>OX375866.1:29363941-29549978 GCA_947359475.1 Heligmosomoides polygyrus bakeri | reverse complement strand
AGGCACGTCTCGTTAGGAATCGACTATACGATTCCTGTTGTAAAACTCGCCAGTGTATTATCTGCCCATTCGGTAAGGAGGGAGACTGCATGGTCTCTGGTGTGGTATACCTTATAAAATGCACGGGTTGCAACGGCGAGTACATTGGCGAGACGGGTAGACCCCTTGGGGAGCGCGTTAAAGAACATTTGGGCATGCTTCGTAGGTGCGATATCGCCGGTCCGTTGGGTGAGCACAGGCTACGATGTCACAATGGCGCGGGCATTGACGTGGCGGTGACGATATTGGCACGCGAGTTCGAGATCTCGGCACGCAAAACACTAGAAGCGCTGTGGATTGCCGCTAGGAACCCCACGATCAACAGGAAGTAGCGGTTGATACAGGAGCTGGCTCCGTACGTTGACCTTTGCGGTCTCGAACCGGAGGACAGTCTGCCAGAGGCTCGCTAGGAGGGTGAACCGAAGGTGACCTCATCTCCTCATGTGTCGCCTTAAAAGGGGTACCGTTCGCCCATCTGCACTGGACTGTTTGTGTTACCTCCTCGTGTTTCGTCTCCCTCTCCTACCAACCTCTGATTCTCCGCTGTGGTCTGAAATGGCTCTTGGACGGATGGTTTTTCAAACACAACTTGACTCTTCCTGGCTCTGAAGAAGGCGGTTACGCCGAAACGTTAGCCGGAATAAAGCATCTGTACTGATCTTGGCTCGTCAGCTACATCACTTGGGTATTCATACTAAAAAGAATAGCACAGCTAGGGAAACACCAAACAACTGAAAAAAAAGCAAAATAAGAAGACAAGAATATTCATGGAGATATGTATATGTAGAATGAAGAACCTACTGATACTGATGAATGAAAAAAAACATGAAGAAAAAATACGAAAAAAATTCTAGAAAACAAAAAACCAAAAAATCAAAAAAGTAAAAAAAATGAAAAATGCTCCCACTCCAACTTAAGTCAGGGATGTGGAGTGTAGAAAGAAGGTCAATTTTCTCTTCTCTTTTCTTTTTCTCAGTCAATCTTGTGATTGGGAGCTTCAAGTAAGGTAGGAGGCAGCATTTGCAACCAACGAGCTCCAATATAAAAAATGTGAATGGAAAATTGCCTCCTTATTTTTTCTTCATCTTGGGATAGTAAAAGCAGTACTTATGATGACGACCTTGCGATGGCACAAAAACCCAGCTTTCAGCTTGACTCACCCTTGAGGACTTTGAAACACAAACAAGAAGTTAAATCGTTGAAGACACGCCTATAAAATTAGACTTTTGGAGTTGAAGATTATGAGCATCTCCACATATCCGGGAATTATTCTAGTACTTGTGGTATTTGGGAAGCCTGAAGAACAAGATTTTTGTAAATGTCTTTTGAACCTTTTCAATTTTTTTTCTGGCTCTATTTTGTGCAAGGGCTCCAAACTTGAAAGCAATAGGCCAAAATTGGTATGACGTATTTCTTATACAAAGTGACAGGCATTAAACTATCATTACATTTCAGATTCCTAAAAAAAGGGGGTAGAAAATGCTTTTCGCACCGTAATATCAATATGACTCGAGAATTTCAACTTCCGGTCCAGGAAAACACCTAGGTCACGGGGTCCCGTTATAGACGGTAACAATTATTGTTAAATTTGAGTTCTATGGGTGGGAAACTCTTGAGATGAAAGACCATGGTTTTGGAAAGGTTCACTGGTATTTTCCAAGTTTTAAACCACTTCATCATCATATCTGTGGATTGTGATAATGCTTGGCAAACTTGTGTTTTATTGTCACTGTTGTAGGTGCCATAAATCTTTATATCATTGATGCAATGTTAGAACTATGCCTTGCGAACCGGCATATAATCGTTCTTGGTGACTTTAATCTTGACATCAACTGGGTTACCAGGTGTGGGCACAAGAGCGGATACTCAGGAAAATTTATAGAATTCTTTGATTGCTGCAATTTGACAGAACAAGTGTTGAAACCGACTCGAGGTGATGCAATTCTTGATATAATCTTAACCTCGTCGCCTATCGTTAAAAATATTTTCATCCTTCCTCCGTTTTCATCCGCTGATCATAACATAATTGGGTTTGATGTTTATATGCCTTTGATCAAACAGTGTGAATTTCCTCTACCGAACTTTAGGAAAGCTGATTATGTCAGCCTGATGTCGTACTTCAATTCCATAGATTGGTAGAAAGTTTTTGATGGATACCAAAACACAGATGATTTGTACAAAAAATTTTGTAAAGTAGTATATCATGGGTTATCCCTTCATGTTCCCTTTGACTCAGCAAAAGCACCAGTTCTACACTACCCAAAACACATTTCGAACTTGATTGCACAGAAATCACGCCTTTTTCAAACGTTATTAAACCCAATTTCGCATCCGCACTATAAGAAGATATGTCAAGAATTGGATCACCACTTGAAAAGGTTCCTAGCTTACAAAGAAAAAATGTCATCAAAAACGAGGAATAGCAAAGCTCTTTTTTTCCCATTCGATGTAAGCTGAAGTCGCACTCTGAGCTTCCAGTTCTTAAGAACGATGATGGTGCTCTTTATAAAACTGATCTCCAAAAGGCTGAAGCATTAGCTAATTTTTTTGCTTCTGTTTTCGTTTCGGATACGGAGGAGACACTTGATGAGTCAGAAGGCCTGTTTACGCGAGCGAATAATGATGAAATGGAGACTATAGGTGAATTTATTATACACCGGTATGATGTGTTTAATGTAATGAAGCGGCTTAAGAGCTCAACTTCAGCATGTTTTGATGGAATTCCTCAAATTGTTTTCAAAAAATGCGCGCATTCGCTTTGCAAACCCTTAGCAATGATTTTTAATGTGTCCTTAATTTACAGCGAAGTTCCTAAAATTTGGAAAGAGTCAATTATCCCGGCTATTCCAAAATCTCCAAATTCAGCACTTGTGTCTTCCTTTCGACCCATAAGCATAAATCCTACCCCAATAAAGATAATGGAAAAGATTGTACGTGATAAAATCGTAGCATGGTTCACTAGAAACAAATCAATTCCATTTGAACAGCATGGATTTACTGAGGGAGCTTCTACAACTACACAACTTGCCGATTGCACCTTTGACTGGAGTCTTGCGTTGAATAGTGGAGACTCGGTAGATGTTATTTACATTGATTTGTCAAAGGCGTTTGATAAAGTAAGCCATCAAATGCTTCTAAAAAAGCTCTATAGTCTTGGCATTTCAGGATCTTTGCTTCGGTGGATTCAATCTTATTTGCACGAAAGGCATATGCGGGTGGAAGTCGGTAATTTCTTTTCGAAGTGCTATGATTGTGGAAGTGGGGTTCCCCAGGGAGGTGTGCTGTCACCGGTTCTTTTTCTTGCATACACCTGCGATCTTCCTGCAGCTCTATCCACGCACCCTTGTGTGAAGGTGCAGATGTATGCCGATGACATAAAAATGTATGGGAGGTACAATTACAGCAATAAGGATGAAGTTTGTCAAGCCTTATCCCAGTCCATTAACAACATGGCAGTGTGGGCTAGCGCTTGGAACATTCCTGTAAATCCATCCAAAACTTCAGGTGTCCACATTGGAGAAGCGCCTAATGTGGAATTTGGCCTTAATAACTGTACGTTCAGGACAGTATCTGAGATTCGTGATCTAGGAATTTTCTTGGACAGTGGATTAGATTTCAATAATCACATTGATATAATAGTTTGGAAAGCTTTTTCTGTCCTTTTTTCAATTTTCAGGAACCTTATATGTAACGACAGCAGAATACTTATTAAACTGTATAAGTCATACGTCTTACCAATCCTGGAGTACTGTTCTCAGATTTGGAGTCCTTCTACTAAAAAGTATATAGAAAAATTGAAAAGGTTCAGAAAACCTTTACAAAGATCTTGTTTAATCGTTGTGTAAACTGTACCAATCCTATCACAGCGTGTCCTAGGTATGAAGAACGACTAAAATTTTTCGGCCTCAATAGCCTACTGCACAGACGCGTTGTAAATGATCTAGTGTTCTGTTTCAAAATTCTAAAAGGCGAATCTAGACTTAAAGCTAGTAAGTATTGGACCTTTTTGCCAACACAAGGTCGGCGTAATAGGTACTACTTTCGCTATCCTAAGATAAAGAAGAAATACCGAGAAAAAGTTTTCAATTCTCTGTTCTTTCGAGGAGCTCGTTGGTTACAAATGCTACCATCTAACCTATTAGAAGCACCAAACGCAAATGTTTTTAGAAAAGGATTGAAAAGAATAGATTTGCTTCCAACACTGCATATACCACATATTGCTTAAGCAGAAGATTCTGTTATTCTTCGTTTTTCTTTTTCAAAAACTAGGAATTCCTTTGTTTTAAAATAACTTTTCTTTTGAGCTTCTTTTGTTTTAATTTTTTCCTTGTCTTTTCCGTTTGTACTCCTTCTTTCCTAGTGCTCCTAATTTTTCTTGATGTTTAGAATTCTCTACTTTGTTACTGATTAGCCTGTGCTACCGCCCTACGTTTCCCCATGCAGCCTCTTCGATGGGCTCTGATGGAGTTGACGGACCTACTAAGTTGGTATCCGGAGCCGATATCTCCTACGACTTGCAGTGTTGGCGGGCCACTGCTCTTCTTCATCAGCTACCCATCATCCTTATCCCGTTCCCTTACCCCTATTTTCAGAACTTTTTCCCTTCTACGTGACTTCTGCTGTTTGTGTAAGAGTTGCGCTCACATGAAAAATAACAGTTAGTTAGACTAGTTTTTTTATTTGTTATTTTTCACCATGTGTTTTCCAATGTGCTGTGTCCTTGTTAGATGTAATATTTTGTGCGCACGACATTGTGCAAACAATAAATGAATAAATATCATCATCATACATCTGTACTTTCACTTGAGGGTGTGTGACTAAGATTGTTGGAAGCTGCAGGTGTACGCAAAGAAAGGGACTGGCAATAATACTCCACCCTGAGGAACGCCACTATTGCAATCATAGCATCTTGAAAAAGAACTTCCAACCTTAACACGCATACGCCTTCTATACGAATATGAGCGCAGCCGTTCTAAAAGCAGCCCTCTAACGCCCGGTTGGTAAAGTTTACCAAGAAGTTTTTCATGGTTAAATTTGTCAAACGCTCTTAACAATTCAAAATATAGACATCAATGAAATCTTATTTAAAGCCAAATTCCAGTCAAAGATACAATCAGCCAGGTGAGTTGAGCGGAGGTACCTGCCGTGAAACAGATCATTACTGTTTTTTCCACCATTTTTATTTTACTTGCATTAGTATAATGACGTATTTGATTATTGTTTATACACCACATTAACAAATTATTCTCTAAGGTATTCTAAAGCGTGTATTTCAAAATAAAAGTGTCTTTAAAAGAACTTTCATAATAGAAGGTGGTTTTTGAACTCAAGCCATTTGATTCTAACGCTACTTGATCAATATGTAGCAAGTTAGAGGTTAACCACATTATTTATCCACCGCATAAATCACATCAGGCCTAGTAAACCATAAGCTATACCAATTCCAGCCCTACTTGAGCTAGCTATAGATGTATTTAAAACCTGTATCTCGGCGTCTGAATGAAATTAGAATCTCAGGGACGAATGGAGATGCTACTGGCGCCCGCTCGAGTAAGTCGATGATCAACGGGACGACAGCATCGATCGCAGTATCTCGCCGTCTAACCTAAGACGTGCTGCAGCTTCCTTCCCTACATTGATCCTCGGGATGTCTGTAGTACAGCTTCACTTCTCTCATCGCAGTAATTTTTCATGTGTAGAGCTAAGAGAGGTAAAGCAGGATAACATCTACACATGGTTTGAATTAGAATTAGAACTTCAGCCTAATCCACTTATACGTTTTACTTAACAAGAATTCACAAAGTGCGTACGCTCGATGTTTTAGGACGGAAAGTATGGCGGAACGGAGACGAAACCCTTAGTAGGTCTATATAGCAAACGGCAACATAACCACAAGAGTCAAAAATTAGATTCTAGGTGGAAGTATAGGACATGACGACTGTTATTGTCGATTTCATCTGCTAGAAACCGTGCTGATGTTTAGTAATTGGATTGTTGTTATGAAGATAATCATTCAATTCAAACAATTCTTTCGATGTTGCTAGTGGAAAAAGTTACGCACTCGGTCCGTAATTTTTACGTCCATTTTGCACTCTTTTTAAAAGATATGTCTAGCGAGGCAATGGAGCCACACCGATGCGACTTTCGCATGGAAGAACACTTATGCAATAATTCAAGCAATGAGATTAACCCCAGTTCTTTAGGAATTATATGGATATATAGGTAATGCTATCAAGAAACCTACACGTGGCAGTGGCAAGCTACACAGTGCTCTGTAAACTATAATCGTCCACTGTGTATATCCAAATAGTCTAGTTTCGCTTCAGTGAATGGGATACAGACCATATTTTATTCATTTTAATGTGTATAGACGCATTAAAAAAGGTTGCAAATGCTTCGGCCTTCTCCACTTCGGTCAAACACGGCTCACCGTTAAAATGTCTAATAGTATAATAGTAATATTTCTGGTTTTGACTTTGTTATTAACAAATTTGTAAAAAAGTTCCGCATTTCTGGACAAAGCTTTTTCTTTATTTTTTGAACTCAAAATTACAAATTCGCGTCTAAGTTTTCTGGAAAAAATGTGGATCTTTCGAAGACCATTTATAAAACGAGCGCGGTACAGTCGAAACACCTCGGAAGCCAGAAGAAGAGAAAAGCCAGAATCCAGAAATTTTAGCTGTATAGCCGGCTTTATAAAATTTTTGACACATAGCACAGCATAGTCAGCAAATGAACAATTTTCAGTTCTTGCGAGACAATCGTTTTTATTAGCACTTACCAACTTGCGTTTTAGCTACTGTGCATGAAATCCAAGGCTGACGTTCATTGATAATGAGGTTGCAACGCTGTCATAACGATGTTATAGTTTGGTGGCGCCTCACGTCTGAGAAAGAGTTTTAAGGAATTGACTGAATCTGTTTGTTTGTTGTTCTTGGATTGATCTGATTGGAGCATTTTGCCATCTCAGTTGCATCGCCGCAGTATTCCGCACATTTTTTGTCTTCTTCTGTCGTAGCCTAACTGGCGGCTGTACACGGGTGGCTGAAAAGTTCGGGCAATTTTTCAAAGTATTTCAGCAGTACGAAAAAACTACATAAACGCCAAAGATTTACAAACAAAAATAACAGAAACTTCATTAGATCAACAACAACATAATACAACAGGAAAATTCACAACAAGTGCTCAAAATTTCCTCCTTTGGCTTCAATACATTTTCGCAGTCGTTTTGGGAAGTCGCTGATGATGGTCGCACACTGCTCCGCTGTAATCTCGTCCCAGGATCTCAACAACGCCGATTTCAGCTGCTCAACGGTGGCGTATCTTGTAGTGGAGATCTTCTGCTCCATGATCGACCACACAGAATAACCCATCGGGTTGAGATCAGGCGAGTTGGATGGCCAGATGTCCCTGCTCCAAAACCCTAGGAAGAGCTCCTCGCAAACGGCGATCGTGGATTTGGCGGAATGCGCTGGTGCCCAGTCCTGCTGAAGAGAAAATCCGGTTTCGCCAAAATGGCTCGTCGCCCACGGCTCCAGTACGTCGCGGAGGACATATTGCTGGTAGCTGGCAGCGTTAATTTTGACGTTCTGCTCCATGAAGACCAGCGGCGTCTTTCCGGTAGCGCATATTCCAGCCCACACCATCACCGAGGCTGGAAAATGGCGGCGGCTGATGGTCCTTGCGGCCGACGTCTTCTGCTGACCCTTCTTAAGCAGCTGCCGGCGATTCTGATGGTTGTGAACCGGCTGGACCGTGAAGATCTTCTCGTCGGTGAACAGCACCTTCGACAAGCGACCATCGCCGACCAACTGACGCATTCGCCTGCATTTCCTCAACCTCTCAGCTTTCATCGCGTCGTTGAGGAAGTGAATACGAGCTACTTTGTAGCTGCGTAATCCCAGCTTCCTCCTGGCAATATGCTGGACTCGTTCCCTACTGATCCCGAGATCCGTAGCCATCTTGTTCATCGACACCTCAGGATTACGGCGAATGCGACAACGAACCTTGTTGATGTTCTCCGGTGTTGTCGCAGTGGTGGGACGGCCGCTGCGGGGACGGTCCGAGGTCCCGCCAGTCTCCTTGTAGCGTCTTACAATCTTGTAGACGGTCCTTTGTTTGAAGCCGGTTGTTCGAACTATGTCCGCGGTCCTCATTCCCGTCTTGTGCAGCTCGACGACGGTGATACGCTCACTTTCACGAGACATAACGCAAGCACAACTGAAAACGAGAAAACTGGAGCAACAGATTCTAGATCAAAATTGCGCGAGGAATACAACGGAAACAACAGAAATAACAAAAAACCTCAATTTCAAGGCCAAAAGTAGCGCCGCAAAAAATTGCCCGAACTTTTCAGCCACCTGTATTGTTTGTATATTAACCATTCGTATTCGCTTCGCAAGCTGAATAGCCTATTGAAGGGATTCACATCTTAAACACCAACGATGGATTCCGCATTGATTCCTTCACGCGTCATAAATTGTGTGATGGTTGTTCAGCAGGCATAGCCGTCGTATCAAGGGAACTCGTTTCTAATGGCATAACCTTGAATAGGGAAACGATTTAAATTCATCACTTTTAAAAATGTGCCACTTAAGAAGCAAATATTCTAGCAGGGGCAAAACATTGACTTGCCTATCGACTGACCACCGCAAGTTGTTGTATACGCCAATTACGAATTAAGTTGTCCCAACGATATACCGTAGAAGAAGAATAGGTGGTGCTTCCTAAATAGGGATTGAATAGCTTTGTTTTTGATCACTAGTTTAAAGAGAAACTCGAAGCCAGACTCTCTGGACAATGACATTGTGCATTTGTTAATGAGCGTAAGGCATGGAAAACGAGAATTTAACATACTTATAGCTTTTCAGAGTTCGTACTCGTTGTAGGTTGATGCTGTAAAGTGATGGCTGACGAGTTCTTTGATTCGCTTATAACTAAAAAGTCAGCTGGTCTGTCCATGCGCGACGGAGCCACTGAATCTCATTAGATGTCTCCATCGTATAACCTTGATTTCGTCGAGGCATTCTCTAACTTGCTTTCGCTCATTGTTCGCTATTCCCTCAAAGCGGTTAATGTCCACATCGACTTTTTTTCGCAGAACAGTTACTTTAAAGAAACGCTAACGCATAGCAAGAATAGAGCATCCTTTTGGTCTAAGATGTACAAAAATGGAATAGGTGTGCATTCATCGAAACCTCTAGGAAGGTATTTCTTTTGCCGGCGTAAAGTTTTCTAAGACAGGATCTTACACCACTGTTATACTGTAGGAGGTTTACAGTAGACTAGAATAGGATACTGAAGATGGAAGTCACCATTCTACCACTGTCCATGCATTCCCAAATAGATTTCGATTTCCTGGCCATCCTTTTCAATTACACTCCCTCCAACTGGCTCCTCCCTCTAGTTTTTTCATATTGTTCGAGAGGCGGGAACGATGACGTTTCCTTATCTAAGAGTTTCTTGTTCCACTTTTGCTTCTCTATACGAAGTGGTTATTTCACGCTGAGAGTTAAAGGTTTTCTCCGCATATTTATTTATTTATTTATTTATATGCCCTATAACAATACTCGGTTAGTGGTCTAGTAAGTAATGCGACACCCTAATTTTCTTTTTTCAATTTTATGTTTACAGGCGAATGTTGTTCAACGGTTTAATCTACGGCGCAGTCAAGCGATGACATTCCTAGCTTCAGTCCCCCACTCCGTTGCGGGAGGACACTACTACCACCAATTGTCCACCGCTGGTTCCTTCGGTTTGCAAAGTGAGACACGGACCTCAAATCAAAACTTGATCGGGACGCCCAAAAACAGTGAAAGACCTCGCATTGTCAAAGAGGATCTGGAGGCTACTACCCTGAGTCTTGCGACAAGGCTCGGATGTGTCCAATCGGTAGTTGTTGTGTGTGAATATTTATTTATTTATTTATTCACTTATACTTGAAATGCATTCATGAAGCAAAAGCACATTGCTGACAAAAAAGCTTTTGTATAGGTTTATTAAAACACTAGCAAAATCGCAAATAAGGATATCCCTTCGAACTGAATTTTTGACAAATAAAATTGTGGTGAACATTTATTCAGATGATTCATTGCACACTACTAAATTTATGGCCGACTGTAGCGCAGTTGGAAAAGGCATCGATATTCGAGATCACTGGTATCTAGGCTCAATCCCTTTCTGTACCACCAAGGTTTAGCTGTTTCCAGGATTGCTAAACTGGTATCATGCATCCTTAGAAGGGATATTACAATCTGTCGACTACGTTCTCGCGAATACATTCATTTCCCACAAATCAGCACTTGATTTCCTATAGAATTAGAATGCCTGACGTATCCCACTCCCCAAGTGGAGTGATTGACAATCGTTATTTTGATATTTTCTGTCATCAAGGTATTCTTTTCAAGATAAAAATTGTTCCTGGAAGCCGCTAGGTCAGTGAGGTAGAAATACGAAACTAGAAATCTGCACTTGTACGTGCATATGACGATTTTTTGCCTATACTCTGATAAAACGAGTCTAGTTGGACAGTATCTGGGTAAGTCCCAGCTCCGGAATACGGCCCAATAACTGCAAAAGTAGGCGTTAACATCCGTCCAGATCGCAGCATATTAACGGGTGGGGATAAAACTTTTGCTTCCTCCCTAGCTCGTGCCCAACTACGGCACAACTACTGCCAAATCAGTTCAGCCGAAGCTCCTGACGCTGGTCATCTCAGTCATTCGGTCATCTTTTTTCGTGAGCAGCACATCCTGCCGAGCTCCGCAGCCTATACTGCTCATTTTGAAGTGCACCTTCCCAAGTATCCCGCAGCACGTGCTGCTCAAATACGTCAACCCAACTTGCGTGCACCACTCAGTACTTGTGTACTGCCTTCACTCTTACCTCTACCACTGGTGCTACTCCCACTACTACTCACGCTCCTAACGGAACTCTCATCTTCAGCTACCACTACCTCTACTTTTTCCACTACTTGCCACTACCTTGACTTCTGCTCTACCAACCACTACAACTCCAGCGTTGCGCAGGAGAAGAAGTGGTCGGTAGAACAGAAGTTAGAGTAGGAGTTAGTTGAAAGAGCACATATAGTGGTAGTTGGTGTGAGGAGCACGCATGGTGGGAGTACTACCAGTGGTAGAGGTATCAATTTCGAGTGAAGGCAGTAAACAAGAACTGAAGGGCGCTCGTAAGTTGGGTTTTAGTGTTTGCACTGCTGAAAAAATTAGGTTGTCAAATAAGCACCGCCGTTTCTTTGAACGATTCATAGCGGATTTCGCCGGCGGTCTCCATTTCTTTCTTCACCATGAATTTTTTCAATTTTTAAGGTTGTTAAAGTGTAAAGTGAAAAAGTTAAAGAGTAGTCATTTGCGCAATTGTTCTCTAACGCATAGGTTTGGAATTTTTTGCGCAGTTTTTTACAGCGTTTGGAAGACAATGTTCTGTCCTACAAGAATACGTGTTCCACCTATTTGCTAATTTGTCCTTTATTGATTTTTATGTCATCAAATGGGGACGTCCGATTTTTCCGTCCGAAGAGATGAATGGCGACAGACAAGCAGGCCGGCAGCAATCTTCACTCGCTGGATCTTCATGTTCATTCACCACACGGACATATTCAACGGCTTTTGCACAGAATTGCAACTGGAAATTGATGAAAAATAGTGTTTGTACGGTCAAGCAGGGTTCTAGTGCCTTAGCCGTACCAGAAACCTGGTTGAAAGCAAAGAAAAGAAGGTGCGATAATTGCTTATTCTTGTCGACCTAGCACTGTTCCATTTTGATCACCTGAAAATTAGTAAAAATTTAAATGGCCAAAAAACAATAATATAGACTGGTAGAACACGACACCCGCTTTCGAGTGTCATATAAAACTGAGCAAGGTATACTGAACGAGGAGAAGGAGCTGTTGGTGAAGATGATTTTTCTCCTTTTGGCATTTTGTTGAAATTCGACAGAAATTAATAAACGCGACATATGCTCTTATAATACAAGAAATTCTCTTCCGAACGACATATAACACCAACCAAAATGTTCAACCACAGAACAGGAGCAAAAATAACTTCTCCTTCGGAAGTTCCAATTTGGTGTCCTAAAAATCAATAAAGGCAAGTGAGTAAATAGGAACAACACGTGTTCTTGTAGTGCAGAGCATTGCCTTCCAAATTCTATGTAAAACTGCGCAAAAAATTCCGGCCCGGAATTTTTTTGCGCAGTTTTACATAGAATTTGGAAGACAGCCTAAGCGGAGAGGACAAGTGCGCAAATGGCTACTTTTTTCACTTTTCACTTTGACGACCTAAAAATTGACAAAATTCATGATGAAAGAAATGCAATACAAGTTCTGGTAGAGCAAATCGAGTTACACAAAACTATTTACTATGAATTTTTATTACACTCATCTAGTAAAGCGAATACAACGGTTTCAATAAAACTTTAAAACTTCAGCAGTACAATTTATTGTTCAAAGACGTAGAAGATTCACACGACTTCGAAACATTACTACTTCAAAGCAGGTTCCTATGCAGGGCATGTGACATGTGGAACATACAGAAAGTCATGCAATTAGAGAATATGGCAGGCCAATAGGTTGTTTGTTGTGGTCACTACGGGGCCATGGACTCGACTTCCTTCCGTGCCACTCGCACTTGTGTTAGAGACTTCTATGGCGAAGTTATAATGTTTCTATAAATCAATTAGGAAAAGCAAGCACTTTTTTAGCAGGCAGTATAAGGGTAGTAATTCCTACAGGGCATGGTTTAGAACGCCATCCCTGACGATGTACTGACGTATATCGGCCCTTAAACATACACTGATTAATGCACACTCAAAAACTGAAGTTCATTCAACTAATTGAGCAGTCTGATGAACCGCCCTAATGGCTCGTGCCAGTGCAATCCTAGAGTACGGCTCCAGTCTGCTAAAAAAGACTGCTAGAGTACGGCTCCAGTCTGTTAGTTTTTTCTAATCTCGAAAGCTTTTTTCCTTGAATCGTCGTTGCTTCTCTTCCCAATAGCAGAATATTTGTAATAAAATTTTGTACAAATCTGATCCGTAATTTAATTTCTTTTTCCATTAGCTGATTCCACTAGAGATTCCGCTTGTTTGCGATTGAATAATGTCATAGAGATTGAGATCCAGCTCCTTTGCTCAAAGTATCATACGTCCAAATTTCATTAGAACTGGCCTACCTCAGTTCACCACTGGAGTGGAACACACCAGTGTGAAATTCTTAATTTTGGGCAATACAGAACCGACCATGCAGCTTAATTTCAAGGTGACCTGGAGCCACTTAGTGCCCAAAAATGTGTGCAATGATATGTAAAATTCAGCAAGCTGTTGCTTGTTTAGCTTTTGCTTAGCAGTACATATATTATCGAAAATACATTTAGAATTACTAATACCTACTCTATTTAATCACCAAGACTTGGCGGTTGTCCTCCGACCAGCGGACTGTGGGCGATTGCTTCACCTGAAGCAGGCATGTTAGCTTTAAATAGCGAAATGATAAAACCGAACAACGAAAAACTAAACGAAAGGCCACGAGGAAAGTGAAAAAGGAACATGGCGCAATTCCCCACACAGCAGTCGGAATGCGCGACCATGGGTTACTGTATCTGAGCAGGAGAGAACCGTGGGGGGATCCTTCATATGGCCGGCTTTGATAAAGATAACAGCCGACCAGCAGCTCGGCAGCAGCTACATAGCAACTGCCGTTGCTGTAGTCAAGGCTCGCGCTGGGACCAACCGGGAGCAGCAGACGCTAGGCGGCATCTGGGCAATAGAAGGGCGGTTGGTTGCTGCAACGAACAGTAGCTGGGCAGCAGTCCACTTGCAAGTGTTGGCCTGTAGGGCCTTTCCAGCCAACAGCGGGAGCCGGGGGGGGGGGCGGAGGAGGGGAAGGGCAAACGTTTTTGCAGCACCTCTGCAGCACCTTCCGTTGGTTGTCAGAATTTCGCGGCGGCGTCAGCACCTCCGCAGCACGACCCCCTCCACGCCCAACCTCATTGACCAATCGCAATCGAGGGGCGTTCCCGCGGCACATGTCCAACATCCAACCAATCAATAAGGGACGGTACCTACGGCCCAACTACTTCCGATTTATCAGAGTGTCGTCCTCACAAAGTGCGGCAGAATTTAATGGCCTCTATGTTGATTTTGAAGCATGCTTTATTTCTTCATTAATTGGCCAGATCATATCTTGCTTATGCAAACAGATCTCGTCCTTGCCATTGACTGAAAAGGCTTTGCTTTCGAACGCAGAACGGGCTGCACTAGAGTTGTTAAAAATAGATTTGGTTAGTTAATGCTGCAGTACCTAGTCCGTTGGAGAGCTGACAAGAGGCAAGCGTGACATCGCTGCTTTTGGGAGAATTGCGTGCTGTGCCGGAAAAGAAGATGTTCCCGTTGATCTTCACAAGAAATAGGACATCCTCATGTTTTCGGATATCGAATCTGGAAATGCCTGTTAGCCTACGTAGGAGGCGCACGCCTTCGTTTTCACCTCGCGTTGGGGTCCCGTAGATGAAGAAAGCCTTCGATTATTTCATCACATTTCCATCGCGTAACCGTTGCAAGTTGCTCTAGATGCCGTATAGGAATTACTATTGCCTTCACAATAACTTTTGAAAGTTGGTGCGTCACGCATCCAACCCAGGACTGATTGCGGCTGTCCTTATCCGTTTCTCTCTATTAAAAGCCTCTCTAAAACGGGGAGTCAGATTTACCACTTCTCGTGCCAAGCCTGACACTTTTGAAGTCAAACTGAGCATCGTCCAAAATGAGTGCCTATCAAGTAGAGCCAAACATTTTACAGAAGAATTATAATAATTTTCAATCAACCAAAGGTTGACTAGACTTTCTTTTGAAAAGCTTCTTTGGTCTCCATAGGTGCGACCACTTTTAAATCTTGTAAAGTTTATATTTTCCACTGGAAGAAATGGTGAAAGCTACTTTTGCAGTGCACTATGACAGTAATGCAGACTGAATTAAAAGAAAAGATCGCACCATGAACTCGTATAGCCCGTTCCGATTTCCATTTGATTCATGCGGCAAACGGCGCCTACCTGAAACATTGAAGTGGAGGTATGTTTGTTTTTTGCAACTATTTTGCTGTACCGTTTTCGTGTGCGTAACTACAGGCAAGCATAAATTCTGCTATCATAGACGAATCGCGACACGGTCGAGTATGACGTTAAAATCGACTTCGGTAAATGATTTTTCTTTAAAAAAATCTAATTTATAAAATTTCAGGCAGCGCGCTGCATTGAAGGGAAAATAAGAATTTTCAAGGAAAATCACCAGATTTTCCCACGAAAAAAGTTTTACCTTCGTAAAAGGTACCTGGTCTAATCTAGAAGACGTCAGTTCAGATTTCGAAAATGTTTTAGATTTTAGAAATGTCGAGTTAGCTTTGAAAATTGTTCGGTTTGACTTTAAAATTGTATATATCACACATGACGTTTATTATCTCGAGACAGGGAAAAATTCCTCTCGCTTTGGTCTAAGTCCAGCATTCTAAAGTAGGTTTTTCTTAGAATGTGTAGCAGCGCTAAATCGGTGCGCCGCATGTCCTTAAGCATTCAGCGAAACTAACTCCATCACCCTTCTTAGCTATGCTAATTGTCGGAGCGCCAACATTAGACCTCTCCTCATTATGCGCTAATGCGTCGGTGCTCCTCCTTGTTACCTGATTTACCTGCTTCGTTACCCGTGGATATCAAAGATCTGTAAGCACTTGCATATCCCGTTAATCCGTCATATCCCGTCAGTTTATT
This sequence comes from Heligmosomoides polygyrus bakeri, assembly GCA_947359475.1. NCBI lineage: Eukaryota > Metazoa > Nematoda > Chromadorea > Rhabditida > Heligmosomidae > Heligmosomoides > Heligmosomoides polygyrus. The sequence goes on along the minus strand of OX375866.1, from coordinate 29,534,166 downwards.
GACGACACCACTTCCCTTTTCGCCATTAAAGGAAAGGGCGGAGACTCTTTTGCTCCTGTGAGCTTTTAAACGAGATGCGTATAACTAGCTACAACGGTTTTCGATAGATATCAAGAAGAGAAAAAATTCTACGAAGGTTTCCTTGCTTGGTTCCTAATGTGTTAAGGAGAAAAGGTGAGCAAGGCATATGTGGTTTTCCACCAGTAAACGCTTTTAGCCTTTTGAGCATGGATTCCAGAGAAGTTCATAAACTTCATTAGTGTCCTCTTTCAGCATCCTCCTCCATACAGGAGGTGTGCCTAGATGTATTTTTGTAAATTTCGTAAGTCGTAATTTGTAATTACGAAAAAACCGTCCTAAATTGTAAACCGCAAATAGTAAGAGTCACGTGAACTGTAGTGCTGCACAGCTAAATTTCCAGGGGGCAGATGTGATTCAATATTTATTTAACTGTCGTGTTATTTTCAGCTTAAGCTGGACAGTTTTCTTACGAAGCTATTTCTTTTTTCACGTCTTCTTGCTAGCAATACATCTTTCAAACCAAATTTAACAAGCTTCGAGAAGGTTGAAAAACTGTAAATTCAAAAACTTTACTTAAGCTGATGCATGGAAATCCAACAGAATGCCTGCATTGTTTGAATAGTCATTTAATTCCTAACTCACTACGTCTTTTTAGATTGCATATAAATCTAGGATTTAGCAGAAACAGCGGCGTAAAATTCGCTATTAGAATTAAAAATTGTAATAACAGATCGATTCACCACTGACCAATGCGGCGGTTTCCTGCTTAAGCCTTCACTCATAATTTTTCGAAAACCTTATAATATTTATTTATTTATTTATTTATTTATTTATTTATTTATTAATACATCCATAGGGATGTGCCACTAATGATCAAGAACAGGCCACGAACAAATTGCCCGGAAAGAACATGAATAGGAAAAAAAAAACTCAAAACTCAACTTACAATCAGTTTAAGCGCTAAAAAAGCTATCGAGAACATTGAGGAAAGGCCCACCATCTATGAACCTGCGCATCTATGCAGGAGAAAATAACCAGAGAAGGGTAGGACAGCCAACAAACAAGTAACATGATCACTACAGAAAACCAGACGAGCTTGCCCATGGTATACTATGGTGTCATTATGCACCTCAATAAGAAAAAAGCAACAGTAATAAGTGCTATATAGTGCCTACGAAGATGACCATCCATAGGCCAGTTGTATTTGTATGAGAGACAGCACTTTCGCCTGATGCATGTAACAAGCTGTCAGAACTGGTAGTATTATTATGATAGTGATCTTGAGGCACATGAAGATTTGGCAATAAATAAGCCATTTCAAAGTGATGGTGCTCCAGACCTCCATAGTATTAGAATCACAGCAAGGAGCCTGATGGGAAAACGTAGTGAAACATGAAAACCAATAGGTGGTTAATAACCCAACCCTGGCACTTCACAACGCGCTAATTCATCGACGGTATCACCATCATTCTCTCAGCTCCTACAAAACAAAAATACGGAGAGTGGGCACCAAGAAATACAGAGCATATGAAGAAGAAAATTCAACTCCTTAATGCTCCTACAAAACAAAAATACGGAGAGTGGGCACCAAGAAATACAGAGCATATGAAGAAGAAAATTCAACTCCTTAATGACAGAAAAACAATCATCGTCTAGCCGTTAGCACACAATATAGCAATTCAACATGAATCAAAACGGAAGAATAATAAATACGAGTATAATCATGACTATCAAGCTATAATGATAAAGAGATCTGTAGTAATAGGCTTTCAAAAGTTTTGCCATAAGAATCATCAGCCATCCCTGAGCAATTCAGATACATATAATATTGCACTATATTTAATAAATCTCTGCACTCGCTCGGGCTACACTGGGCTCTGTAACGTACGTTTACACTTCGGGCATCTGCAGCATCTTGGATTAGATAAGGTAAATACGACAAACTCAATTACACCATTGAAAATGAACAAGAAAGATGATAGAACCAGTTCGTCCTTTTCTCTCAAAGTGCTACGCGCTCGGATTTGCCGCGCTTTGTATGTCTATTTGCTCCTTCCTATGAAGTGCAATGTGAACCGATAGAGACATCATTGGTTTATCCTTTCCACATGAGTGTAGCAACTTTATAGACCTCGGTTCCAATCACGAACCATGTTCGATCGAAGATTTGCGTCAATTCTATTCGGTAGAGTTATCACGAACCTATCATAAACAAATTGGTTAGACGTGATTACCAAAGAGGATCTAGAATCTATAGTAACCCTCCTCTCTTTTTCTAAAAAAACTGCCTCCAGTGTCCCTCCGTAGTTTGTAATGGAACAACCTTCAGCAGAAGGAATGCGATGTGCCTTGCTAGCTTTGGACCGGAAACCGAGGAACCCAGCCTCCCCGGCCTCCAAGACAGGAGCTTATTTTTCATATTGTATTGCACTTGTTTTTTTCTTGAACATCTTCGGTTTCAAAGGTCAGCATTTACAATGTTAGGGAAGTGGAAAATTTAATTAAGCGAAGAGAAAAGTCGGACTCGAAAAGCGTGCACAGGACGATGTCGTCTGCAACAGTAACACATTACAACATCAAAAAACAACTCTAAAGGAAAGTGAGAATGAGCTAGAAAAGACCATTAGAATGGGCACTTCTTTATAACCCAGTCCACCACATAAATTTGTACGCCAGCTGTTTGTTGATCAAAGATCATATTTACGAAAATTTACGATTTGCGTTCCAAAATGCCATAAGTCGTAAATCGTAAAATAATAAATCGTAATTGCGCGCACCTCTGCTCCGTACACATTGACGTAACAGGATTTTTGTTGAAGTGAGAATACTTAAGGGGAACATTTCTTGCAGCGAACCTTCATTGCAACTAGGATCAATTGTATGAATTTTTAGAACGTGAAGAACTTATCTGAAGATCCGTTCACCCTCTCATAGACGACGGTGGTTCACTTCATAAGGACGCTAAATAGCTATGATTTGTACATTCATGAAAGTGAATTGGGCTTTGTATGTATCACTCGCTTCCCCATTGGCCATTAAATCGCTCGATCGTCTGCAGTGTCTCCCCCCCCCCCCTTTCCGTCGCATGCCAGAGTTGTCCAGAGGGTCATTCTCGCCAGCACTGCAGAGTCATAATTTTCGTTCGCGAAAACGTCCAAACAACGAGTTAGTTAATGTACTGGTATTCTTTTGACACCTCACAAAATTCATTATGCAACGGCTCTATTACAGTGCATCTCACAAACCCAATGGGTTGAGAATCCACTTCGTTTCCACGACTTCGCCCACACGACAACCTCTCCGCTTCTCAAACTTCAATAGAGCTCCGGAGACCTTCCCTCACTTGCCCGAGGTGTGTCGCTTCGAACATCGTGCTCTCGATCCCCTCTTGCGTGGCGCCGATCGTCTGTTTACCTTGTTTTCGTAGTAATGGGTTTCCGACATATACGTTAGTGAACATAGCATCTTCTGCTTTGATGTCCCGTCTTCCACCCAGTAGTCTCTTTTCCAAAACGTGTCCACGATTATTTTCCAACAACTGCCCAAGCGAAGCCATGGAATTCAAATGTGATATTTCTGGATGTGGTTTCCATTTCTTTCTTTCCTGTAAATTTCCTTTGGTGAATTAGTTTTACTTCTTTTGTTCGTGGTAGACGTCAGCGGGCGCTTTCGGTCCTCTCGGGAATTCCATGCATTTTAAACCGATTAAAAATGGCGAACAATTTCGGATGATTGGATTTTCAAACAGTTTGAGCAGAGAAATATTCACGGTAATGCACACCATCAATTCCCATAATGCAGGCATAATAATTATTTGCACACAGCAAGAAGGCCCACGGACGAAATCGTTACCACAAAATTCTTTATTCTTCTTCTTGACGGAGTAAGATTTCAGCGCATGTAGACAAATCGCTTTCTCTTGCACTTTGACAGGCAAGCATTTATGAATTTGTTTTTTATCCTCGGTTTTTACTTGCCTTTGTTCCTTGTTATTTGCTCAAGTGAGTGTTTTTATTGTTAACGCGTTTAAATCTAGCATGCTTGTACGTAAAAATGTATAGATAAATAAACAAGGGTTTCGGGAAGTTGCGTACAGTTTTCTAGAGATTTTTAGAGTAATTTGCGCAAAGTGTCGTGTTGTCGTATTAACTATCCTCCGAACACTACTTAGGCTCAAGCTGAGAAGAAGACCCTTGGTGTTGTGCAGGATGAGTATTGGTCAGTCGCCGTTCATACTGCTCTGCCTCCAATCAGTTAAGTTGAGAAGCATTCTGTAGCTGTTCAACTTTCCACATCTATATCGATGGATATCTTCCATCTTTCTTGCGTCCCTTTCATCAGTGTGAGTTTGTCGCTTTAATCCTGCTCAACAACTTTCTGTTTGCACTTCATGGCACTGGTCCCTTTAGGTGATGACTAGGGGTGGGGAGCGTTCTACCCCCTCGTCTCCCTGGCCCGTTCACCCCAACCCCTGGGCTTGCTCGAAAGTCCAGTGGTTGCTTTACGAGATAGTGGAGACGCAGACATTTGCCACGCCTCTGTTTAAAGGGCGGGGGTAGAACGCCACTCCACCGATGACTATCACCACTGTCATGCTCGTTATCAGTAGGGGAGACTCCGTTTTGACGGCCATCAAAACGTATTTATATCTCGAGATATGTACACAACACCGCATGCACATTGCACATTTCTCACGAAGCATGCTGGCATGATTTTTTTGTACTGAGCATGATTTTTGTCATTTCCACTTTTTCGTTTGTCTTCGTCGTGGCGCATGAATGAGGCAGGGCATATAACTAAGCTATTTTTCAAAGAATTACTATTACTGTTTTCAAAGAATTTGAGTCGCTTACTCTATGCTATTTTTTAAACTCTAATTATCGATTGCGAAGAGTACGATTTTCGCTATTCGCGACAGCGATTTAAAGCGAATATCGTATTTTCCGACCTGGCGTCTTCAAAAACACTAAGTGTGCGGAAAGTACGTTCTTCACGTGAGTCACTGCCGAGTGCAAACTACCTCCCTTGTGAACCTCGTACTTTTCCGATTTTCCCTTTTGCGCACGTCCTAGATGATTTCTTTGCATACATGTTTTCGTTATCACGTTAATAGCTTAATCAAATCTTTCACTATTAGCTTATTAAAACGTCTAATTTATAGCTCATGTTTCTAACCTTCAATTCTTAACTTATCGTCAATTCACTTGCTACATTTTACTCTGCCATTCATGCCACCGCTAGCTTGTATATAATCTGTACATAGGACGTCCAAAAAAATCTGAAAGAGAACAAAAAAATATTTTTTAGATTTATTTTTATTCGATGATAATAGAACTTCACCCATTGGCTACACTACCGTATACTAGGTAATGTCGGCATTACAAAGGAGCCGAAACGTGGCTTCGAGCACACACTCGAGGGCGTCGGCCAGAGCTCATGCAAGTACCCACTTAAGAATAGCGGCGTCAACGAGGCTATAATAATCCCACTCGTAGGGAAAAGAAAGCGGTAACCCATACTGAGGTCATCTAGCGGTAAGAGGCATTACGTCTTCGTGACTGCAGTTGAACGGTTGTGTTCAACTGCGTTCTTTGCTTACTGCTTCCTTAGTTCTCTGCCTGTCTCCTATTTCTTCATCTTACTCATCAACATAACGGATAATTACTTAGTGCCGAACAGCTCACCAGCTGAGAAACGATTTGCTCGCACCGAGCAAAGAAATCAAGCGAAACTAACGAGTCGACTTATTGACGAATCACGGGAATTAATAGAACGGTTGCTCATTACGAACATGGCGAGAAATGATAACGGACCAATCGGGGGGCCTATCCAGATTTCAGAAAGGCCTCTTGATATTCGGGTCAATATAGCGGATCTGTTCCTTCCCGCATTGCAGTGCTGGCCGAATTATAACGGAACTAACATGTCAGTGGTGAAGTTTGTTAGAGAGATGAACGAAAAAGCCAATGCAGCGGGATATGACGAGCAGAAGCTGGGGAGGCTCCTTCCTCTGCAATTAAGCGGAGCTGCCAAAATAAAATACGAGAACTATGATAACGATGTTAATCTGGATTACAGAAAGGCTGTTGACCAGTTGAAAAAAGACTTTCGTAGCCCTAACTATGTCGAAATAGCGAAAGCAAAAATTTATCACGTGAAGCAGGAACCCGATGAAAACTTGATCATTTATGGTCAACGGGTGAGAGATTTAGTTGCCGACGCTTTTGCCGAAAGCAATCCCATCGCCATTGAAGAAATAATGTATGAAACATTTGTGCGCGGCCTTACTACAAATCTTCGAATCGCGGTAATGAAAAAAAGGCAGTCATCCCAGACTTTATCTGCAACAAATCGCAGAAAAACGAAAGTCATCTTCTTGAAATTGTGACGCGTGAGAGAGGAATAATTGATAACACCCTGGTAAATGCGATCGCGGAAGCCGTTCAAAACGCCCACATTAGTGAAAGCTGCCCACATCGAAATTACCAAAATCAAGGGAACTACCAGCGTCAAAAGTGGAATCAATCGCCATACCCTGCTGTTAGTGCATCGCCAAATTTTTCACCACGTTGGAACAGTAATAGGGCATATCACAAACGTTGTCCTCAATTCTATAACGATAACGGTTACTACAATAACGGAGGAATTCGAAGCCCACGTTGATATCACGGACGCGATTCTCAAATCCCTAGAAATAACGCTTCCCACAATTACGTGAGAAATTATGATGACCAACATGATAACGGTCGATATCGGGATTATTCTAATGAATTTCCGCACAACTGAAAAGTCACTGTGACGGCGAAAAAATCTATTGCATTCAAAATAACGCCCTATATTATAACAAAGGTGAAAATATTCGGTTAGGTAAAGTAGACGACTGTCACCAAAAAGAGATTTTGTAGCAGAATCACGAAAACCCCTTTGCCGGAGGTTACTTGACCAGTAAAAATACCTTGCAGTAAGATTCACGTACGATTTTACTGCAAGAAAATGAATAACGAAATAGCAAGTTTTGTTCTAAGCCGCGTCATTTACGAAAAGGTAAAGTCATAACGATTTCGAAATATTTTTGACATTTTACAGAATATAGCGATGTCCGTAGAACTGATAAAGACATAGGGAAATTCGGACTATGACTACGACAGTGAATACACTCCCGCAAAAACTCATTACGAGGTAACTTTAAACATTTTCGCCAGAAGGTCGGAAAAATAACGATTCAACATAAACCAAATTCATAACGATATCTAATCAATATTTGAAGGAGCTATGCGAAGATACCAGTGCTCGAACTGGTATCTTGGAAGAAGAGGTACGAGAACTCCGACAAGCACTTTTGACTTGTCAGGAGCAAGTTGATGCGATGGCAAAGATGGCGAACAAGGACTTAAACCTGGTCGCCAATGTGGGTCACGCCGATAAAACGTGCCCCAGAGATGCGATGGTCGACGGCTCTAGAGATGCGGTGGCTCCAAGCAAGGCCGATGGCAGTATACGGGCAGCGATTCGAGCAATGCCTCGAAGGCACATGATCCGGAGGCCCTATGATCTGGCCCTATGCTTATGCACAAATTTCGCCCTGAGCGTACTGGAAGGAATCCTCCCATAATCGTCTCTATGTCCATCGACCCATCATTTTAATTCGTCATTGGAGTGAATATTTGTTTTTTGTTGTTATTTAAAAATTATTGTGTTGTATATTTTTGTCGAGGCCGACAAATTCGAAAGGAAGGGCATGTCACGGTATAGTGGCGACTGCCTCTGTAAGCCACGCCCCTACATGGGTTGGAAGGTTGGCAGTCTCCCTAACTGCATTCTTGCTACATGGTTGTTGTATATAACATAGATTAATAATAAAGGTTTGTGAACCCTCACTCCCAGGCAGGAGCATGACACCACAGCTGGCCTTCTCACCGGCTACATTTCCAAAAGAAACGCTGGGATCGTTCGGTTTGCTCCCAACATCTTAGCTTTCGCGTTTGTCATTAGGTCGGTAGAAATACGGAAACATACCACACATAGTGTGCTCTTCGGGTTGTAGCAACAAGTTACCGTACAGGTGAAATACGTTTAGGTAGCCCATAGGTTCTTTTTATGCAACCGCTCGCTTTTCGCTCATTTACTACCAAATCAATATTCAACTTAGTCCGCATGTTTATATAACGTCTAATGTCTAATTATTATTCGGCGTCCAATGAGCTCTACGGTTTGGGTGATCGCCAGAATTTGTCGCACTTCGAAATCGGTCCCTTTTTGCTGTCATAACGATGTTTTGTTGCGATCAAAACTTCTAGCGCCAGGCGGGACTCGAACCCGCACCTCCCTCTAACCGGGCGGGAATGCTCTACGCCATTACACCACCGGCGCCGTTTGATCGAACGCAACATCCACACCTCGTGGGACCGATCAGCACTCACCCGTAGCCGGGATGAGCTGGCCGCTGATATCAGCATGGAACCAGTTAAGCTGACGGTCTTGATAGAAACAATTCAAATCAGTTTCAAACTGATTTGAATTGGTCCCTTTTTGCTTCTCCGGAATCAAAACGACCCGTTTTTGGTTCGAGCCGTCACATGATGAAAAGTGGGTTCTGTATGATAACCGACGAAGATCAGGTCAGAGAGTTGATGTCGACGAACCTGTCAGCCTGGCCCTCATACTCACCAGACCTTGCGCCAAATTTTTGAGCACTTTCAGAACATTCTTGCTAGAGGAGCCTTCGTAAATCACGACTCAAAAACAACCTTTGTCGAATTTGTTGCATCACGATCACCTTTTTTGCTGAAAGAACTACTCAAACAATATAGGTCGAAAAAGTGTGTTGATTCGTATGCTGCTTACCCGACTAAATCCGGCGAGTACGAAGAAAGTTTTAGTCGTTTGAATTAGGACAGTCAAAACCGCCAGAACTTTCCGTCCAACCTAAAACCTTTACGAAATGCAGAGGGAGAAGGCTCGGAGCAGTCCTTAATGAGTAAACGCCACAAAAAGTAGACGTGTATGGGTAACATAGAAGCGGCTTAAAAACAGGTGCCTATGACGTATTAACTTTCATTTACCCGTTTTCATGCATCCCACTAGTGCGCTCGAATACATTTGTTCTCAGCGTGTTGTTATTATGCAAAAATAAATAAATGAAGCACTGCATTTTTTCTTAGTCGCTCAGTTAGTGCATAATAAAAAGAAATTGGCAACATTTTGTTTTGCAAAACGTAGAGGTCATTTTAGAAAGCAACTAGTTTTTCATTTTTTAAATTTCTGTTCAATTTTTTCTTTTTTCTAATGTTTTACAAGAAGTGCGTCGACCTAATAATCTTCCACTTGTGTTTTGTAGTCTCAAAATTCATTTTCGGGATCAATAAAATGCCACAACCTTGAACAGCTCTTTCTATGATTTACTGCCTATTTTAACGGCAGAACGCCGCCTGTCCCTATTATGTTCAGCATGGTCATCCTCTCCAGACCATGCCTTAATGTTATTGAATCTGGTGCTCCGCTTCTCAGACTCTAAGCATTACCCACGTCCACCACACTCCCTCAAACGGTCATCCCCATGTTTGGAAACCAGCTGTCAACAGACGCTCTGGAAATTCCATAAATTCGATCCATTGTGTTCCATACAGATAGCTCGTACACGTTCAGTGTCTTGTATATTCGCACGCTTGTTGTTTCAAAATGCTAATCCTGATGTGAGAGCGGTTTACCGACTGCACTTCTCTTCAGATCCCTTCAAATTTAGGCACACCGAGTGGCAAACAGACAGGCTAATTAGCACTTTTATATACTGTAACCAACTTGTACTCTCAGGATATGTACCGCTCCAAAAAACTTTACGAATGTCCTGTAAAAAGTATAAACAGAATTCGTAGTAGTTTCCGCAATAGAACGTTATTAAAATTTCGTTTGTAGAGAAGGCAGTGGGATGTCAATTGATTTCACGGATAAAGTTTCCATCTCCATAATTTGGCCGATTTAACAAAACTTATCAGGCTTTCTCAACGAACTTTTTTGCCAAAAACAGCAAATAAAATAAAAAAACTAGGACAGAAGCGGTTGTGCTAGAAGAGCGATACTAGGACTGTATGTCTTCTACTTCATGAATTTAGTGGGTGCTCCACATTGCATTCAACAAAGCATTATTTGATAACGTCCAAGATCTTTAAAAAACATTTTTCATAGTTGCTTTATCTGCTACGCACTATACGGAGACTGAAAACGCACTCCAATATTCTCAGAAGGACGAGACGTTCTACGATTGCCAAGCACACTCTATTTCTGTGATGGCTTACAGTACCTTGATATAGAAAGCGGAAATAAACAAATACATTAATAATAAACCAACTATATAATGCTAAACATTTGCCTAAGAGTTAGATTTTTTTCTTGAACTGTAGCTCCACGATCCGGCTAGAGCATTCAGAAAAATCCTTTGCTCCTAATCTGATTTAATAGGAATGCGCCGAACCGCATTACTTGGAGCGTGTTGGACGACCGGCTGTTTCGTTCCATTAAAGCTGCTCAACAGATCGTGCTAAACAGCGCCCAACCAAGGTTAGCTGAGCGCCTCCGTCTGCAGCGCATCGAGGAAGTCCTGGATGATGAGTTCATTGAAATGAGTTCAATCACTGCTCTTGTTGCATATAAAAAGGCGCGTGTTGTCCGGCTGTTTCCATTCTTTCTCTTCGTCTTATTTGCCAGATTCTTTTCCTTTTTTGAATTAGTTCATCCTCTATGCCTATGCTTCCAACCGTTGATATGTGATAATATCGAAAGTGCACACTAAATTTACATACATTCGACGTACACATTTTACAAACACCGTACATGTGTAGATTGTAGGGAACAATTTTATGAAATATAAGGAACCTTAACGGGAGAGAAGGGGAAATAGGAGAGGAGAGGAAAGGAGAAAGAGGGGATGGTACTCACGCACTATACTGCCACTCTTCGCAAAGTGTCGCGAAGTCAATTAGAAACAAATACCTTGGACTTCCGTCTCTGGAATCTCGCCGCAAAGTTCTTGACGTCTGCCTCATTCACAAGCTTCTGCATTTCACACTTGATTCCGGGCCATGCAAATTCTTTAAGATGAAAACTTCCCACACCAGAGGCGGTACTACCAAATTATGCCTCCCTCGTCCTAAAACTAGGTCTCGAGCAATGTCTTTTACCTATAGAGCGGGGAGCCTCTACTCGAAAATTGCTAGAAACATTCAGTCCCTGCTATCACCCGGACAGATGAAGAGCCATGTGGAAACCATATTGTATAAGTACGATTTTTCCTGACCATGTTAATGGCTTTGCTTTAAGTTGACTTCTATTTGATTGCTGATGTATGTGTTCTGTTGATTTTTCGTTGTGTCTTCAACAAATGTTGTGTTCTTTTTTCTCTCAAACGTTTGCCTTATGCATTCGTAATAAACATAACATAACATAAGTGATGCCGTGCTTCCATTCTGTTGCTGATCGGCGGACTCTGCCTTTGTATAGCCCCCGAATCCATATAGGCATATACTATAGTTCGTCGCTCTGTCTAGCGCCGTAGAGTAGGCGTTATACTCCCCGCCGCCAACAGCGCGGCGAAGTTTAACATATGCAGCGCCTCGCTCGTTGAGAGAGAAACAGAGTGCACGCGCGTGCTCTAGTCCGTCATAATGAGGCGTTCGCTCTATCGGCAACAATTGTCGGTGAAGTATAATATATGCGAAAAGGCCTCTGCACATTTTTGCTGCAACAGAGGGTCCCGACTAGAAAGACTACGGAACATCCCCTGCGCCGCAGTCGGCGAGTGTTGCGCGGGTTGCTGTGCACTGCGTAGCTCCCGCTCAGCACTGCTGCGATAGCGTCGCGGAAGGGGCGACGAAGTATAACATACGCCATAGCACCCCCTGATAGTGCCTTCCAATTTATGAGTCCGTTAATAAACAAAAACACGTTAGCATTCCAGAAATGACGGACCGTCCGCAAAATTCGTGCTCCGCAACCGTAGGCGTAGACCGCGTGCCGTACGAGACTTGCTGCATCGCGGTTCTCAAAAATCCGCTGCGCCACTTACCTTATGCGTCTTCGCAACTCTATTCCTTCACTGTTGTCTCGTTTTGTCGCAAGCTCAATGCAGTATACGGTTGCGCGCAGAAGTGTCGAGGTGCGACTATCGTACGGTACAGTGCGAGTGCGTCGATTGGGAGACTGAAATTACGTATGTCATCGCTAATGGCAGCGACCTATGGGCCTCTACAGAGTCTCGCGGCAGCACCGTGAGAACTCGTCCAAATCGCTCCCGACGCAGTGGGACCCGCGCTGCCACTGTGGTGGAGGCCGCGGCGCGGACGAGTTGTCGCGGAGCCGCCGTACGCAAGGGTCCTCGAGGGCTGCCGCAGTTCACGGCGGCTCTCACCCGCAGCGCCAGGAGCTGCGGGTGAAACCCGCCGGAGGGCGTGACCGGATGGGAAGCTTGGAGGGAGGGGGTTTTATTTTGTTTCCGACCACTGGAAGCTTGGGTGGAGGGGTTTTGTTTTGGAAGCTTTGGGGGATGGTGTTATAACAAAAAAGGTTATACACTCTAAAGCAATAGGAAAAACAGTTAAAGCTAAAGGTACTCAATAGAAAGCAGCATAATAACACTAAACTGTCAACAACGTCGCCGAAGTATAACATAGGTTTAATAAAGGCGTTAATCAGTAGACCTGCTTAGGTCCATTTATGTTTCTACTTTCCGTCAAAGATCAACCAACTGCTGATCTCATGGAGTGCCTTGTTCTGTTCATGCTGATCCCTCTAAAGTACACTTGTTTAACAACACGAATGTTTTTTAGCCATCTCTAGCCGTACCTTGATGCTCTACATTCGAGACTTGTAATTTGATGCTTCTTGATATCTATGAAAAACTACTCATATGACTTGCAGTGGCGAGCTGATGACTCATGTGAAAAACAACCTACCCAACTGCCTAGCTAGCGGAATGTCTTGTTCTATTTATGCTGATGACTCCGAGGTATACTTGTTTTAAAAGACGGAGGTTTTTTGGCTGGCTCTTGATGCCTCTGGCCGTGTACACTATACTATTTCTCGCTTTTTCAGAAAATATGTTGATGTCGCTCGCCCTAATTTTCCTTGCCGATCATTTTTAGGGCTCCGTAAAATCATGAACCAACGCGACTGTTGAGTTAACATGATTTACGAATTTAAATTGAGACATTCTGTGGCAGGTGCACCCGGGGTAGATAAGGATGCTCCTCCAACATCCTTTCCTAAACCCGACCTTCACCCTAAAAAAGTTATGCTTGCTTTGTGGTTGTGTTGCAAAAAAAGTAACCCATTACAGCTTTTCGCAACCTGGTCAGACATCACAGCAGTGTCTTACTGCTGAGGTGTAGACCAAATCTATGAGAAGTTGCAGAAGTTGTCCGACAGCGGTGAATAGAGGAGGGCCGCTCCTGTTGCATTACAGCGAAAGGCCACACACCTCACAATTCACTCGGCGAAAATTTACCCATTTATGTTTCGAAGTTCTCCCTTACCCACCATATTCTTCCGACGTTTGACTGACTATCACTTTTCCGAGCTCTTGATCACAATTCGTGTCATCAAGATCTCGAAAAAGGTGATTGGCTTTGCGTCGGACACAATTCACTAATTCGGCTGAGATGTTGAATGTGCCCTCTTTGATTTCGTTAAATCCTGTGGATCACAGTTTTTATTGCAGAGATTAGATTCATTACCTTCATTTGCAAAAACGTGTAGATTCTGGCGGAGAGTCGTTGGATACACCGCCCTCAGAAAGAGGCGGGGCGAGGGGACAAGATGTCCAGGTCCATGTCTTCACATGGAAACACCGCATTTCTAACCACTTTCTTTGGCCATGCAGCTCTATCCTGAACTGATTTCGTTCTTGAGACAAGAGTAAGTCAGAATATTGTTCACCATATTTGGAGGGAAATAGTTTTCAGCTGCAGCGCCAAGACTTTCTTCATGTCTCGCCACATTGCTCAGTACTAAGGCGTCGTCCGCATTTTCCGACAAGTAAAGCAACATCTTAGCGAGATATGTCATCACAACAACGCGACCATCCACTAGAAAATTCTTCAACACAAGGAAAATTGTCTGATCCTTGGAAAGAGAGAACGGTGCGCCGGTTTTGCGCACAATCCTACCACATATTACGGTTAAGCCTTCAATGTCGAGCTTCTGACCGGAATAAGCCATAGTCTCTAGTTGAGGCGAAAATCTAAAGGATGTGGTGAAAAATGAAAGAATCTAGAGAGAAGAGCGATGTTCTCCTTTCCTCAGCTGCCTCCATAACCGAACCGACTGGAAAATGACTACAGAACTCTCCGAGATGCGCTCCCCAATCGTCTCCTATCAACTGTTAGGTTTTTGGACGATGTCACGCCAATTAGCGACGGTTCCGCGCGCAGCAAACTTGTCCAAATAGGGTGGCGCGGGCAGGGCGGGAAGTGGGCAGCGGTCAGCATGGTGTACCGAACGACTGCTTCCCTGTAGATTCTTGTGGTCTTTACTTCGAATAATAAAATTGTTTTTAAGCTGAGTTATAGCAGTTTAAGATAAACGGTCCGCGTGGACGGTCACTTTTGCGACAGTCTAATAATAAATTGTTGCACTAAACCGGCACGTAGATTCATTAGAATAAAGGATTACGCTATTGTAAGGATAAGAATAAAAGACAAAGCACGGCATCAATCAACCTCCTGCTGTGAGCCTCCCATTCTATTTCTACTTCGGCATGTCGTGGGGGCGACTTGAACGCGTATTTCACCTGACAATGTACTGCAGTGGCAAGCTGATGAACAAGTCAGTGCTTTCTCCTTCCCAGGCAAATCTTCAATCAATCCGCCGACCAAGGAGGAATGGAAGGCGTGATTAGAGTGTTCAAAAAATCCGAACCAAGAATCCCGCTTTATCCGTCACCTATTTGCTGGTTCCACGAAGGTGGTTAACATCACGGATGAGCGGATTAACCGTTATTCGTTATCCGTTATCCGGTTTCTGGGGTTTTCGCTTGTCCGTTTTCTTGTTTGTTATCCGGCGATGTTGGGCCGAAGAACGAACAACAATTTAGACGACTTCTAAGTTTGAACGTTGTGATGGGTGGACTATGTAGATGATCCTTCACGATCGTAGGAGTGGTCCTCAGAAACAACAGAAGCCATTCAAATTCGAGAAGGGCTAATTGGGACATTTCCTCACTTGGGAACTGGTCACATAGTTTCAAAGATACCCAACATACATCGTTCCAGGGTCGCTAAACATGAACCGTACATCTATGAGGCCTACTAGACATAGAGTTTGTTCCTTCATCTCTTCTCATCAAGAGGGAATACAAACTACTATTAGCGACCGTTAGAAGTGTAGGGCCTGGCTCAAGCAAGAAAGAATTTTTACCACCGGCCTTTGCGTCGTGTCATTTGTGGCTCCACGATTGCAGTGTGTTCGATTTCATTGTATCGTATTGTGAACTATCAATCAAATACAGAAACACAGCAATGAATACGAGCAAAAGAGAAATAGGTTTAATCCAGATTTATAGAGAGAGTTAACACTCCATTAAAAATTTTGGCTGTGCAACAAACTACTTACTAAACAAACTTATCATAGCTGACACTGCAAGACATGCAGACTCGTGCTAGCTTGTGAGTTTCCCGGTGATACTTCTCTGTTACATAGGAAAACACCCACCTTTAGGGATGCGTCGGCTATACTTGCCCTCTGGATGTCAGTCCTTGAATGTGTGTTTGGCCTACACAATTACTCACATTTACTACCCGATAGAAGATTAGTGGTATTGCATCCACCCCAGATAATTTCACGTTTAAGTACCTTGGATCTTGAGATGCTATCGCGACTTTCTCGCTATCATAGGATGATTCGTGGGATAGTGGGATATTGTAAAAAAAATTTCGCTTTGAGCTTTATCAGATTGTTGAGCTATGCAAACAAAAACTCCTTGTAAAAGAGTCATATGGGAAAATTCACATGGCGGTCTTCTCATGTTCTTTTTCGTCCTTCATATTGAGCTATTGGATGTTATTGAGGTGCTCTATTGTGTATTGTGTTTGTACAAAATACAGTTTTGGTTTAACTACTCAAGTTTGAGATAGACTGCGACCGACTGGTGTATGTGTGTACCGACGGACATAAACTGAACCATCGACAATCTAGCTTAGATACTACCGAGCAGCAACAAAAGTAACCATTCTTATCGTGGTGTAGAATCAAGGTTGTTATGTGGACTTTGTGCGGCTGGAGTCTCTCGCCTTCTTCATAGCATGGAAAAGTCAAGAGACATCGAAAGAATTGCTCTTCCAAGGACCATTCTATTTTTCAGCAGCCTTAATTGGAAAAAGAACTAGGCGGCTGATAAATGTAACAATAGAGACAACCCTCTGGAAACAGGAGAGAGGCGGTGTTAGATATCTTCCTGCTGATGGGCAATTTCAATACAGCGCGCTAATGCGGCGACCGCACTAGGTTTAAAAAATCTGGAAATGTCTAGGATGGCTTATGGATTAAAAGTGCTTCAACTCCTGATCTGCCGTTAAAATTAGAGCAATTTAAAACAAGTTTCATCATTTGTTGTTGTTCGTTATCCGCTTTTCGTGTTACCCGGGCATTTTCGGGCAAAGTTCTCCGCTATCCGTAATCCGCATTTCGAAATTTCATTATACGCTCATCACTGGTTAGCGCATCCGTGTACTGAAGCTCCTGCGATGTCTTATCGTACCTAAATTTGTAAGTGTGCTGCTAACTGATGCGGATGACAGCTTGTTCAGGCAGGCTGCACTGTTTGCAATCATTTCGTTATTTTCTTTGTTTCTCTATTCCTTATTGTGTCTGACCGATTTGCTTTTCTTTTCTTTTTGCTGGCTTCGACACTACTGCTTTCTTTTTCTTTCCCCATCAATTTCATTTTACTCACGGTAGCATCTTGACCTGTTTGATTGATTTGTAAATAAATAAATTTGGTTTTAGATGATGAGGGGGAGTCGAGTATTCTTTGTCTTCCTCTCGATTTTTCGGTGCACTTAGAAGATCCTCAATAGGATCACTTCTTTTCACAAATCGCTGTGCGTGCCAGATTCAAATTCCTTCTCTGCATCACGCAAAGTCACATGTTAAAGGGACTGATTGTCCGCATTTCTTGTATTCCGATTCCTTTGCCTATATTGAATCGTAGACAACGAGTAATGTGCAGTCCACATTAACAAGCGATTTTTAGCGTCCCGCAAGCCCAAATCAGGAATGTTCTACTCATCTATAGAATCTGGACGGAATCGCGCTTCATCCAACGTCGAACCGGGCACAACATACAGAGTTATCCGTGTATTAAACAATATGGTGGGAATCGAACACTGATGGTTCCTGATAAGAATGAACTGCAGTCAGGTCTATTGGAATCTAATTGAATGGAAGAGCGCAAACTTCACATTCATTGGTCATCCACAAGTTGCTACAGACCAAACCGCTTTCATTGTTCCATTGCGGCTAAACGATTTGTTCGTGGGGCAATCCGAGAAACTGCGATTTTTAGGAATATGGTAAGATGTTTTGCCTAGAGTTTTAAGTAAATCTTTACGGTTTTGGAAAATCACACTGAATATTTACGTTTTCAAATAACCATACATGGCAGCGCAAGTCCCCACACACGTGCACCAATAACATAAGTTCTTGGCTCGCGTCCTTCTCCCCCAAGTCAAACCTTTTACCGCTAAGAGGAGGTGATTAGCAGATTTGGACTGGAAGGATAAAGCAGGGCGTCTTCCCTTGCCACAGTATGCTATTCGATAGGACAATCACTCGTTGGTGTGGCCTCTTCTACAACCGATAAAGAAAGAAGGCGTGTGCCATAACGCAAAGGGATTGACTAACGCCGAACTTTATCGATTAATGAAATAACGTAACAACAATAATAATAGCGCTTAATAGCTCAGCTAGTGGAGGCGCTATTCGTCGTAGGCATCCCGTATCTAAATTCTTACCTCGGGTTCTGTTGAAGGCCTTCCATTCCTCCATAGTCGGAGAAGTGGTACAAGGCTTGTCTAAAAGTGAAAGAACACTTATTTGCTCATGGACTGTCCACCGCAAATCATTTCGTAGGAAAATTTCTTCTACAACACCACGTAGGAGTAGAATGCGTATCTCATCCAAAAGCGTATCGATTAACTTTTATCTCTATACTTTGTGCTTATTGAAATGAAATATTATTTGGTGATTCCTTGAAAGACTCGCGCTGCACATTGAATATCTGTTAGCGTCGAATGCCCATGGCTTCAGATACGGGGGGGGGGTTAAGCTTCACAGCACAATATGATAGTCAAATGCGTATGACGCGTCCCCATGCTCTCCGAGGGATCTTCAATTCTGCTTTCCTAGCCGGATTCGTACATCATCGTAGCAACTCATCCGTCTTTCTTCGATTTCTGTGGTTCCACTGCTGTTTTCTACCTTTTCTCGAAGCATTTGACGTCCAGTCGACAAGTCCTCGGAAGTGTCGGCAAATGGAGGTATCCAGTTTTTCTTGCTCCATTCCATTTGTTTCACAAATCTCCTGCGAATTGATGACGGCTCTGACGAAAGGGTTCATTTTTGATGACGACTTTCGGAGCACGAATTGTTTTTCTCTGACGGCGTTAATCACGCCATTTTTAATCTGGATTGACTTGGTGAGGCTTAGGCTGAGACCACCGTTCAGTGTTGCTCAGAGGTTCGGGTTCATCAAACATACAGTAGCTTTACTTACTACGGAAGCGCTCAGCATAATCCGGATCTTATATCATACTCGTGGTACTGTGGAATTCATTTCCCTTCGCTATATTTTAGGTTGATCGAAGGATCTTGCAGCAATAACACAACAGACACAGTTGCAATAATATTCGAATTCAGTCAATGATGTAATTCCCATTCAAGCGCTGGATTCTTCCCCTTCTTGCTGGCAGCACGTAAACTACTCTTCGCCGGATGCTGTGAAGAAAATCTGAAGGAACGTTATCTGCTCAAAATGTCCCATCATGTCAGTTTCTGCCTAGAGCGAATGACCGAGCAACCCCATCTCGATTCGGTGTCGGTGTCGACGGAGGTACCAGCTCAACGCTCCAAATAAATGGCAGTCAGCGAAGCACTGATGATGGAATATTATTTCCCAGCATAATCCCTAAAATTTCTCGTGGCTCACTTTCTCGACGTGAGGACGTGCGTTACAGGAGGTAGACATAGCTCAGGTCTGGGCGTTTTTGACTCATGACGTAAGCAAGGACCTCAAGATGGATAGCGAAGGTCGACACTGTCACTGTGGTGTTATCACTCAACAGTTTCCAGTGAAGCGTCCCTTCTGACGATGAGTCCCAGTCGCAACACAGTAGAACCCCATTTTCGTGTACTCCAGCTGTGGCCTACGTTGAAGCCGATTTACCGCGTGGTAGTCATTGGGTCCTCCTGCGAATGTGGTGCACGTATAGAAGCCAACAGTAAGAATGTGGGGAAATCCTTTCTGTACGGTTGAAGGGCTAAGCAGTACTGATTCGACATGCTTTGTCGCAGTCCCGCAGCTCGTGTGTTACCCAAGACGACAGAGCTTTGTTGTAGCCAAGGATCCCTAGCTGCTCCACGACAGACCTTTGAGTACACCCAAGTGTCGCCACCAGTTACGAGAAGAGAAGCTCCCAAAGCGAAGTCGATCATCGTATGGGATAGCTCCGGCCTTAAAGCGCTGATACCAAATGGCCACAGTGGAGTTGCGTTTAACACTCTACTTAGAATAGATGGACTGATGGAAGGAGCCTATCCATGCGTTTGGACGAGCGCCCTAACCCGATTTGCCTCAGACACGACACATGGCGAGCGAAAAACTGCGCTCTCTGGCGTCCTTTTGTGCCGCTCTTCATCCTTCGCGCCGCTTGTGCTGATTGGACGCAGCGGCACAGCTGGTACTATAGACAATGGGTTTTAGAGGGCTACCGCTTATCTTCATGAGGAAAGGACGAGTTTCTGATGCCTCATTCTCGCTCAACGGAACGAACTTCTCCGAATGCTCCAGCTATGTGTATCTGGGTCGCGAAGTCAACATGGCCAACAACCTAGCACTAGAGCTGAGCTGGGGGAAAAGAGCCGCTTGAGGAGCTTTCGAGAGCGTCGAAGAAGTCGTGAAGAAGACGAAGAACGTCCGACTCCGTTTCCACCTATTCAACTCTAC
The DNA here is from genome assembly GCA_947359475.1 of Heligmosomoides polygyrus bakeri. NCBI lineage: Eukaryota > Metazoa > Nematoda > Chromadorea > Rhabditida > Heligmosomidae > Heligmosomoides > Heligmosomoides polygyrus. The sequence goes on along the minus strand of OX375866.1, from coordinate 29,513,936 downwards.
GTTCTTCCTGCCCTGACATACGCCTCAGAGACCTGGGCCATACAAAAGCAGGATGAGCACGCGATCAGCGTCGTGGAGCGTGGAATCGATAGGGCAATGTTCGAAGTGGCGCTACTCACGCGAGTAAGAGAAGGCCTTCGGAGTTCTGAGCTTCGTCGAAGATCAGAGACGCTGTCGCATGAGCCAAGTCGTCGAAAATTATGTAGGCCGGCCACGTAATGCGCTTCGCAGACACCCGCTGGACGAGAGCAGTCACCGAATGAATTCCGCAGGGAAGAAGGAGAACGCCAGGATGCCCACCAACGCGTTGGTCAGACTTCTTCGTGAAACCCCTGAACGACCGATACGACGCTCTTCGTGTCCCTCGAGCGAGGGGATTCATTGGAGCACTCTGGCACGCCACAGGGACAAATGGAGACGCTGCTGGTGCCTGCTCGAGAAAGTCGATGATCAACGGGACGACAGGTGACACAGATGATTGCTTAAGATAGGTCATCGTTACTGCACCAGAACGGCGAGGCTTGACAAATTATGCGCGATAACGCATCAAAAATGCGCTGTGACGCCACAACACAAGATCCTGTTTGCGCTTTAACAACTTTAACGACAATCCTGTAAAGTGTTGGAAAAGTTTTCGACGAACCTAATAAATTCTCAACAAACTATCCTCGTTTACCATACCTGCAATCCACTCACATCGTGTTTATTTTCGATAATACGCCGTAGAAGAAAAACGAAAGAACGAAATTTGTTAAGTAAAAGAACATAACAAACAATCTTGAAAAAATCGTTCAACGATGTGAGCGCTCATGTTCTTTTTACAAGAATGCTCCGAGCGACAAACAACAGAGCAGAAGTGACCAACAGAAGTAGACTTCAGGGTAACGATCTGCGTCATTCCTCACCATCAGATGTGAATTGAGAAAAGTTCATGCACTTATTTGTCGAGGTTCTCCCACGCTATCCTCACTCATAGGTCATTTCCTTTTCTGTCTTCATTTTCCGAGCTCTCGATACCAGTCTGCTATGTCAAGCCGTTTCTTCAGAGAAACGGCATCGAAGCGCCTTTCGCTGTTCTCAGAATCATCCATAATAAGTCTTTGATAAAAAAAGTGAAATAGCCCAACAAATAACCTTCACAAGGAGTGGTCGGTTAAAGCTGGTTGTCTCTTAGACTAGGTTGAAACTTAGATTAGTTTTTCATCAATTGGGCTAGTTTTCTTTTACGTTTGTTCGCTGTTTCTCTTACTCTTAATTAGTTCTACCTCTTTACTGACTCCGTAATTTCTTATCCAGGGTTGAGTTGTTGTTAAATGGGTCCTTATATAATAAATACATATACATAAACATATTTTTATACTTTTCATAGCTTCTGACTTTCGCATAAAAACATTAAGCTTTATCCAATTCAGTATCAGGACGGAAACAAGAGACGTTCATTACAGGGTGCACAAAATAACGTGGACAAGATTTTTTTGTCGTAATTATAAAACAACCAACAATTCCAAAAAACGATGACTAATTTACAACAACACAAACATTATGGTGCACCATCTTGAAGAGGTTTCGAAGTGGCCTCCCTTGGAGCGGATGCAAAGGGCCAAACGTTTCGCGAAGTTTGGGGCGGTGGGCCGCAGGTCGTGGCTGGGAACAGATTCTGTTCACAGATGCGAAGCTATTCACCGTGGGGCAGGCGCACAATCGCCAAAATGATAAGATCTGGTCTGCAGAGCCTCCAAGCAGCTCTGCTATCGCCGAACACCGCCAGAACCCACAATCGGTCGTGGTCTGGGGCGGAATCATCCCTCTGGCAGGACCCCTCTGGTTTTCGTGGATAAAGGAGTGAAAATCGAAAAAGATGTGCACCAGCGAGACATTCTCGAGTCCATAGTTCTTCTTGGGTCCAGTAGCAATTCGGTGATGCCCATTGCACGTTGCAACAGGACTCTGCACCCGAACATAGGGCGAAGAGTACTCAGGCGTGGTGCAAGGCCAATTTCCCCGATTCTATCACGCCTTCGGAGTGGGCGCCGTATTCCCCGGATTTGAATCTGATGGGCTATGGTGTGTGGGCATTTCCAAGACTAGGGTCGGCGTCAAGCGGCACCGCAGTCTCCAGTCCCTGAAGGAATCCTAACACCTGGAGTGGGAACGATTGTTTGATGCCACTTCGAAACCACTTCAAGATGGTGTACCTTAACGTTTGTGTTGTTGTAAATTAGTCGTCGTTTTTTCGAATTGTTGGATGTTTTATAATTATGACAAAAAAATCTTGTCCACGTTATTTTGGTGAACCCTGTAATTTCTAAGATGTAGATGTCACAGTGTAGGCATTAGTGTGCATTCACTGGGCTATTGCATCCACCATATGTGATAGTAAGAACAAAATGCGGTCATCAGTTCTAGGACACGCACACCTGTGAAAGTTTAGGTTCCACTGCACATTTAGGAAATGACCGCATGGTGCTCCACTCCTCATACGCGACTAGATGGTGCTCTTAATTAACAGATTACTGATATGCATATATGTATCCAGATTTTAACTGCTATTAAATAAAGAGAATCGACTTAGCGTATTGTGATTTCAGCAGTAGCAGGTTTTCATTGCGATATCCGAAACAGGAAGGGAAATAGGTACAGCTGTGGCAGAAGCACAAAGCTCAAGAAGCAAAAAACTGTCGTACCGAGCAAATCCATATGGATGATCTGAGGTCACCTGTTGGAATTCTTTGAAAGTGAATTTGAAAGTGAAGCTGCAGAGGATAGTGATTTCGCCTATCCATTTCTGCAGCAGCAGAAGTGTGTACTAGACTTCAACATATGCTTCAAGCGAGTCGCTTCCACTCAACAGACCTGAGGATGTTCAGATGCATAGGGGACAATTGCGACTGAACAGGATTCGAGATAGCTTTGGCAGGTTACTGTAAAAGAGATTAAATTTAATAAGAAAGGAGTCCAGTTTAACCAAAAATTATTCAAAAAACAACGCTTAAGCTTGCATGACATTGTCTTAACAATAGGATAATATGTTGAGGATAAACGCTATCAAAGCAGTTGGAGTTTCTAGATAACTGCACCGAATAAAGGGGGAGTATGCAATCAATTTCTAAACGACGTTACTGAATTCTGTAGGACTGTTCGAGCTGTAGAACCGTGATTGTTATCCGTACTTTATTCGACTGACGATACGAACCCCTTCTTCAGAGCCTAGAAAAGTCAAGGGAGCTTTGAGAGGTTACTCTTTCAAGTACTATTTCAAGTCGCAGGAGTTTCAGGAGGAAAGGGAGACGAAAGGGGAGTGAGACAGGCCAACTAACCTTATGGAAGCAGCCGCGAGGCCGGTGAGTCATTCTTATATGGAGACAGTTTGGGTGAACGAGACTACCACTTTAGGTCGACCCATCAGTGACCCTCCGGCTGTCGCCCTCCGGGTTCAAGCCCAGGTCACCAAAGGGGGTCAGCTCCTGGGTTAGCGCTACGCGCTCTTCCCTCCTATTGATCGCGGGATTCTTGAAGGCAATCCACAGCGCTTCGAGAGACTTGCGTGCTGCGATATCAACCTCTTGAGCAAGGATTGTAACCGCTACCCCAACCTCTGCACCACCAGAAATCTGGCATCTCCAAAGCCCGTCCAATCCTCCTTACCCTCACCTGAAGCGGCCTGCCCGTCTCACCAATATATTCCTCCTTTCATTCCGTGAAAGTGATGAATTGTACCACTTCTGTTACGCTACTGAACTACTATACTCGGGGTGCCCTCAACTTGGCTGCGCTAAATTTTAAAAAATTTTCTTTTCGAATTATCTGCCACTCGACGAATGAACCCTTCTGTCTTCGCAGCAATATAAAGAGGAAGGTATGCTAGCTTCCATCTTTTATGCACAAAGTATAAGAATTAGTGATGTTGACTTCTAAAATGAAAACAAGAGCGTTAACAGGAAACCACTAGAAATAAACAAAGCTTCATTTCGAGCACAGGAACAATGTGTCATAATAGGCAGTGGCGCGACCACCACTTGGATCGAGGTTGCGGTCTCGTTCATTTCAACCAAAACTGCTATCCCTCCTCGGTCTAGAGAAAAATAAAAGACCGACTCGTCCATAAGTTTTAAACTCCAAATCATCTTATATCGTTTCTGTCAAAGACGATGAAATGTAGGACTTCTACGCCCTAATAATGCGGAGGTTCAGTGAATGTTAGAGCGACCACATCGGAGAGGTGAGACAAGAGTCCATTGAAGGGCCAATTGGTCTATGTATAGGTGGAGCGAGAACTGATGTGAGGCGGCTGCATGGCAGCTTCACGCCTCCTGACCTTCCATGGCATGAGGATAATCGGAGACCATAGACGAGGATGCTCTGGCCCAGATACTATTTCAGGTTGCCACCACGATATGTATATCGCTGAGGCGGAGTGAAGGAGTTGAGTCGCTCCGATCCTTATCCAGGCAATAGGGCTTCGAAATCTGAAGCCCTTCTTACAGCGTTGCCTGACCGACTTTGGCTTTTCTGGGGTCTAATGTATCAAGACGCCCAGTTGATGGAAGGGTGTGGTGGCCACGGCTGCCAGGAACATTAACCTCTCGGTCTCGCTGACACTTCCTCTCATAAGAACGGTAAAAAGCCGATCTTGCTTCGCGAAATTAGTACCTACTTTCTTGCTTCTGATTTACTCTAAAGGGAACTGTGAAATATGGTTCAGAACAATGGATAAGCGACGATGGCACCCATTCCCTTTTTTGGCATGCGCCACTCATTATATTTCTACGGGATGCCGTGAAGGCGAACGTTCGTTTGAACGCGAACTCTGCTACTAATACACAGACCCAGGAAGATGGCAGATTTGGTTGGCCAGGTCGGGAAAACCAGAAGCACAGCACATACATAGTACTTCACACTTCTTTGGTTTTGAGCCATATTTGACCAAAGGTGGCTAAGGGTCGCATTCACGATTACCTCTAATGCACTTTGATTTGCACTTTATTAAAGGTTACTTAGCTCGTAGAGGTGAACCTATAGGTGCGTAACGAGAGCTTTCAGTTCCTTTTCTCAAATTCAACTATCTCGAAAAGATTTGTCCTGATCTACTTTCCTTCCCACTTCAGTTTCGTGGCAAGACCCTGTCAATCTAGTTTTACGCTGAGCATGTTCATCTTCCATGAAAGCAGATGACTTCACTACATCTGACACTTGACCACCGCTCGCGGTTGCCTACGTTCGCGGCGAGGGCGGAGCACGTCGTCCCAAACCGTGGGAAAGTCGCGACAGATGAGCTCACGGGCGGTCGGCTCAAGCGGCTTCTCCCCGTGTTAAATCCATTTCGCACATGCCTTCGCGAAAAATCGGAAGTAGCCGCGGGGCGAAGCGGTCACGAGCCGTCCTGGACGACTACGACCACCAGGTTTGCCACCTGGCTTAACCGATTTTTCGCTTCACTTCAGAAAGACCGTCTTTTCTCTTGGATATCAGGTTCATCTCGACCATCTTTTCTGTTTTGCTTGCTTAGCTTTTTGAAAATCTCTTTTAAAACGCTCGAGCTGCTCAGCAAGGTCACGGGGGTGGTGGGTGGATGCACGCGTGGAAAATTGGATTCGTCCCCGGGAAGTCCCTCGAGTCGCTTCCTGTTGTCGACTAAACGACCATCTCGTCATCACCTCAAACTTCGTGCACGACCGCAGACTTCTGCTGTAAAGGTCAACTTCCCTCAACACCATTATTTGATGAACGACTCCTCCTCAGATTTCTCAAGCCGATGACTTAAAGCTCGCCAGAACCCTATTCCTTCCCTTCCCAAGTGACTCGCTAACGAACCCGTTGGCGACTCCGATGTCACCAATTACGTCCACTCTCGTCGAGCTCTGCCCACCTTCACAGAGATCTTCCCCTCCCTCCGAGGGCCTCCTCCCTCTGCGGACAGTGCGTTTCAACCCTCAGGCGCCGCCGTGTCTTGTTTTCATCAACAGCTGACGAGCGTCTAGCATTTTCCGAATGGATTCGCTGTGTTGTCTTATGGCCTGATTCGGCGACGCCTTGTTGCCTGCCGCTCAATGTCCACATTGGCCCTAGCGAAATCATTTTTTGAACCTGCCAATCAAACGTCGTGTTCGTGCAAAAAAGCTCTTGGAAACAAGCTGTCTTGATGGCTTCAAATAAAATCAGTTCAGCTGCGTCATGTTCTACATTCTCCAGGGCAGCTTGAAAAGGGACCACTTAGTTCTATTTGCACCGTGCATTTAGCTTCAGAGAACTGTCTCACTCACCTATTGAATGATGCAGTGTTCCTTCTCTGAGACACTGATGATTCACTATAGAAAGTGCTGCTCTCTATTCTCTAAAGGAGAGAAACTTCTAAACGAGTTTCTCACCTTGAATTGTTATCAAATATAACGCTTAAAAAGGTCTTGAAGTTTTAGGAGTAACGTCTAAAGTCGCTGAGAATCGCCGTGCTTAATTCAAAAAGGCTCAGTGCTTCAGCTCAGTTCGTAGACCAACCAGATCGCGCATTTGTTTGAGAGTGGCAGACCCTAATCACAGTTTATTGTTATTGTTTCTTCTTCTTTCCCTTTTATTTACTGACGACGTCACTTGGCCTTTCCTTCGTAGCTCTTCGTGTTGTCAGCCTCAACTCAAGAACCGAATTTATCAAATGTTTTACGTGCACCGTGGAATCGCTTTTACTTCGTGGGCGAAAAATTGAGTAATAAATGCTGCTTCCGTTTTTGCACCTTCACAATATAACGCCGCGCTAAAGTAAATATAATGGACTCGTAGCCATTCAACAGCTTGCACCCATTAGAAAGCAGAAGGCTTGTTCTTTCCAACTGTATGTCTCGCCGAAGTATTCTTTGCATTACTGAATTACTACAATATTTTTCCTGAATCACACATGTGTATACTTGCTTCGTTTACTTGCTTACGCTCAGGTTGCACTTCTTCTTCTTCTTCTTCTTCTTCTTCTTCTTCTTCTTCAGCGTTTGTCCCGCTTCGTCGCGGGGTCCGCTCTTCTGGTGTCGTAACGCCACCTTTTCCGATCCTGCGCTTGATCAGGGTGGACGCCAGCTACTTTCATGTCCATGTGTAACGTATGGAACCAACGGTGCTTCGGGCATCCTCTAGGCCGCTTTCTAGATACTTCCAACTCAAGGGCTATCTTGCGGACGCTGTCTTCTTTCCCACGCAAAATGTGGCCGTACCATGGCAGACGTGCTTCGCGCATCTTGTCAGCTATCGGCGCGATACCGAACTTCTGCCGAATAGCATCATTTCGCTTAGGGTGCACTAATGCACGAAAACTTCAAGAACAACGTTCAACAAAGAACCAAACAAAACAACAATCAATTATTCAAAAAACGAGTGAATCCATTATCACAAACCCCACAAATAACATTAGAAAGCTTTTTTGAGGTACCATCCCGCTGCAATAGTTTTCCGAGCATAAACAAAGTAGCTAAATAAATGTGCGGTTAAGAAAGCAAATATTCTTTTAGCAATTCAATGCACTTTCGTGCATGCAACTTCAGAATTTATAGCTTATGTCAGACCGAAAGAAAAGGTATTTCAACCACAGTAGCCGTTATTTGAAGGGATATTGTAAGTTATGGAGAATTTTACTGCTAGTTTCATACTCTTCTTGGATTATTAAACGATTTATCTCGTTGGCGTTGGCGGATCTTTCGGAGATCGCAATGTCAGAGCTGTAGCAACAGCATACAAATGGATCCTTTTCCCTTTTTTCCCTTTACAGACCTGGAAGACGGTGACTGCTGGGAGCGTGGGCGTTTACATGAACCAGAGTCCGGGTCGCCTTTCTCTGCTCCATTCCGAGACGAGAGCATAGAACGCAGTAAAGGAGAGTTCCGGGATGCGGCATCAAAGGGCCGTTTCTAAAGCGAGTTATGGTTTTCTCAAGTATCGGCAACTGAAAAAACCTTCCTCACAACTACACAAATAAACATGGAATGCGAATCTCTTTCTGAAGAAGTCGTTTTTGCAGATATCCTTGTGTCCTTGAAGCTACCCGAGTCGTTCTGTTCGCTGTTCTCCGATTCTATTCTTTCAAACACGTAGTAAAAGCGACACAAGAACGCTGTGCACTTTTTTCTGTTTGAAAGAGTTTGTTTGTTTTAAGAAAGCGCGGGTTCTGTTGCCGATATTTTGAAGTGGTTTAAGATGTTAAGCTCTCCAACTAACGCAGAGGACGTTCCTCAAAGCTGTAATTATAAATCAAAAACGTTTACGAACCGAATGACTCGACATAAGACATTCAATCACGACTAGGTTTAAACTCTGAAAACTCTCCCACAGAAGGGACTAAAAACACAAAGCCCGCTCCGTGGATAGCTTCTTTGAGCCGAAAATAACACTATGGGGCCACCCACAATAGCTACCCACAAAACCTGTAATGAACAGATGCGACACTTCTACATAAATCGACAGCTGTTTTAAAGCGTTGACGTCTACTCATAAGCAATGTTATTGAATCTGCGACGGACGGCTGGAGTCACTCGCGTGGACCGCATACGAAACGATGCCATTCGGCAGAAGTTCGATATCGTGTATTGGAGATGCGATATCGAACTTCTGCCGAATGGATGCGAATGCGTGAAGTTCGCGTGCGATGGTGCGGCCACGTTCTGCGTGGAAAGGAAGACAGCGTCCGCAAGATAGGCCTTAACTTCGAGGTAATTGGAAAGCGGCCTAGAGGGAGCCCGAAACGGCGCTGGTCCAAGACGTTACATATGGACTTGAAGGTTGCTGGTGTCCAGCGCTGGATAGGGGAAGGTGGTATCATGACACCAGAATGGCGGACCTTGCTACGAAGCGGGGCAAACGCTGAAGATGAAGAAGAATGTTATTGAAGCTGATTGAAAATGCTTTACTAATAAAAAATTTCTCACGGATCGACAAGAACCAACAAGATCTCAATGAAGTATTCCTGTCATGCTGCCTGCGGAAGCAAAAAACGCTATGTTGCCACGCTCTGCAGATTGACACTAGTTCGCACAAATTCCTCAAATTTCACGGAAATCCTAAAAGAATTGTGGATACATATCGGACACATGTCCTGTCTGGTGCAAAGGGCGTGGCTAGGTAGGCCCCAGCCAACTAAGCACCGCCTACACCGCTTCAATATCAGTATCCGTATCGGTTCTGGTTCTCTGCTGGAACCCGTGACCCTGCCCGATAAGACACACTCTCAATAGGTACGGCATTTTCTCTAAGAAACCTGCACTTCAAGAATTTTCGTATTAGTTGGCACTGGATTCGTTAAGGAATGCATTGGTGAGGAAGCTTTTCAAACAAGGAAAACATTTCGTTGTCGAAGCAAAATCGCCTCTTTTCTTCATCGTCGCTGAGCTTTCCGTTGATTTTCTCGCCGGAGTGCTACTTTCTACTACTCATGCTGTTTCATCAGTTTGGCTCCTATGTGTAATGTTTTATACATTCTATTTGGCATGAGTTACTGCTTTTTTCACTTTCGTCGTTGGTTTCCTTGGGAACAACCGTTGCATTATTTATGGATGTATTGCATGTGATGCTTACAAATGCACAGGTGAAAACCTATTTCTATTTGCCATGGTTAAGTTATCTAGTAGATCCTAGGAGCACGGGTAGCACAGTTGGAATTCGCACCGACTCCGTAATCGGTCCATGGTTATGGCACAGCCTAGGCCAAGTGGGCCTACAACTGATCACATCAACTTTGCGGATAGAACATGCACGGATTCAGGATGCAACGTTCCGGAGAAAAAGAGTGCGTGTCGCATCCCTCAATACGCCTACTAACACTGACGGCCATTCCCCACCCTCTCATGTTGCTCAAAACACGAGAAGAGTGGCCACCGATAGTCATTGTACAGGTCAAATACCTTATAAGCACATTTTGCCTCCATGGTATCGGGTAGAAGTGGAACGCGTGGCTCATTTTTTCCTCAAAGGGATTGTTTATTTTTGACTTGTATCCTTGCCCACTATTAAAATGTGGAGTGATGCTAATCAGCAACTCATGGAGCAGAATCGTAGACTTATTCAGGGCTGGTTCTTGCGATTCTATTTCAAATCCTAATCGCAATTAAAGAAGCCCTCGCTTAAAAAATGCAGAAGGAAGATATGCTACAATACACCAGTTTAGGAATCAGAAGGTAAAATTGCACGATCTGGGGCATTCTAAACGAAGTGAATAAAACCGTTATCCACACTGTTCAATGTTTTATTCAACAGCTTGACTAGAAACCCTTCGTGTCTTTACAAGTAGTAGTGATGAACATATTCCCTACAGCTGCCCTTGTCTCCTCGAACAGCTAATTCAAGTCCTCATCAGCGGAATTAACAACTCGCACTGCCTCCACGTCCTCTCTTCCCGATACATCTGCATCGACGTGCGCTTTCGTTATTTCTTCTGTGCCAACCAGGTGGGTAGGTGGGACCGTTTATTTTAGATATTTGGACCGTTTCGTCCTCTTCATGGGCACAGTTTCCACCAAGCTCAATAGGTACGGAATTTTTTCTATGAAACCTGCACTTCAAGGGTTTTTATCTTAGTTGGCACTGGATTCGTTAAGGAATGCATTGGTGAGGAAGCTTTTCATATAAGGAAAACACTTAGTGGTGAAGCAAAATCGCCTCTTTCCTTCATCGTCGCTGAGCTTTCCGATGGCATATTGAAGTTGATTTTCTCGCTGGAGTGCGGCTTTCTAGTAGTCATGCTGTTTCATCAGTTTGGCTACTTGGACCGTTTCGTCCTCTTCATGGGCACAGCTTTCCACCAAGCTCAATAGTAATCAGTAATCAGTAATCTCAATAGAGTGTAGTAATACTGCTGTTGCTACGGTCCGACTGCTTCCGACAGGGACGGCTAGTGACTCGCGCTACAGCGCAAAAGTGTATGTCGGCGACGTTGACCGCGCAGACGAAGAAAAGAGACATTAGATGAGGATGAGACTAGTCTTATGTCTCCTGGTAGGGAAATGGGAATGGTTGTTAACAATGTGCGGGCAGAGTGAGACTCAATCAAGAAAGTGGAGGAGAAAAGTCAGGGACCTGATGAGAGAGATTCGACAGAAGAACTGGGACGGGATTACTAACTAGAAGTTTCGGAAGCAGTCGTTTGTAAGTTACCACTGGGGGAGGGGGATAATTCTCCCTCAATTCTAACTTTGCGCTACACTTGACCGTCACCAACTCACTTGTCATAGTTCACGTGTAATGCCAAAGGCAAGTACGCCTTCAGCAAACATTAAGGACCTCCGTATTTCTTCAATCTACAAGCAGAAGCAGAAGCATTTTACTGCTATCTTATTCTTCCAAGCGCCTCCACCGAGAGAGTTTCTCTTTCATTTCATTTGGGGCTCCCTGTGGTGGTACTAGGAGAGGGTTGAGCATGTTGAGGTAACTAAGGTGTTTGGTGGTAGGCACTGGCAAAATGTCGTGCTTCGCTAACCACGCGACACCTGCCCCACCTCCGCGTTTCAGCGCCACGACGTCGCATGCGGTTAGCGCGCAACGTCGCGTTGGAGTTACGGCCTGGAGCGTGCCCATATCGCCTTCTCGCTACCCTTTATCTCAGCGCTCAAGTACGGGGATGCTTATGCAAGGCTGACCTTTGTGACATAGTTATGGTCACTGAGATTCCCGGCTAATCTGAAGGCGCAACCTTCCGAATGACTGTGCTACTACAACCTTATCCTGTATCGGATGCTCTCCAGTGAAGGCGATTGTAGGCTCAAAGGAGCAGCATATCTCACACCTTGCATTGAATGCAAGGTATGGGTAGGCCTAATAAGCCCAAGGTCGAGTGAGGAAAACAAGCCGGGATGTCATAGTGGCGCAGTGGTTAGAGGGGCGGCAACAAGCCTGGCGCACGAGATCGACATCGCCACACGCTGAACTCGCTGTGGATTGAGTTCAAGACTCCTGCTGGCAATAGGAAGGAGACCTCTTGCAGTAACCTTAGAGCTGGCTTCTGCGGACTGTATACCGGACGGCATCCACCAAGGTTAATTAGGTTGTCTTACTTGCCCTTTGTCTATTTCTCCCATTAGCTTTGGAATCTGTAACTAACTGACTAACTAGTAACTTGAAATGGTTCTTGGACGAGTCGTTTCTCCAGCTCCCTTCTCTTTCCACGCTCAGTTGAAGACGGTTACGCTAGAACCTAAGCCGAATAAAGCTTCGATAACAAGGTTGGTACAACAGCTTCACAACATCTCCACTATTGATGTTTTTCAGATGCTAGCGGAAGCTAATAGCTCAACTTAACAATGAATTAGAACTGCTTGATTCGACATATTTTTAGCTTGAGCACTAGAAAAGCAAGGATGCCTTGCTAGCTAAAGTGCACTTGTCTATTTCCGTGGTTGTCTTTTGAGTGGAAGAGCAAAGGAAAGCTTTTTGAACGCCAGCCACCTACTAATAGCCACTCAGCAAAGGACACCCGGTAATCCTATTGTGTCCTCTCTGCTGCTGCAGAAGAACTTCTCACGGGGAAGCCGGCCTTCTCATGATTGCCCCTCTCACTGAGATCATTCTGTGCGATGACTGAACGTTTTTTCATGGAGAAAGGTGGAATAATCCTACACTATAAGAAACAAACTTGTAGAATAAGGACTCTTGAAGGATTCCCTTGTAAACGATATCGTACCATTGTTAGGAAAATAATATTAATGAGGTCCAGGCTAGTTGCATGTTCAATCAGTCTTGCTACACCACCGGGATTTTAGGTGGAAGCCTCATTACAAGTACAGCTTAGCTTCTCGAACGTGTCCCGTAATCGAAAGCTTAAAAATGGGTCGGGCCATCGCAGATTGGTCCAGTGGATCCCGTTTGTTCGAAGAACATGAAGATCGTCGCACTTTCCGTTCAGGGCTGTTCAGGGCGTTCACGGAGAAGGTCGATCGTGTTGGTGGGTGTCTTGGTATTTTTTGGCACAAATCCATGCGGCTACGGCTCTTCTCCAGTACGTGTCAGCGAAATACACCTTAACGCGGCTCACCTAATTTCCGACGATTGGGCCCTTTTCTGGTCTCCAAAAAGTGACGAAGAAAGGGATTTTAGAGACCTTTTATTCACTTCCTTATCAGAGTAGGAACTGTCAAACAGGTCTTCCTTGGCTAATTGTATTTGAACTAAAATATAATACTGATTTGGTCTCAAGTCATGGAGAAAACCCTAATAGTTTGCTTTTTTGAACGAACATTTTTATTGCTGATGCTGTGGAAAAACTGGGTAGTTTAGAGATTTGGAAGCACTTTTTGAGAACGCTGCTGCTCTATCTGACTCATTGGTACAGGTTTTTCTTTGATTTCATGTAAGAAATGATAAAGAACGGCGCTAGTCAATCCCATTTGGGGTGCCCCACCCAGTCTACGTCTACGAGGCGTCATGGAGGCATTTTGAATGCGTGGTTCTAAGCTGTGACTTGCGGTGGCCAGCTGATGAACAAGTCAGCGCCTTGTCCTATCCTTCTGGTACCAATTCATTCTGAGGAATGGAACGCATGGTTGGTCAGGGCGGGAAATCTGAAGCAAGAACATGGAATTGGTGCGCGATAGATGGCACCTCCTTCGACTGTTGCATCATGCGCTCGACTTCATATTTAGTCCCTGAATCTAAATCAAGCACTTTCACTCCACCAATGGGTTTGCATCGGTTAAAATCTTCGGATGAGAAGCCACGTTTTTACGACCAATATAGCTGATCATGTTATTCGATGGGTAGTAATAGAAGGTGATATAAAATACGCGCTCGAATAGAGAGTCTTGAACATTCATTCTTATTTATTTTAATTTTTAATCTGTTTTCCACCACGGATTTTCTGCGAGGTCCATTAGTTCGGCTGTTTCTGGTAAAGGTTTAACACGGGTAATCTGTTAGGCTCTCTCATGGCCGGGCTATTCTGAAGGGCGAATAAATGCGTCACTGGTGCTCTAATGAGCACGTCCACAATTATTCAGATAGACAATCGTCGGCGCAGAAAATTTAGTCCATGTTTGCTTCCATCTGCTTAATTCACTTACATTGTTTTTCGGTTGGACATATACATCACATACATGTAACTGCTCCTCAGTTCGGCCATTGTATAGGTCAAATGGGCACTCTCGTTTTCTCCACAATTTCTGTTCCGACCCTCCTCTTCTTGTCATGCATCCGTTTTCAGAGCAGCTACATATTTCCTTCCTTTCCAGCGCTTCGCTACTCAATTAAAGCGGGTGAACCCGGTAATTTCCCTTCCTTTCGTTCTGCTAACACTGCTCAATTTCTGCATTCATATAATTCCCTGCTCTTTGTTCCACTCTTTAACCTCTTCTCCACTAGTCGACCGCGCCGTTTTTGGTTTCAATCCGCAACTGTTTGGAAGCTATTCTGCCTGTACACGAGCATTTGTCATTCCTCCTTCATCTTCTTGTTTCCGACTGAGGCTGAATATTAGATTATGTTCCCTCGGACGAAAAAATCGCCACAAATATTCATGACCCTTTTCAGGCCACTGTACTTTGCAGTCGTTTAATTCTCGACGGAATTTCGTTACTTTTTTCTGACATCTCCTCATCAGCGCGCCGTAATAACATCTAACGTCAAGGTGGTTAACGGATGGATGCACAGAACACACGGCGATGCTACGATGAGCATTGTCTCGAAATTCCTGGCAAGCAATCACCGTCACCACTCCCAAATCCCCACACCCGGAAAACCTCCTCACATCACACATATGTTTCAGCCGCGATACCTGAGCCTTCCTTCCTTAAATCTCAAGGAAGCTTTCCTCTTCTCATCGTCGTCGCTCAATTCGTCTGAATGTCTTCCGCCTTCCTCGAACTGACATCAAAACCGTTTCAGTAATGGGAAACCAGACGACGAGGCAGTTGTCCACACACAGGAAGCACGTGATGCATTCGTGGAACGTCATCTACACGCATAATCCAAAGCTACTTAACGACGCCATAAGGTAGAGCGCACTTAATACGTCGCTTATTTAAGAGCTAATGGTATGCTTGGCGTTTTTTGAGTCTTTTAAAGTTATCGTCCACATGTACACTGACATCATACAAGTACTTCCAGCTTTTTCAAGTATACTAGCTAAAAAAACCATTATTATTAGGTTGTAACGAATTAAATGGCACTGACTCGCGCCATTTTTTGGCGCGTCTTTACGCGTTTGATCAAGAACAAACCGTAACACGTGGCATATCATTTAGAAGCGCAAACTTTGCTCTACCGGTGAGTACCAAATTTTCTATGTAAAAGTGGGAAAACTTTAGAGTTTTATTGACTTTTTTGCAGATGGACAAAAGGGTAATCCGAGGCATTTAAAGGATAAAGGATAAAGGACGGCGTTACTCAATCCCTTCTGGGATGCGCCAGCGCATTCTACTTCCACGGCATGTCGTGGAGGCGACATGAATGCGTATTTGGCCATACAATGACTTGCGGTGGCCAGCCGATGAACAAGTCAGTGCTTTATCCTTCCCAGACAAGTCTGGTACCAATTCACCTACCCCGGAGGGATGGAAGGTTTGGTTGGCCTGGGCGGGAAATCCGAACCAGCAACCTGGTATCGGGTGCAAGCGACAGTCGCGCCTCCTCCGACTGCGCTACACGCGCCCACTGCGCCACACGCGCCCATCCGATGCATTTACTTGTATGAATTCAAGCTGGGCACTACAGCTAAGGAGGCGGACGAGAAGATCAACGCCGCATTCGGTCAAGGATGTTCCACAATTCAGACGGCGAATCGTTGGTATTAGAAGTTCAGGAATGGAGATGAGAGCTTGGAAGAACATGAAGGTCGTGGGAGGCATAGTGATGTTGATGAGGACAAGCTGAGAGATGTGGTAGAGGAGGATCCACACAAAGGTACCAGGGAGATAGCGAAGGTTCTTGGCGTCAGTCACAACACAGCTGCCCGGCCTCTGAAGGAAATTGGAAAGACCAAAAAGCTGGAAAGATGGGTGCCTCACGAGCTGTCTGAGGAGCAAAGAAACCGACGATATGAGATCTCGTCCGCACTGCTTCTACGGAACGAAACGGACCCATTCCTTGATCGCATCGTAACCTGTGACGAGAAATGGATAATGTACGACAACAGGCGACGATCGGCACAGTGGGTGGACAGCGATGAGAGCCCAAGGTTTTTTCGAAGCCGGAATTGCACCAAAAGAAAGTAATGGTGACAGTATGGTGGTGTTCGCTGGGAATTATTCACCACAGCTTCCTCCCTCCCGGTGAATCCATCACGGCAGAGAAGTACTGCATTGAAATTGAAGAAATGATGAAAAAGTTGAAGGATATCCGGCCGGCCTTGGTAAACCGAAGGCGAGTTCTCCTTCTGCACGACAATGCTCGCCCCGTGTAGCACGAATGACAGAAATTGAATGAGCTGGGCATTGAAACTCTACCACATCCTCCGTTTTCTCCCGACCTCTCCCCAACAGACTACCATTTCTTCAAGCATCTTGGCGACTTCTTGGTAGGGAAAATATTCAAATGCCAACAGGATGCCGAAAGTGCCTTCGAAGATTTCGTCAATTCCAGAACTTCTGATTTTTAAGCTACTGGGATAAAAAAGCTTGTGTCACGTTGGCAAAGATGTGTAGAATCAGAAGGTTTTTATTTCGATTAATAAACTTGCCTACAAGCCAAGATATTAACTGTCCAAATTTACAGTGGTTCAGTGCCATTTATTTCGTTACAACCTTATAGAAGCAATTTTTGAAGTTAGAGGTCACTACAGAGTGATGTGCCGTCCAGTACTTTTTCCTTTCCTCAGATTTCTTTATGTTCACTACTGATTCAGCTTTTTTCGTATCTTTCAGTGCACAAAGCCTTGGTATCATTGTTCCCTAAAGTGCGTTCAGATTCGCTCATTTGTTGAGCGCTAGTGGCGCAACGGGCAGAGGGCCCATTGTCGCCTGCATTACTACACCATCTTAGGTTCTTCAAGAGTCGAGCACGAGTTTCTCGAAATGACTGTCCCGCTTTTTGCTGCGGTCCTATGCCGTCATTGAGTTGATGAAGACGTTATCACATACAATCTGCAGGCAGTGGTCGACAAAAGCGGAGGTAATTCCAGCACTTCGGGAACTCACTGCACAGACGAGATCGTAGCGACACGGTTCACTGTAAAAGAAAATGCTACGTAACCAGCTTAAAAATTATTTCACTTTTAGAAAACAACTACTCATACTACAGTTCCAGTTGCAAAGGGGCAATAGCGGGTGAAAAGGCGCTGACGAGAGCAGGTGGAATTAGATTTGCGTCACCAAAAGCAGCCACAACAATTTCCAAATCCATATCCAATAGAGAATCCACGATGCCACGCTTTTTTCCTTTATTTATGCATTTAGTGATATTTCTCTTCAAAACTCCAAACTTTAAAACACATTGCTTTTTAGTCAGCTCAGTGGTCCCATGTGACCTTACCCGTCTGGAAATTTGTTATTTAAAAACACGCACAAAAACAAGGAATAATTCGTCACGTTTCTATTGTTCATCGCTTTCTCTAGGGTGATACTTTGCCATTCAAGCAGGTGTCAACACTAGCTCATTTAGTGAAGAGCGGAGGGACGAGAGACGGGGATTTTCATCCTTTATTTATTTTTAAGTGGGTAATTATTAAAAACAGACAGCCAATGTGGTAATAAGAGTATGAAAACATTACTGACTTCATGAATCCTGGTCTGGAGGCAAAAAGCTTTTCACACGTGCACATTTTAAGCTTGTTCATTCCCAGAGGATTAAATAATTGCTGTTAGACAATGCTAGTAAACTTACAAACAAAGGCCATTTGTACTTTGCAAATGAATCCACATTGCAGATAAAAGCCACTTTATTCACAAAGCTGCATTTCTTAGCGACGAGCTCCGTCCCATGC
Source organism: Heligmosomoides polygyrus bakeri (assembly GCA_947359475.1). NCBI lineage: Eukaryota > Metazoa > Nematoda > Chromadorea > Rhabditida > Heligmosomidae > Heligmosomoides > Heligmosomoides polygyrus. The sequence continues at coordinate 29,496,067 of OX375866.1, read as the reverse complement.
GTACCTCCCCACAGAGTGTGTGCTTCGTATACAAGGAAAATAAGAAGGAAACGGGCAGGTAACAGAAGACAGAAAGCAAAACATGAGAATTCCGTCCATCTCTGATGGATACGCTAAGGATTCTGGACGTGACCTCTTCGAGTTATCAAGGCCGTTTGGATCAGGGGTGCACATTTAACGGTTCACGATTTAACGGATTTAACGAATTAACGGCATTTTTCGTTAAAATCTGGCTTAACGACTTAGCGGAAATTTTTAGAAAATTAACGGAATTTTTAATGGGCTTTTTTCTCAGTGAGTTTATCACATTTGCCCTTAGTCTTCACTAATGGTGCAGGTCTTATCCTCCCTATTAGGACTGTTACTAAAAAACTATTGAAATCAGCAAGAATATTTTAATGTTTTCATAAATATGTTTTCACCTGTATCACCTGTCGTCCCGTTGATCATCGACTTGCTCGAGCGGGCGCCAGCAGCGTCTCCATTCGTCCCTGTCGCGTGCCAGAGTGCTCCAATGGATCCTCCTTGGTCGAGGGACACGAAGAGCGTCATAGCTGTCGTTCAGGGCTTTCACGAAGAGGTCCGACCAACGCGTTAGTGGGCGTCCTGGTGTTCTCTTGACATCCCGCGGAATCCAGTCGGTGACGGCTCTCGTCCAGTGGGTGTCTGCGAAGCGCATTACATGGCCGGCCCACCTAATTTTCAACAACTTCGCTCACAGCGTCTCTGATCTTCGAACGTCGGCAAAGCTCGGAACTCCGGAGGCCTTCCTTCTCTCACTTGCGTGAGTCGTGTCACTCCGAGCATCGCCCTCTCGATTCCACGCTCCACGACGCTGATCGCGTGCTCATCCTGCTTTCGTAAGGCCCAGGTCTCTGAGGCGTATGTTAGGGCAGGAAGAACAGTGGAGTCGAATAGGTGGGCACGGAGTCGGACGTCCTTCGTCTTCTTCGCGACTTCTTCGATGCTCTTGAAAGCTCCCCAAGCCGCTCGTTTCCTACTGCTCAGCTCTGGCGCTAGGTCGTTGGCCATATTGACTTCGCGACCCAGATTAACGTAAATATGTTTTAAATTTTAAAAAAATAAAATGCATTTCGGGGGCGCGTGTAGCGCAGTTGGAGGAGATGCCGGCTGTCGAGTGCCCCGATACCAGGTTCCTGATTCGGATTTTCCGCCCAGGGCAACCAAGCCTTCCATCCCTCCGGGGTGTATTGGTACCAGACTTGTCTCTTGTTCAACGGCTGACGGAAAGAATGTTTTCGCTCGCTGGACATATTTTAAACGATTTAAAAAAACGCTAATTAGAAAAATTAGGAAAGCTACTTTTTCTGAATATTAACACGTTGACGACGTAGCACACCTTTTCGGCAGTGTAGTGCCGTGTGACACGATGTCGTGTCACGGTCTCGACATTGCAAAAAATGGACACAAACACACCGGGCACTCGAAAATCGTGCGTTTGACAACGTGTTCACATTCCACTGATAGGCTTTTAATTGTATCTTTATTAAATCATTTTTGCAATTAATAGGTGATGCCCGCATCGAGATTGTATATGCTCGTAGAACACTTACTCGAAACGGTTTTGCAAAAAACTATGAAAGGGGAACTCCGGGTTTTGCCTGATCGCACATTTTAAGATGCCTTGTCGTTAATCATCTTGCATGATAATTCCATACCTCTCGTATTCCACACCCTGTAGATAATTTGTTACTGAAGGATAATTTATTTTTCTGCGCTTGATGATGATGAACTGTTATTTTACATTGCAAAGTTACACTCCATTCCTTGAACTTCAGCCTTAACCTCTTGAAGTTGAAACGTATAAGGTTTTCCTTGATTTTTTCACTTAAAAGAATGGTTTGCAGCTAATTGTACTTTTTAACGAAATTTAACGATTTACCGGAAATTTAACGAAAATTTTCCGTTAAAAAAAATTCGTAAAAAAAATTTAACGCGCAGAATTTTGTGTGCACCCCTGGTTTGGATGCGCATAGCACGAGGACGATGCTTGGCAGGACTTCGTGCTTCCCTTACTGCGTCTCTCCCACGTACCTCATAAGGGCAGCACACAGCATTGTATGATATCCAACCATGTACTATGCCTCCCCCATAGAGCTGATCAGAAAAAGACGATAATTACATCTCCTTCAAATGTGTGGAGACGTAGTCCTCTTCAAAAGAGCGCGAGTTCTAAAATTAGAGTGACTTCATTGCAGAGCCGAAGTGCGGCACTTGCGTATCGAACACTTTTGCCCTGTGTAACTTAATTCCAAGTGCGCATTTTTCTATGCATTTTTTCTTTAAGTTTCAGCTTTTACCTCTGCTCAGTATTCGGTGGATGCTCTTCACCGTAATTACATCAAATATGCACTACTCTTCTTCCCCTAATAGAACTGATCGGAAAAGGAGGATAATTACAAAGATTTCCACATTCCAGAAAACCTTCGAAAGGTTTTAATTTGATTTCCTTTGGAGGTTTCCCTGTGAATCTAGCTCTTTTTACACGTTTCAGATTCTTAGGCCAAAACCTTTTAAACCAATTTTGCTCTATAAAATATCTCGGTATTCAATATGATAAAAATATAAAACATGCTATAATATGCTATGCAATTATATATCTGATTGAGTAAAAAAGCTTCAATCCGCACATAAAAAATCTGTAAAGGCCTTTCAATATGTAGAGGAAAGGTGTTAATTAAGCTGTATACTACATATGTAAGACCGATTGTAGAATGTGGAACCCCGGTCTTCCGGCCCCATAAAAGGAACGACCACTCATCACTTGGAGAAAATTCAAAAGAACTTCGTCCAGAAAGCCCACATGCGATCGGAGAAGTCCACCTGTTTCAGTGTACCTTTTATTGTAGTAATATCAAGAATGCTGCTTTCAAATAAAATGCACTTGAATCTCGCCGGAAATTTCACGATGTCGCTGCGGTGTTCAAAATATTCTCCTGCATCTTCAAAGTAGATTCTTCCAATTTTTTTTAATTTTTTCGATTCTAAAGCTAGTGGTGACTCGGTGGAAATTAGGTATCAAGTTCCCAAGATTCGGATGGACATGTTCACGTGTGGCGCCTGGTTCTACTATTTGTCGCTCAGACTCGTTGTACAAACTCCTCTTTGTCTTCTGGCCTGTAGGTGAATTGCAAAGAAGCGCCTGTTAGTTTTCGAGTAGCCTATGGTCAGCTCGAATGGTTTTGTGTTTAGTTAGCATCTCTCTGAGGTGCGCCCTAAGATGCGCAATAAACCGTAGTAATTGTGTTAGTAAAAGAGATGTCACAAATACTCTCGAAATACCTTTTTTATAGAGCCGGCAGTATTTTCGTCGTCAATCGGGTGTTTTAACTCTCTCCAAATGCTTTTATCGTTTGGCAGCCACTCACTTTTGCTAACTGATTCACTGGAGGAGTGAAGGGTGAAGCTGGTCCCTTCACAGTCAAGTCTCATTGCGACATGTCGCAAAGAGACTGACTCGAGAGACACGAAGAATGTCATATCGCTCGTTGAGGGCTTTCACGATGAAATCCTACAAATGCGTTGGTGGGCGTCCTGGTGTTCTCTTGATGTCCCGAGTAATTCAATCGGTTATGGCTTTCCTCAAGCCGGTATCTGCCAACATACGTGGCCGGTCCACCTAATCTCCGACATCTCGGCGCATGCGAAAGCATCTCTGATCTTCGAACGTCGACGAAACTCGGAGCTTAGGAGGCCTTCTCTCACTTGCGTGAGTCGTGTCACTCCGAGCATCGTCCTCTCGAGTCCACGGTGCGCGAAGATGATCGCGTGTTCATCCTACTTTCGAGCCCAGGTCTCTGAGGCGTATCTTAGGGAGGAAGAACGTAGGGTCGAATAGGTGAGCACGGAGCCGGACGTCCTTCGTCTTCTTCGCGTCTTCTTCGACGCTCTTGAAAGCTCTCCAATCCGCTCATTTCCTCCTGCCCAGCCCCGGGACAAGGTGGTTAACCATGTTGACGTTGCGACTTAGACACACATAGTTGAAGCATTGCACTGAGCGAGAATGGTGCATCGGAAACTCGGCCGTTTCTCATGAACTGACTTTCTGTAGCTAAACATAACTTGCCCAACCGAGCAACTTATGGATCGAAAGCCACATATGCCACATCGGATAAGCTTTGTGGAGAGTGTAGAGAAGTCTAGAACTGGAAGATGACACACCTTTCGAAAGAAGCGAACTTATTAGGCAACTCTGGTACGCGGAGAATGGGCGCGTTTCAGGGGCCCGTCCGGTTATACCCGAGGTGACGTTGTGTGTCGACCAATTTTGCTGCAGTTTTCTATTCTGGACTAGAAAACGAAAGCTCAAGGATTTATAATGTTTCATCAATGTCTTTCTTTTTCCTTTCGTTTTTATTTTTTCTAAACATATGTTTGGATTCATGCATTTACCAATTCTGCACTTTGCTATAGTTTACAGCACTGGAACCTCCAAGTAGTTAGCGCACGTCGGGAAGCATCTCGAGCTCTCGCGTAAGAATCCACCCACGTTCGATCCAGGCCAACCACATCTTTCCCAAATCAGAGAACGGTTAACAAGCTTGATTGGGAGAGCAATAGGAATTATCTGATCATTGGCTAGCCTCCGTACGCTGCTATCTCGGCCGAATGCAGGCAAATGTATTTAACACGTGCCAGTGGATTTCATGGCGCATCCCAAAGCAGACTGAGCACTGCTGACAGAGCTGGACGAATGTCCAAAGGATTACTGCTCTGAGGTTCAACAAATCACTGAAATGGAGCCGAAGGTTCTCAGCGACCATTCGTCGCGTAGTGTTGGTCGGAGCAACAACGTCTTCCACTGATTGCGAGTAGAGCACATTCGGAAGAAACAATGATGTTGGCCCAGCGGGCCACGAGGCTCGCCTCCCTCTCGCCAACATTGAGCTGAGACGTCAGCGACGTCCGGAGCATCAACAGCACAAGACTTTCCTGGAATAGACTGAGTGAATTAAGCTGGATGCACCTTCACTTCCGCCATCTCCTGCGCTCCTTTTTCGTTGCAAGTCCCAACGGGATTCAGATGCTGCGTCGAAGGTTAATGAAACGACTTCTGACGTAGACCACTCATGCGTGCCCACTTCGACTTCATCGCACTCCCCGGGGACATTAGCCATTTTAGGCCCTTTATTTAGATCTGGGCATCGCTGCTCGCTTCAACCAGGAACCGCCGTTTTTACAATGGCTACGCAGATAAACGCCTAGCAAAAGGTCTTCAGGGCTAAAGAAAGAAGAGTAATGGTGTGGATTAAGAGTCCTCCGCTGAAGGATACTCAGCAACTCGACGCTATTATTTATGTAAACAATAGTTACAAACCAGTTGATGAATGTTTCATACCCCAGCTCAAGCCTGATCGTCGTCGCGTCATTGATCGAGAATTCTATCTGAACTTCCGATCAGTGGTTTCGCCCCATTCCCTCCAGCTTCTGAATTCGTTTGACCGGGCGCCTATGTACTGTTTCCTCCTCTCCATGGTGCAGACTCCTGTGTGAGAGGTGGACGGCACAGGTGTTGTGCGCATACACGAATTCAGGAAGAGATTGCAAAAGCACTGTTTATATCTAAAATTAAATTACACCTCTCTTCTTCTAAAGACGTGGCAGAAATCAACTGAAGGACTCGTAGCAGTCCCTCGATTTCTTACGATCCAGGTTCGCCTGCTTTACCAACCGCTTAATCAACCATCAAGGTGTTGCGGCGGAACCAAGAGTTGCAATTCTACCCCACCATATGCTAGAGTGGCTCAATATGTCCGCTTCCTTCTACCGAGGCGAAACGCCGATCCTAGTGCTTTCTCCATTCTCGCGGAGGGCCAACCGAAAAGGTTACCTATTAGCGACAAGAGTCCGTAATTTTTACGTTAATTAAGTCAGTTACAACCCTCATTCAACGTCTCCCATTGTGGGCCAAACTTGACTATTAATGTGGTGCGACTTAGTCTGAGTGATAGCGCCCACGATCAGCTCTTCGAGGCGTACAGCAAAAAAAAGAGTAGCCGAAAAGGGGGAGAAGATTCGTCGTCTTTTTCTTCACCTTGTCACCCCTTTGGAATGTTTTTCCTACCCATACTAGGAAGTCATCTGCTTCTCATGCACATCATCATTGTAATGTTCTGCCGCAGGCCAACGCTACCACACACACACACGATCAAAGTCTACCAGCATTTGCTCCACCTTTCTGATGCTCGGAGTATGATCGCGACGTCGTCAGCTATGCAAAAATGGTGGAGCTGCTGGCCGTCAAACTTCACTTCCATGCCTTCCCACTCTATTTCGCGCATCACGTTTTCGAGGGTGGCGCTGAGGGGCTTCGGGAGTATGGTGTCCCCTTGCGAAACCCCCTCTCTTCACTTTGACGAATGTGGTGAATCCTGCTTGTTCGCATGGCTATCCCTCGTCCAGCGTTCTGCCGATCCTATTCAGGATCGCTCGAGTGAACAGCTTGTAGACTACGGACAGCAGGCGGATCCGGCGATAGCGATAGTTTTTCTCGTGAAGGTCTCCCTTCTTGTACAGCAAGACAGTCCACTCAGATAGGACCATGTACTGTGTGAAGAACCGCGCCAGGACATTGATGAGGGCTGGCTGGATGAGAACGTGTGTTGAAGCTCTGAAGGGAGGACACAGAGCATGATGTATGCGTCCTAGATCGAACGCTGTTAGGTGAACGTGACTATCGAAGAGATCATCGTAGTCGCGAACGACCTTCTCTATTGCGTCTGCGGAAAACTCTGCTGCTCCTCAGCAACTCCACTCCATCACTTCATAAGATTCAACTGTTCAATGCTTCCACATGCACGTCTGAAGTAGACCGCATTTGTTCCGCTAATGCCCTGCCGTTATGAGCACAATGGTGTCAGCGAAACGCAGATGGTGCTCTTGCAAGCTGACATTCTTCGCTTCCATGTGTTCGCTTATGATTCGGTATGACGTGCTTAAGAACCGCTAAGAAGCGCTTCGAGGATATGTTATTTCGTTGCCGAACTGGCTTCAACTCGAAGGGATAAAGAATTCGCTGGCACGTGCTCGAGACCCAAAGACCCCAGGTCTTATGACTGGTGGCGCGGACGTGGACGGCGCTTCTTACCGCTGTTTCATCTGTTAAAAATTCAATACTAAACTCCTCTCCACTCATGTAGATTTAAGGCCCCCACAGAGTTCTGCGGCAACGCCGCTCGCCGCAATGGTTAAGGATAGGACAGGGACGCCGCCGGCGGCGAGCTCTGCGTCTCTGCCCTATGGTTAAGCATAGGGCCGCGGCGCTGCCGCAGAACTCTGTGGGGGCCTTTAAAGGCTCGCCTGAGTTAGAATACTGGATATGAAGAAAGGCGTTACATCGCATTCCTTGTTGACTTCTTTCTTCATTAAATTCCGCCGAATCAGCGCAATAATCCGTCCCTAAGCTGTGTCCCGTCGCCTGTTGTTGTATGAACACCCTGTTGTTCGGCGTTGTTGCCCATTTTTGGCCACAATGGCCGTTATTCGGGGCTTGTGGGGAACATAAAATGCCGAAAGTCGCAAAAGAAGGTTTCACTGGTTTTCGAAGGGTAGCGCTACTAAAATGTTAGGATATTGGTAGAGAACATTCGAGTATTCGGTAATCAAAGCTTTCCAATATTCGAGTGAACGATTAATTCGAATATTGCCCTGTTTTGAATATTCGAACAAACAAGTAAATCGATTGTTGGACTTTTTTCGGATATTCAAATATCCCGAATTCAAGACCATTTGAATTTCGAATAGTCGAAATTCTGAATAGGAGGATATATTCTGTTCCCTAGCACGATTTACGCTTGAGGCATGAAAAAATGTGCGTGGTGTGCTGCACCAGGATAAAGGATAAAGGATAAAGGACGGCGTTACTCAATCCCTTCTGGGATGCGCCAGCGCATTCTACTTCAACGGGATGTCGTGAAGGCGACATGAATGCGGATTTGGCCATACAATGACTTGCGGTGGCCAGCCGATGAACAAGTCAGCGCTTTATCCTTCCCAGACAAGTCTGGTACCAATTCACCGACCCCGGAGGGATGGAAGGCTTGGTTGGCCTGGGCGGGAAATCCGAACCAGGAACCTGGTATCGGGTGCATGCGACAGTCGCGCCTCCTCCGACTGCGCTACACGCGCCCTGCACCAGAGAACCGAAAAAACGCATTCTCGCGAGGGGCTATGCACTTCTCATAGTCTTTGGTTGTTAAGCGAGAATGACTGCTTTTCTGTCACGAACGAGTTCTACTCGTGGTCTTAAGGGACGAAACTCATAGGGCCCGTTCATAGACGCAGGAGACAGGATGCTTGACTAGCGTAGCCACGATAAGAGCAAAGGATTTGTTCGTATAGACACGAGGGATCAGCCCTCTTTTTGACTGCCCCTCATGCGCCATTAGCATGCCAATCAAATGCACTGTTAGTTAGGAAATTTATCAAGTCATACTCGTGGGCCATAACCTCCTATCTATGCTTACATACTTAAGCAGGCACAAAGTTCTCTAGAGGTTCTAAAGCTAGGGTTCCTTCTTCCTAGTAAAGACTTTAAGCACGGAATCTACTTCCTTTTTCCGGTCAGATTGTCGTTTCGGTTTTTCGTCATGAACACCTCGACACTTCTACTATGGATGCACTTTTCGGCTGGAAACTAAGCTTGTAGGGTGATGGAGCTTATTTATGACCGTTACCGTATAACGTTCTTATCTTCAGTTTAAGAAGTGCAGCTAAAAGCCCGGATGAAATTGCCTTAGTTGCAAGATATTGGCTTCATTGAAAGGGCTTCTGCCGCAGGATCTTGCTTTTCCGATAACACCTGCACTTGCAGGCACCAGAAGTAAACTGCAAGGACGTACTTCGGCTTGGGATCCTTCCATTCAGCAGCAACATCAGAGGACAGACTCACTATGTGCAAACTGTTCGGAAATCGTAAATCATCAAGTGTGCCTTCTCATTCGCATATTCCATCCGTGCGCTCCTTTTTGGAAATACGAATGTGTAAAGGGAAATATAGAGTACCAAGAGCTCTGTACACTAGCTCGATTGTTTGCAAAGTCGACCTATTAATCGAGAACTAAGCTTGGAAAGGACGCATGGTGGCGCAGTCAGAGAAAGCGCCGGCTGTCACGTGCATGCTGAGTCGCTTGGTTCGGGTCCCGCCCAGGTCAACCATGCTTACCGGCTGGGAACCGCAACTCATCTTGTGGACCAGATACGCATTGAATTGCCTCATCGATACTCCGTAGAAGTGCAACGCGTGGCGCAGCCAACAGAAACTAATTAACTCCGTCCTCCATTATTTTTGTCCTTTATAGCTGATATTCTTATCACTGTGGGTCAGAAGCTGAAAGAGAAATATTTTTCTTCCCGTTCGCTCTGAATCCATTTACGTTCGCTTCCCACTCAGACCATACAAGCCCTCCACACTTTCACGTTTGATGAACTGGTGCAGAGCACGCCTAGAAATGAAATGATATCACTGATTTATTAACACGGCTGCATAGTGACTCGGCGTGTCACATTTTGAGCTTCTTTCACGCTTTGACAAAGACGACGTTGTCGGAGCGTCGCTCATAATGAGAACGTTTTTTACAAACCTGGCAGATCCGGGGGAATTTTTACGGATGGCACAATTGCTTGCACAAACAGTTCGCTCATAGCATACCAGTTCTCAAGAACTCATTATTTCTTCCTTTTTGAATGATCATGTCTGCAGCTTTTCTCAGTCGAGTTTCGTCATAGTTCTGTCCTGAGTTCTCTTTCCCGCAACTCTGCTAAATTTACTTCCGCGTCTTGAGCAGCGGAAACCTCATTCGATCGGCGCCAGTATGGAATTGTGAGGATGATTCCCCTCTCGGACTGATACGATTAGGATGGTGCATTTTTTCAAACCTGGAACGTCTGCAGATTCTTCGAAGGCAGCGTTAACAGCTATGACGTCAAGACTTCGTATCTCATGGGATATTATGACAGGCTCTCAAAGGTAGATAGCCTCGATTGAGTAACTGATGAAGGGAGTACAACGTCGCTCTTAAGGGACACCATTTTAGAGTCCAGATCAAAATGTTCAGGTATCTATCGTTCCGGTAGGGCACCCTAAAGTGTCACACAGGTCCCCTTTCTCACGAAACTCCTGCCCCTCCTAAAATCTACCCAAGAGCATCACAATAGGATTAGCAAATGAACCATTGGACAAATTCTTAGGAGGACGTGGTGAGCCATGACGTTTTCGCCTGTCCCGGCTAGGATGGATCCAAATTTTCTTCCTCTGTGATAGTTGTGTGAGGATGTTTCCATGATGGTATCTAGCAGTATTTAGTACAGTTGCGCGGCTAGATTTCACTCTATGTTCTTCTGCATGTATCGTCCTCCTGTAGCTGAAAGTGTCTAGGATGTCGTCAATTCAATTAGTAAAGTTGTTCTTCAAAATGAACATTTTTCTTTGAAACTGATACCGGGAAGTGGTGATGTCCAACCACAATAACAACTTACTGTTCTTTTACACAACCACTATCTACCTATCAGAACATCTGACGAAACATGTTTGGCTTCACTGGGACCCTCTTCGTGGAACGATTGGACCCTTATTCAACCCATAGTGTTTCTTGTAAAGTAGACGTTTTTGACGATTTTCTTTACTTCTGCTTGGTGCTTTCTGTGACAACGATCACAGAAAAAAAGTGTTGTACCTAACCATCGCGACATCATAGGCGGTACCATCATCGTGAAAATCAGAACAGTTGCATTTCTTGAGGTGATTTCTCATTAAACGTACATGAGAAAAAAGTAGGGACGAGTTCTCACGCGGTGTTGCGACCATGCAGACCAATCCGAACTATGCATTCGTCAGCCTTTCAAGGAGTGGTCATAGCCCTGCTGGACTTCCTAATATGAGGAAAATGCTCGAAGTTTGATTCAACTGTCATTCCCAGCTGAAAACGGTGTATGTGACGCCTCGGTTTCCCTAGTCCGTGACTCACCCGGAATGCGCCAGTCCACGACGCTGGTGCACATCACGTCGTCCGCCGGCGGTTTACCATGTTCGCTACGCTTGGCTCCGCATCGGTTGTTCCCACCAGGACAACTCGTCCGAAATCGGGTGACGACATTGAACCAATGCCTTCAAAACTATGTCTCGCCAATTTCGTTTTTGGCGGTGTCCATGCGCAGAATCCATTGCTTTCCTCCCTTACATTCTTCGCCACGACGAAATCCCCAAATCGCGGGCCGTTAGAATAAGGTACTAGAGCCTCCGGAAATTCGTCCTTACTTTTACCCCTACGAACGTTTTTTTTCGGCAAGGGACAGAATTATAATATTCTGTATGTGGTGATGACATGTTTGGCAACCGTTCCCAATTTTGCAAGATACGAGAGCAAATGGGAAGGCGGTCGACAGGCCACGCCCCCACTAGATTAATACAAGTGTTGTACTGGTTTGCAGGATAGGTAGAGGCCTTGATGAGCGTAAGCGCGACAGCTCTACCTCAGAGCAATTGGAAAGAATGCAAGTGGAGTCCTTAGTCCGTTGGCTTTTTGAGCGCTGGCTGCGAGGTTTTCGCTGCAGATGCAGAGCAAAAAAGCACTTTGCGCGTGGATTAGGAGGGTTGTGCTCGTAAGGACGAACCCATGTGCGCCGAAATCATCACCGTCCGACCGCTGCTATTTAATTTCGCGCTAGCTCAGCACAAAAGGGCGCGCTAATACGTTTTGAGAGTGGCCTAAGTCTACGTAAATAGACGCCACGTCAGAATTGAGTCATCCTCGACAACGGAAACAGGCCGAAGGGACGGCATGGCTGACCATGAACCAGGGTGAAAACGCGCCTGATTTCTGACTGAACAAGTAGAGAGCGCTTCGGCCCAAGAGGACAACATTCCGGGGCAGTTCAGGGGAGGGGAGCGGGGGAGTCCACCGTGATTTTTCTCCACAAAATCCGACAACATACCGAAAAACCTTCAAAACACGAAGGTTAGGCTCCCATGATTACACACAGCTGCTGTAGAAAACCTGAGCCTGTTTCCTTTGGGGTAACGCTGCCAGGTGGAAGATAATCGGTGTCGACGGCTTCTCTAGACTTGTACCCAACAATCCTATGGGATTTATTTCCACATTTCTTAGTAAAAAAAGATAAAGGACGGCGGTACTTAATCCTTTTTGAGATGCGCCACCCATTCTACTTCTACAGGATGTCGTGGAGGCGTGTTGAATGCGTAATTGGCCATACAAGGACTTGGGGTGGCCAGCCGATGAACAATTCAGTGCTTCATCCTTCCCAGACAAGTCTGGTTCCGATTCACCGACAACGGAGGGATAGAAGGCTTGGTTGGCCTGGGCGGGAAATCCGAACCAGCACACTGGTATCGGGTGCAGGCGACAGTCGGCGCCTCCTCCGACTGCCCCACGCGCGCCCTCGCTTCCTAGTAATCAGCAAAATTTTTGCTTTTTGCCGACTCACTTTGTCCTAACCACAATTTTACCACACTCACGGTCTCTGAATGTCAAAAAGCTCTCTGTAGACACAATTCTTGTTATCCATCCCAAGAGGGAATAGTTTCCTATAGGTGATGGTCTCCTACTTACGACGAATGGAGACTTATGTACGTATGTACAGGATGAGCCAAACAAAACGTGCAGAATTTCCTAGCCTTTAGTTTTCATGAATTTTGCAGCGTTAAGCACTCAAAGCAATTTATACCACGAATTCTCTGACATTTTTGAATCATCTTACTGTTTTCGTCATTCGATTGTTGGTGTGGCTAGCACTAACGGAACCCCGACTACCCCGCTGCCCAAAATCTCACATCGGAGAGAAAGCAGCCTTTAAAGTATGTACATCCTGTAGTGCTCAGAAAAGAGAACTATCCTAGTTGGGGAGGCTGGTGGGATATCGGTGTGTTAGTTGGGGACAGATGTGGTCCTTCTTCTTAATACTCCTAAGAGCACGTTGTTCGTGCAAGATTAGACGCGAAGTTTCCGACCCAATGAACTCTGCAGAACCAAACATTTCGAGCTTCTTTCAGTCCTTGAGAAAGACGAGTTCGTCGAAACGTCGGTTGCAATAAAAGAATTTATACCAAACCAGTCAGGCAAAGAAGAGTAAAACAATGCCCAGATACTTCTGAAAAAACCTTCCGCGATATAGGCCTCACGTGTAAACTCAAGCGTCGCCGATGTAGAGCTCGTGCTAGGACGCTCTTACTGTAGTGGCAGAAACAAGGTTTATGTCTTTTCCTTAACGTAGACAACAATGTGTCCTAAGCAAAAAGTAGCTAACGTCAATACTGAAACGATTCTGGACACGGTAGCGAAGAACCACAAGGAGCTGAGAACAGAATGCCACATTCTGATCAAACCGTCCGCTTTCCAACATACAACAATCTCCATGTCGGAGGTGGCACTCGTTCCAGCTGACCCCATTGCAGTTAACCCTTTCGCGACAATATGTTTCTTCACCTACTTCTTCCACTCGGAAATCTTATTGGCAAATGTCCTTGTGAATCAAACCAAATCAAGAAAGCACGTTACCTGTTGATTTCTCAGTGTAGTATAGTGAAAAAAGTGACGGAGTTGTTTCAAGAAAGATTATGAGCATTCATTTACAATAGTATCGCCTAATGTTGTCCGATGCAGACAAACCGTCGGCAGCACTGCCCGACAATGTTTCAAAGTAAGTGAGTAAGTGGGCCGTTAGCGAAGCCTCAGCTAATTTATGAAGAAAATAGCTTTCTGAAGAACTCAATCATATTTTTTGTTTGCGGATGGTATCATCAAACTTTATATGACATTGTCTTTGACGCGCCACGCATTGTATCCCTGCGGATATCATGGAGGCAGGCTGAGAGTACATATTCGCTCCATGCGACGACTCGCTTTGACCAGCAGATGAACAAGACAGTGACCTTTCCTTACCATTCTTGCCAGGCACAAGTTTATGTTCCAGTAAGCACGCTAGACCTCGGAAGAGTTCGAAACTCGAGTTAGCAGCCAAGTGCGTTACAGCCTGTCAGGATCCATTGTTAACAGTGCAAAAAGCAGCTTCTAGTATTTCGCCAAATATCCGCTATGAAGCTCTTTATGTTCCTCTGAAAGGTTTTACCATCAAAGGTCTACAGGGTGCGCATTAATTATGGGCCTCAAATAATCGAAGTGTCATAGTAACGCAAAATGTTCAAAATATAGAAAAACACTTCGTATTCTTTAATAAGGTCCTTAACAATCAAAAGTTACAGTCTTCATTCGAAGTGCCCTCTATGCTTCGCAGACGCTGCTTCGCAGACGAGTTACGAAGGCGTCGCGGGTGGCACGCAGATTGTCCTCATCGAGATCATTCCAAGCTTTGCTAAGTGTAGTTCTAAGCGAACCCAAGTTGTTCTATCTTGTGACTGAGATCTTGTGGTCTAAAACTAACGAGACCGAAAAGTCAAGTGGATTCAGATCTGGTGAAATTGATGGTCATTCTTCATGGGCAATGAAATCTGCAAACACCACTGTTGGATGAGACTCGACTTGTCTGCAGGAGCCGAGTCTTGCAGAAGGCACCATGGCTTGTCTCCAAAGTGAGAAATGGACCATGGCTTCAATACCTTCTCCAGGACCAATTTCAAGTACATTTACTTGTTGATCTTCACTCCAGCATCGACGAACACCAGTGCGTCTTCCCATCTGAGGTTATCGCACCCCAATCCATAACAGAGATTGAATGTGCAGTCCTCCCGACAACTTTTCCTCTATAAATGACCTGCTTCTTATCTGCCGCGAGGATCCAATTGTTTTCTGGATTTACAATAGGTTCTACTGTAAAAATTTTCTCGTCGCTGAAAGCGATGCTCCGGTGCGTGCCATCTGCGAATTGCGTCAAAAGTCACCTGCATCTCTTCATCCGCACGTCCTTCATTTGGGGCGAGAGGAAATGTGCCGTCAGTTGTCGGTAAGAGCGAAGTCCTAGCTTCCCTCTGACAGTGTTTTTCACAGAGGAAGCGCTGATGCCTTCCTCCTTCGTCACGTTCCTCATGGAGCTGCGAAGAATTTTTCTTACAAATATTTTCATGGAGTCAGACGTTGCAACAGAAACCTTGCCACCTCGCCCTTTCCTGCCTGATGTACTTTCGAACCAATCAATCGTGTTTCGGACCAATAGCTAGAGAAGAGATAGAAAATGTGCAATTTTCTTCGACTCATGACTTTCCTGGTGCAGACCGGCACGCTGGCACGCTTCGGAGAAGAAAAGCTTTAACCATAGTTTAGAATGCAAAGAACGTACACAAAACTTTTTGAGTAGCATAGTATAAACAAATCACAAAGCAATAGTACCTATATTTAAAAAAAATGTAACTCGTGGTTCAATTCCGCAAATTTTAGCCGAGACCTATAATTAATATGCACCCTATACGTCCTTTACTTTTGCTCTCCTCAACATTACGGTGAGAAGTAGGTTGGGTTTCTTTCTTTGGCTCACAGCTAGGACAAAGCCGGTCATTCCTTAGTAATAAGGAAACCGAAGCGAATGGTGGCAGACTCTGCGTTTGCTCTCAACTACGCTAAAAGCTCTTGAAATTCGCGGTTGAGTAGAATCACCGAAAGGCGTCACAAGCTCAGTCGCATATTTAAATCTAGGAACTGAGATCATTACAAGGACAAAATGAATTACATAATTTTTTAGTGTACACCTTTTAATTATCCATGGTATTGTTTTTAAACTCCTCCATAATCTTCAGAAGAGAAATTATTAGGTTGTCCCACAAGTCCTTGCAGTTTTTTTCAACGTTTCACTGCAGATTTCGCCGGCGGTCTCGTGCATAGCGCTGCATAGCTTTCGAAAGAGAATGATTTGCTCTATCAGAAATATATTATTTCAGAAATATATTGCATTGCATTTCTTTTTTCATCATGAATTTTGTCAATTTTTAGGTCGTTGAAGTGAAAAGTGAAAAAGTGAAAAAGTAGTAGCCATTTGCGCACTTGTTCAATTTTTCTAGGTTTTAATTTTTTTGCGCAGTTTTTATAGCATTTGGAAGACAATGTTCTGTACTACAAGAACATGTGTTGGTCCTGTTTTCTCATTTGTCCTTTATTGATTTTTAGGTAATCAAATTGGGACGTCCGACTTTCCCGTCCGAATTTTTACCAAAACTCCGGTTCTGTGGTTAAACTTTTTTGCTTAGTGTTATATGTCGTTCGGAAGAGGATGTCTTGCTCAGTAGGAATTTGTGTCGCGTTTATTGGCTCACGCTGATTTCTGTCGAATATCAACAACTGAAGAAGGAGAAGGAGTTGTTGGTGAGGATGATTTTTCCCTTTTTGGAGTTTTGTTGAAATTCAATAGAAGTCAATAAACGCGACACATATTCTTATCGAGCAAGAAATTTTCTTTCGAATGTCATATAACACCAACCCAAAAAGTCCAACCATAGAGCAGGAGCTGTCGGCAAAAATAACCATCCTCCTTCGGACGTCCCAATTTGATGGCCTAATAATCAACAAAGCACAAATGAGCAAATAGCACTAACACATATTCTTATAGCATAGAACATTGTCTTCCAAACGCTATAAAAAGCTGCGCAAAAAATTACAAACCTAAGCGGGGAGAACAAGTGCGCAAATGGCTACTTTTCACTTTTCACTTCAACGACCTAAAAATTGACAAAATTCATGATGAAAAAAGAAATGCAATAACGGTCTGATATAGCAAATCATTCTCTTTCGAAAGCTTGCAGCGCTATGCAAGAGACCGCCGGCGAAATCTGGAGTGAATCGTTGAAAAAACTGCTAGGACTTATGGGACAACCTAATACTTATGGTATTATTCGGAGCACGACGCTTGCTAAAACAGCAGGCGACAGCCTTTATTCGTCATTTTATCTTTTTCGTCGCCTTTCATTTTTTATTCTTATTTCAGCCAAGCATGGCTGAAAGCGGCTGAGTTGACGCCTACCTGGGTTTGGGCATTGGTGGATCTACCGGAAACGATGCACGCCAACTACAATCAAAACGCTCGGTTTACACATTTGATTCAACAGGTGAGCTATTCAGAGTAAATTTTCACTCACGTCTCAACGAGCAGTCCACTCAACACGTCTCATTCTGTCATTACCTATTATGCTTTACCTATACTACTCTACCTCTACTTTCTCATTATTTGCTTCGGTGCCCAATTCTTACTGAGCATCAGACGATACTGTTGCGCTTTTCGCTTTTTTCGGCTGACACACGTATTGTACAATGACCTTTCTGTCGTTTCTTTAGGATTTGTAGTGAGTGAGGATTTGTAGACTTTATAGTTCTCAAACAAGATCAGCGGGAAGTGGAGAGTACAATGCAAGCACCATGATTCTCAACCTTGATTCACCTGCTATATGTACATTTGATCGAACCAAAATCTCCAGATATTTGGTTGATTCAGGTCACATTAATTTTCCAAATCCCCGACAAATGGGTGATTGGGATACCTGAAATTTCGATACCCCGAATATTTGTTTGATTCATATAACTGCCATTTTCTAAGCACCAGACATTGAATACCCGAAGCTGTACCTTCGAAGAGCCATGTATTGGAGAGAGCTTCCCACATGTTTTCTACTTTCGTTCGAACCGTAATGTCTTTAGATTTTAAAAGTCTTATTTTTTCTAGTCAACCATTACCCCGTCGTGGTCGATTCAGGCCGTGTCTATCAGATAAGATTTCCAAATCAATCCAATTCTCCAAAGGTTTATCAGAACCTCATGAGCGACAAGGTCAAGGAAGCGCAGAAAATTTGGAAGTCCTTTCCAATGAATAAAAAGTGGCACAGACGCAAAAATACAGAACGCTTCTAGATATTTAACTAACCTATCCAGCTTTCATAATATTGCATTATTTCCAATGAAATACGTTTTCTGTGATTGAATGTTTTAGCATTAGTTGTAGGGACACCGATCGTTACGCTCTAGAGTCAGTTGTGGTGCAGCCCGCTATCCTCCACTGTTAAGATAAACGCTTATAAACTGTTCAAGTGATCGAGATTCTTTTCTGTTTCATTTTTAAATACGAAACAGCGTATTGTATAATATAGATATAATCCCTCTCGTCATAACGCGTTTGAAGAGACGCGAGGAAATTCGCGTTGTAACGAGAGTCGCGTCCTAACTGGAGCTGAGGTTTTTTGCACTATTTTATGCGCAGATTTACCTAAAATCGCGAACAAGGACTGAATCGCAATGAAACAAGTAGTCATAAAGGCAGATTGAATTAAAGAAAATTTTGGATCATCAAAGACTTCTTCATATAAAAGGATGCCCTTGCGTTCAGGGTAATTTGCAGAAGTATGACATTTGTGTTAGATATAATAAACGTCATAGGTAAACCAGACGAGGTCATTAACAAAACTGTGCTACCTCGTGACGTTTTGTTGCCATCAAAACTCTCGCGCCAGGCGGGACTTGGACCCGCACTATCTTCCTTCAGGACAGGATGATAGCCCATTACGTCCCAGATGGCACGAGCTTTGATCGCAGCAAAACATAATGTGGCAGCATTTGGCCTCTATGCCACCTGTCCTAGGCCTAAAACAAACGTGTAGGACATTGTCCTCAATAATCGTATCGGCTGGTCGTGGGCGCCGCGGCCGCATGCCCAGGTGGCCATACCTGCGGCGTCATCCCCCTGCTCGCCGTCTCCGCTCACGCTGTGACACGGAGGCCCCACGGCCCCACGACGTCGGCCCGACGGACGGGCGGAGCACACAGGTGACCAGATTTGCTGGGGCTGCAGTCAATAGGATGTTCAGAGGGCGTACAAAACCAGTGTAAAGATACCTGTTGGTGTGAAACAAACTTAGCTCTACTCAGAATTTCGCGCTCTGTCTAATGTGCTCTACCTCAAGCTTACCAATGCCATCGCTGATGCGAAATTCTTCGATTTAAACCAAATAGTATCAGGATTTTAACAGGCAGTCATCACATGCACAATCAATCGAGTTTGAAATGCAAGGATTCAGTCGAGTGCACGGCGCAATCTTGACTATTTGTACGCCACAGAAATTTCGTTGCCCTGTGCTTTCATATGAGTCTCAAGCATCTTCAGAAGCTTCACCAGTACCAGTGTTGGAACCTCTCAAATAGTATTTCTAGGAGACCCTGCACCCTTCTTCGCAAGCAGTATTGTTTTTAACTTTGAAACCTTTAAAGAAGCACACATCAATCGAAACTGACTCTTTGTGAAGAAATTATAACAAGTGTTCGAGCGAAAACAATCAATCGGGTATAAAATGCAAGGTTTAAGACGAGTGCACGGCGCAATCCATACCGCTTATTTGCACGAAATTTTCAATTTTCTTAAGCTTCCATAAGAGCCATCAATTTCTTCAGTATCTTTACTTTGAGCAAAGTTATCATCTTTCAAACAGTATTGAGACACCCTGTATTTGTGAACATGAAATTCGTGTTCGTATTCTGCGCAGAATGTTGGCTTGGAGACATGTCTCTAACGGTGTGATACACACCACTTTGTTCTTCAAAAAACGAGGTCTTCTAGAAAGTATTTAGACGACGTATTGAATTCTGTTTGAAATTTTAGTCTGGAAATATACCTGTCACACCTTCGTTGCAGGTTTGCGAAGAATTATTTTTCAGCTGTAAATTTGAAGAATATCGCATCAATTTATAAGCTTGAGGTAGAGCTCATTTGACGGAGCTCGAAATTCGTATGATTGACTGCAGTCCCAGCAGATCTGGTCGACCTGCGTGCTACGGTCGTCCTCGGGCCACAGTCGTGGGCCGCCGACGACGGCCTCCGTAGGGCCGTTGTCCGCCGCGCGCGCGGCGGGTGTCACAGCGTGAGCGGAGACGTCGAGCAGGGGGATAACGCCGCAGGTATGGCCACCTGGGCGAGCGGTCGCCGCGCCCAGGACCAGCCGATACGGACGCCCCCTCCCTCGCACGGGTGCTGGTCGTGACCACACGAGGTAATAGAAGGGTATGTCCGATCACAAACGTGCGTGGCCAGCATCTTGTTCGTCTTCATTTTCTGTGTGGGACCGAAACTGACTGAAGAAACTGGCCACGAGCCCTGGCCACCTTATAACGGGAGCTACATTGGGCGTAGGGTTCCTCCCGAGATGCGCTATAACGGGAGTAGCGTTGCATCCAACTCGTAAGAGGAGTTGGTTTGTATGGGCGTAAAGGCAAGCTGGCCGGTACCAGAGAATATGTACGTTATATCGAGAGTCGCGTCTGATCCGAACGCCTTATAACGGGACTGTGGATGTAATATAAAAATCTTGTAATTTTTAGGTGTGTATTGAAGAAACAACTTAGGATGGAAATGTTTAACATATTTTACTGTTTGTTTTTCGAAATAGAGGTAGCTTAGAGGTTGTCATTAGAAGTATGAGAAAATTCATAATTTACGATTTCTTCCTAGTTGGGGTGACATTATATGAATAGGGAGCATTGTTGTTGTTGGCAAGGTGATCTCTGAATATGGTGTAGATTGCTGCCGCATTTTCGTTGTTGTTGTTTTGTTGCTGTTTTTATTTGGGCGAAAATAGTGCTGGTCATATGATGCCACTCCCCGGACTTGATAGGCTGCAAATTACTTGGGCTCGAAGAATTTCAATCGCCGATTACACCGTCATCGCAGAAAAGAACACGATGAACTTGAGCAAAAGCGGCATGATGTATAGGCATATTCCCTCCTCTTCGGCTAAATGTTGGGTTGTCGAATTATAAATGTCGTTTTCCTCAAAAAGAGATTTCGCTACAAGAAAAGAATGACCATACCTTGATACAAGAAGTAATTCCTATTATTATCAATGACATGTCGCCAACGTCCTCGAAAAGAATGAATGCCTTTCTTAAGCAACTCAGGTGGCTGCGACTCGAAGAAGTTGGACACCCAAATTTGACTTCGTCATGGTTCTTAAATTTTTTCTCCGCCAAGGCGTGCTGTACCGGAAAAGATTGTAAACTTCTGCCTCACCCGCGTTGTAGCCCAGAAGGCGAGTCTGGGCTATAACGCGGGTGAGGCAGAAGTTCACAGCCCAACTCCTCAATTTTTTGCAGCGTGGTATTTGCGGCGTGTGGTGAGCGTTGTCATGGAAGAATTTCACAGTTACTGTGTTCACTCCTTGTTGAGGCAGTGCTTGCTCCACGCGGCACAGTTGTTCTTTGTAAAGATCTGCCGTAACTAATAGGTTGAGTCATAAATTTTGCAACAAAATTTGTCTTCCAGCAAAAGTAAGATTGTACCACAAAAGAAAAATGATTGACTTAAACGAAGTAATTGCCGTTATTCTCAATGAGTTTCTTCTGCTTCACATGAACTGAATGTATTACATCTGTGAAGAATCTGGTCTGCTTCGACCTGAAGAAGTCGTGTACCACCGCCGTGACCTCATCGACTTCGGCGAAGCGCCTACCATGGAGGAAGTGATTCGTCGACCGAAGCAGACGGCAATCAAACGGCACAATGTCCGGGGTGTATCGTGGTTGGTTGGTTTTGATTCAGACCAATTTCTGGACCAGCGTCTGAAGTGCCGTAAGCGGTCGGCTGCCCTGGTGGATGAAACATTAGCTCGTATCGGCTTCTTTCTACGCTAATTTTTGCTAGAACTAGTCGTATTGTTGGCAAAAGCGAGCGTCGATGATAGCTTGACTACATGGAGCAGATCCCGGTGCACTGGACCACTAGATATCCACCAAACGCACAGTAGGACCTTCTTTCGGTGGAGCTCCAGTTTTGACTTCAGAACCCCAGCTCGTTGCGTTCCAGCTATTGCTTTCCGGCTTCAAAGTTATAGAGAAACATCCCCTTTTCATCGCTGGTAAGGGATCGATCCAGGCCCCCTCGCTTGAACCGGTGCCGGAGCTCTCGGTAGTCGGAGGCACAGTGATTTACTTGGGTTTTCGTCAACGCATGAGGCAGTGACGAAGGCAATTTTGGCGATCTTCGAATCCTCGGCAGCCGACGAATGGTGGTTCACTGGGAGGTGTGTAGATCAGCGGTCAGTCCTAGTGTGGTTTCAGAATAATTCGAATTGATGGATCTGGCATCCTTTGTTTGCAACAGTTGGTCTTCGCGAGAGCAGTTTGTCATTGTTGCCCTTCTGAGCGGAAAGGAACTTCTGATACCACCTCCAGTAATCTGCTCGGTTAGGAGTGAACTTGTCGGTGACTTCCTGAATGCGCTTTACCGCCGTCGCTGGAATGCTGCCGAGCTTGAACTAATTGAAAATGAAATCATCGAATCCTCGGCAGCCGACGAATGGTGGTTCACTGGGAGGTGTGCAGATCAGCGGTCAGTCCTAGTGTGGTTTCAGAATACTTCGAATTGATGGATCTGTCATCCTTTGTTTGCAGCAGTTTGTCATTGTTGCCCTTCTGAGCGGAAAGGAACTTCTGATACCACCTCCAGTAATCTGCTCGGTCAGGAGTGAAGTCGGTGACTTCCTGAATGCGCTTTACCGCCGTCGCTGGAATGCTGCCGAGCTTTAACTAATTGAAAATGAAATCAGACACTATTTCACTTTGAGCGGCCACCGTTCTAGTGAATAAAACTCTTCAACAGTGCAAAGAAAATTAGCGACTCATAACTCAAAATGATCGCTGGAAACAAGCTTTCGAACAGAATATAATACTTCAGCAGATTTACTTTGAATTGTAGAAAAAAACAGAAATGTTGCAAAATTTACGATTCAACCTAATATTTGGACCGGATTTAGCACCTCAAAATGCACAAGACCTCTACTGTTCCACCAAGCATAGAGCATGACTTTTTCCGTGAATGCCAGATTTCGTGGTTGCCTTCGGAACCTCATCGGGGCACAACCATTGCCGATTTCGTGTGGAATTGTCGTAGTGGATCCACTTCTCATCCGACGTCACGATGGGGTGACAGAAGCCGCTGTTCTTGGTTTTGCGGATGAGAGTTCCAGCGATGGGGACTCGTACTGCGTTGCTTGTGTCGCTGAGCTGGCGTGGCACCCATTTTCCACACCGATTTGACTTCCCGATTGAGTGCAAACGCTCGCCAATGGTAGAAAGGTGACAACCGAATCTCAGTGCGAGCTCACGTGTAGTTTGCGTTGGATCCGACTAGAGAGCTTCCTTTAATTCCTGGGTATCCACAACTTCAGAACGCCTTTGATGTTTTTCGTCTTCATGGCTCTCTTCACTGTCTCGGAGGCGTTGACACTATCGCTGGTATTGCCGTAAAGATGGAACTTCGTTACCATATAGTTCAGACAAAATGGGATTCTGCAGCAGTTCTTCCTTGCTTGAAGTCGTACAGCAAGCAAACCCACACTCGGTAGCTTTCCTCGATCATCGTTGATGCTTTCGAGGCATATCCTCCACACTCCTTATTCTCTAGACCTCTCCACAATTGACTATCACTTTTCCGAGCGCTCGATACAAACCTGCAACAACAACCGTTTCATAATCTGGATCACCTGGAAATCCCTCCGGAAGTTCTGTGGTTCCTCCGATCTAGATTTTGCTGTAGAGGCCTTATAGAAAACTTGGAAAAGCTTTGTTGAAGCAAGTGGTCTTTGTTTCTACATATGAATAAAATAGCGTATCAGCCGAATTATGGCATTTTGAACTACGCCACCCGTTTAGCCGATTGCGACCACCTTAGATTATTGTCCGTCGACCACATACAGTAATGCACTTCCAATGTGCGTCCGCCGTGCAGCAGCGCCAGTTTTTTCCCTTCGTACCAATTGCACACTCCCCACGACACGATGCGATGGGCGACGTGCGGAAAAAAATCGTTGAAATTCAGATTCGGGTCCCCCGTGAAGTGCACCTGCAATACACTTACGACCTGCGTGCTTCTAGACCTACCTAGTGGGCCTTCTAAAAAGCGAAGTGCTCTTCTTCCGCAGCGCAAACGTAGCACTGGCGGTCAACACTGGAACATCAGCGTGTCAACACGCGTCGCGGACACAGTGGCAAAACAACGATAATGCGATTAGGGAGGAACGCTCTGATTTATACTAGCACGGCCAGGAGGCTCCCATAGGGATTGAGATGACCCGCTTCCACACGTTAAACTTGGAGGCGAGGACCTCTGCTTGCACGGGGAGTGCCGAGATTTCCTTCAGGAGTATTTGTCGTTGTAGTGCGGCGAAGCAGTGTAGCATAGTCACGTGTACATCTTAGAGATCTCTTCAGATACGATTTCATAGGGAGTCCTATTAAGTGGAGATTGGCCGCAATGACTTCATTTTCAACCTTCGTCACAGCTGCTCGAAATGCTGTCCTTCAACAATCAGAGCCATTAGAACAGTGGATCTCTTCTCACTCCCAGATCTGGGAATTTCTTCCATGGGGAAATTTTTAATAAATGGGTCTGCTACGTCGTTTTAGAAACATTGTCTTCCTCAAAGCTGTGTAGATGCAGACGACCTCAGCAACTAAATTATGAGAGCTTCCAGACACTATATAGATACGTGGAAAAATACGTCAATATATGTATATGAATTATGGCTTAGATGTAACACATTTCAGTCAAATTCAACGTCCTGGGACCACATCTCAGAGCTTCTACTCTTGCGGGAGTGCTCCTCATTGTGAAGAAAAGGCCCAGAGTTGCGATTCACAGTTCATTTACTATTCGCAGCAATCATCTCCGGAATGCGTGTACTTAAAAGGAAGGTACGGGAAAGTAGAAAGTCACCCCTGACTCAGGTCCATTCATTTGGCTACGAGACATCAATTCTTCAGCGACATCCGCTTCTAACAAGGGACTTCTGTGAAATTACCCCAACGGTTCTCAATAAAACCTATATGGTCTTGTAGGGCATCTAACAAGGAGCACCAGGATGAAGCTCGATCTGGCTGCATGCCACTGGATGGTCCAAAAATGGCAAAAAAATTGCCGCCTAGTAAACCTGTTCCAACATGCAGCGGCTTCGAGAGGAATGGAGACTACCGAGTTAACCCGTGTGCTAAAGGAATTCTGGCCCACATTTGTATCCAAAAAGAGAAAAATAATGAAAATAAATAGAGACCATCGTGCCCAGAGAGCTATGGACTGGAACACATAACACCGTGTTCAATATATAGGGTGGCCCATAAATCCTGCAACAAAAACATAGGCGTATAAAAAGGCTAAGAATGCACCAAATTTGGTACATTTTTAAAGCGTGTTTGCCCATGGTTTGTAGATTATGGTGGAGCGGTATTATTCATAAGGGACCACTCCTGGATTGATGAGAGCCTTCAGATCGTGTGGGTTGCTTTGCAGCTCACGTCGCAGCCCCTCTTACGGAGTTCTACTTCTTATTCGTTCCAAAGAAGATATTGAACAATAGTTTTCCCAGGCTTTATATAGCAAGACATTTTCTTTAAGATGGTTAATAAACAAAGATTGAAAATCTAAAGATTTAGGAATTTCACAGCTAGTCTTTCGCAGGTGCAATATTTTGCAGATGGACTGAGAACCGCTACCACGTCCTTTTCTTTTGCTGTTACAGGAATCGCTTTACCAGAATGAGCATTTTGCTATTAAACAGCGCGATTGAGTCTCTGATATATGGTGTTAAGTTTTTGTTCCTATCAAACGAACATTTTTATTGATTTTCACTATTTTTACACAAAAACCTATGGAGTGCGGGGAGACATTTTGGAAAATCGTGTATGACAAAAACTTGCCATGCGTGGCCGTTGTTTTTATATCATCAGGTTCCCGCAAAGGTAGCATTAAACGCACTATTATTTTGACCTCTCTGGGATCGCTCAACTTTGAGAAATTTTTCATCAAATGAGGCAGAGGCTGAATACCCATTTCGAACGACGCCCTCCAACTGCGCTTACAAATTTTTCCTTCTACTCCCTTCTCCTCATAGCTGAGTCTTCATCTCATTTGTGGACTTGTAGAGCTTTCCTTGTAGTTTTCTAGAAACTACATATTGCTTAGTAATAGATTACGCACACGGCTGAATATTGAATTTGTTCCAGCTGGTCGCTGCATCCTGTATGATCAGAAAATTAATAGCGTTCTTCTACTGTAGTTCAGATCCGTTCATCCTATGTTCACTCTTGAGAAACTTTTGCACTGTCCTACACAATACCATCATACTGCATGTTCAACAACCAATCTTCCGAAATTTAGTCACATCGGAACGGAAGCGCCCCACCACGGGCCAGAGAAGAATTTTCGGTAGTTTTACGTGAGAGCGCATTGCTTTGTAATAAGAGCAGCTACAACCATGATACTTTCCAGAAGTATAGCACTAAGTATATGCTACATAACTGCTGGTATGCGGTTTTTTTGCAATTGGAAAAAGACAACCAATAAGGTCTCCTAATTTTGTTGCAGGACTTATGGGCCACCCTGTAGAATGTTAGCTGGTTCTCACCTCTGATACCATCCATGTCGTTTCTACTGTAGATGCGCAAAATTATCATTTTTATTAAGTAATTGATTTAAATACTGATATTATACCGCAGTTATTTCTTCCATAGAGAATGCCCTTTGAATCAAGTCCCCTTCAGGGGGCTTCAAGGTTTGGCTGGAGAGGTGAAACATCTGTTGTGAAACCTTCTTTTCTTCATGTTCAGTTGGTTATGAATGATCCTGTTATTCCGCTCTTTCCGTTATCTAGCCGATTCAATGTTCTCCATCTAATTGTGTTCACTTCCTTTTCTGTTGTTATTTTTAGTTTTTCTCTTTTTCTTCCTGAAGCTGTTTTTATTCATCATTATTAGCTTTTTGTATTCAGGGTCGTAGAAAATTTCCCCTCAGTTAGCTGTCCAGCGGTGTACGTCGTCAAGCGGCGTAGTGAATAAATAAATAAACAAATAGAAAGATTACACGAATTTAGTTTAAAATGACCTTGAAAAAGGGTTGCATAGGAAGGATACGTATCCCGATCTTCCCCATATCTAGAGTACGAACTTCACTCCCGTGCTCCTTGTCAAATTTTTGTACAAGATTATGTAGCTCTTGTTGAGAATTGTTTATCGGTAAGTCCGCTGACGTTCCTTATTAGAATCATTTCCAAAATGCGTGTAAATCAAATAAAAATGATTTTTTTGCGAAAACCTCATTTTTCGGTAATTTTTTGGGTGTTCCTCAGTCTAAAACTGAAACTCGAATTTGCAGCTTATATGGACACAATTCTATCATGAAAGGCTCCAACGTATCCCGAAACAAGGTTCCCGGATAGCGAGCCGTCCATACACTAGAAGGTTTTGGATATATGTACATATACCAAACTGATCTGGAAAGGAAAACACCGACTTCTTCATAGCGCTTCTTCACAGCCTAGCGGAAGCCACTACATGGGTCAATACTCTGATTAAGTCAAACGGCATAGCTATGGGGGTGTTCAGGATGAACAAGGAAATCTGAACTCTGAATAGCTGCAAAAGAAACGAACCGTTACCAAATTGCAGCGCATAGTGATATTTGTTTTATTTTTATTTATCTCATCAGCCTGAGCTAACTGAACTGACTTGCGCTAGATTTGTGCCGTAGGGTCTTGTGTAAATCTGTTGAGCCCGGAGTGATATATTTCTTTACTCGACCTATGCTTCTGCCTTCTTCCGAGCCTGAAAAACACAGAAGGAGTTGGAGAATTACTCGACCAAGGATCATTCCAAGATGGAGAAGCTTTAAAAGTTAATGATAGGATGAGACGAAAGGGAGTAATACAATCCGACTGACCTCACGCAAACAGCCGAGAGGCTGGTGGGCTATCCACGGATGGGGAGAGTCGTTGATGAATGAGACTTTCCCTTCGGATCATATTCTCAGCTTTATGAGCGCTTTTAAGGATAAAGGATAAAGAGCGGCGTTATTCAACCCCCTTTGGGATGCGCCACGCATTCTACTTCTACGGTATGTCGTAGAGGCGAGTTGAATGCGTATTTGGCCATAAGGTGACTTGCGGTGACCAGCCGATGAACAAGTCAGCACTTTCCTTCCCAGACAAGTCTGGTACCAATTCGCCGACACCGGAGGGATGGAAGGCTTGGTTGGCCTGGGCGGGAAATCCGAACCAGGAACCTGGTATCGGGTGCAGGCGACAGCAGCGCATTTAAGATGCACTTATAAATCAATAAATAATTCAATAAATGATAAAAAGGAAGCGCCACCACCGCAAGGCAACTTCACACATACATTATAGTATTATATAGTATAGTGTATACAGATGCCATCGTAAGGACATCCTGTGTACTGTATGTGTAAGGTTGCTTTGTGTAATAGTCTGTCAATCTCTCATGAGGATGCGAATGTCGTCATGATGGTATTATAGTAAAGGTCTATAAGTCTTCCGTATGTTGCATGCAATTAAAAAGTGAAGGCATGATAGTCTATCAATCTCTCATTAATCTTCTAGAACTTTAGCACTTTCAGTTAGGAATCAATTGTAAATCATAGCCACACATTCCCCAAGTGGTTCAAACGATGAAGAGCAACCAGGGTATCAACTTTTCGAAAACTGCAATCTCCACGACGTATTATAGATCCGGTGCTTTTTATTATTTTATTTTATTTGTATTTTAATTTTATAGCCGCAGTTCCCAGCTAAAACAAAAAACGCATGCAGCCCCTTACAGCCCTTGCCATACTCGCATCTGGCCCCTTCACTTCGTAGCAGAGTATAATTGGTGGACGTATTCCATCTGAAATTATAGATTAGTGCTGCCTTTGTTAGGTTCTCGTAGGTTTTCTCTCGTTTCTGAATACGCTTGTCTAGTCTTCATCCAGAACTTGTCAACCAGTTCCTTCGTAAATGTTTGCACCACTTCCGAGCCATTTAATTTCCGAAGCCTCATAGTGCTAGAGCCGACCTCTGTACACTTGATTACTTCTCTATGGCACTACTCCCACTGATGATTCCAAATAGGATCTGCTTCTGTTTCGAAAGCCATAACGGAGCGAGTACGACCGATGTGATTTTAGACTGTTTCAGGTTCGCGACTTTTTACACCTGCTCATCAAGGTGCACAAATGTGACGCTGAGATGATCAAGACGTTGGCGTTTCGGCTCGGAGCACGGCATAAGTGGGTTTGATGTGCTTTAAAAAGGAAAATCTTCGCTAGGCTTAGACAAATCGAATGTTAGTGGGAGACTCGAGATGCAGCCGATCAGCTGAAAGGGACGTAAGGGCTTTCTTTTTCACAAAGAACTGGCCTTGCCAACAGTGGTCGTGTACCTTGAAATAGTGGCAGAACGAGGGAACAGTCTTGCTGTCTGGCAGCCACTGTCCGTTTCTGTGCTGCGTCTCCTTCTAGATACCTTTTTGACGTCAAAATGGACACCTTTTAAATTACATGGAGACTTTTCAAACCAATTTGGACACGTTTCAGATTAGACTAGTCGTTGTTCAACGCAGGTTTGGACTTGATTTGAAATCAAACTGATCCACTTGCAAATCAAAGCTTTTCCACATTAAAGCAGAAACCCTTTGAAACTGTTAGAATAATCTTTTGTTTGAAGAAAATTCAGCACGACCTTATCTGAAATTTTTTACTCCATTTTTTACTACTCTGACCCAGTATGTGAAAACACAGTCTGCAATTTGATTATATAGCGTTTTATTGTTTCAAAGAAAAACTACGAGTTCAAAATTTTGTTTCAAGGCGCAGCAGCAGTAATCCCATAACATATAATCTAAGAAGAGATTAGAAGAGATCACGCTGTATGTCTACTTGACCTTTGCAATTTTTATTTCATTCGTAAAGTATTAGTTGATGCAGCGACAGAACTATGTGTATTTTATAATTGTTTTATAGTATCATTTACATATTTTTTTCTCCGCAAGCAGAATATTAACTTTCTTTACTATCTACCGAGTAGAAATTTCGGCGATTTGGTCAAGTGGATTGCGCAATCTCTTCTTTAATACAGTTTACGTTTTCTGCTTTTCTGCGCATTGAAATAAAATTTAATTCTTTGTTTTTCCTTAAAAAGTGAAAAATGAATAGCTTAAGTGTTCATTCATTGTGTTTGCTGTATGTTTACTTGGTAAAGCAGAAGAATCACGTAGCTTATCTCACGAAACATACGATGCCTACGGAGTATCTCAAGCATGCCTTACTTTGCTGCTGCGCTACGCTATGTGAGGCGTACTTCGGAAAATATTTGCGAACGTGCGGAAGATGTTGCTCGATGTGCTCCTAGCTCCTCCTATAAGAATTAGTTAAGGAACTCAGAACAATTAAAATGGTCAGGTCTATTTCGAAGGCCCTGAAGAGGCCCAACAATGTGCAAGGCGCGTAATAGTAGCACAGTCAGAAGGGGTGCCGGCTCGCGTGCACCCGAGTTCGGGTCCCAAGTTCGGATTTTCGGCCTTGCCCAGTAAAGCCTTCCATCCCTCCGGGTCGGCAAATTTGGTATCAGACTTGTGAGGGAAGTATATAACAATAACCTATTCATCGACTGGAAAGCAAAAGTCAAAGGCGAAATACGCATTCAAATTGCATCCACATCATCCCGTAGAACTTGAATGCGTGGTGAATCTAAAAAATCTTCATTAGCGTTTTATTTGCCCTTCAATGTTTACCCGTGAAAAACCAAAGTGACGAAATTTCAATATTTTGTGTTTTTCATCATTTTTGATTTCTACATGCACTAATAAATTCCTTCCTGGGATTACCACACGTCTCTAGCCTAACTAGAAGCTGCCCCATGCCATAATGGTGTGCCGTGAGCAAACCACGTAGTACCGATAGAATCAATCGAGTGGGCAACCCGGATTCAAAGTTATGCATATGCAAGGCAATCTCAGCGCTTGCCCTCTCTTAGGAAAAAGTTCGTTTGCGTTTCGGGAAACTGTTAGTGAAAACAACAGTGAAACGCCTATCATCTTCTGTTACTTCCCGTGGATTGTAGTGTACAGCAAGTTTTTGTGGAGCTCTTACGAAGCCACGAAAATCTAAAGGAAAATTTATGCCAAATTCTGAATGATATCGCCGAATTTCAGAGGATACATGAACGAGGGCAACGACAACTCTTATTGGGCTCCGTTCGCTCAACAGCTGCCGATTTTCATCGCCAAGACCTACATGGACGTCGTGGATCACGACAATCGGTGAGCGGCAACAATCTCGCCTTGAACCATGCTTTGATAGTAACTTGGTTTCGACAGGAAGCACAGCCACGCAGACTTTCTGGTTTTGAGACTGTAATCTGAGGTGTGAAAGAATTATATTAGTTGTTGCTACTGAGGCATTCATTGCGAGGCCACCCACTACCTATCCTACTCAACCCCTTCTGCACATTGTAAGAAACCACTACACAATCTTTCCGTTCGTGCTCTAGCATTTGCTTGTCATAACTACTAAAACAATTTATTCGTTAACTCCCTATTTACCGCCGGGTGAAGTACGCCTTTGACGAGAAACCCTCCCTAGATCAAAGTTTCACCAGATGGTATGAGAATGCTTCGAATGTTAAGGATTCGTCGGATTTTCCGAGTTCGAGTGCATGCCGACCGAAGCGAGGAAGAGGAGCTGGTGGATTCCTGGCGCCAACTAATGAACTCCATCGTCGAGGCAATGAAACGTGGGTACGAGGGTTGCGCATCGCAGAAGACACCGATGAGACTCAGCATTACGAAGTGAGTTAGCAGCCAGTTCAAGTTGAGTCGAACATATGGCATACCACCGACGACGAGGCCGGCGACGAGAGGAGCGGAGCGACGGGAGATCGCTGTGGTTCAGCGACGAGAGCAGCGACGGTGTTGGACGGGGGCGAGAATTGGCGTTAGAGCGCGGTTGGTGACCCTTGCGTGCGTGCATGCGGGGTGTAAAGGGTCGAGCGACAACTGGTCGCCGTGCAAAGCGCAGCGACGACCGGTCGCTGGCGGTATGCCCCCTCTCCAACGACACGTAGTGCCGACGTGGCAGCGACAACCGGCAAGCGCGCGCTCTCTCCCCATTGTTTCTGGCAGGTCCTAACACGAATAGTCGATTACTTGTCCGTTGGCAGTGCCGTCGCCGGACTCGTCGCTGGTGGTATGCCATAGGCCATAGGCCCATGTCGATATTGCACGAGCTCAAGTGGAATTCAGTGCAAGAAGTTTATTTATTTATTTATTTATTTATTTATTTATTTATTTACTATTGCGCAATGTCCTGAGCACAAAAGTAGTACATTTAACAAGGACACAGCACATTACGTAGTGTAGGATAATTAACAAATCAAAACGAACAATCAGTGTTAGCTTTCTTGTAACGCAACTCTTAAACGAAAAGTAGAAGTCACGTAGGAGCATTTCTGAATGATAGGGGTAAAGGAACGGGATGAAGGATGATGGGTAACTGATGAAGAAGAGCAGTGGCTCGCCAACACTACAAGTCGTAGGAGATAATGGCTCCGGATACCAGCTTAGTCAGCTCCATCAGAACTCAATGAAGACGGCTGCGTGGGGAAACGTAGGACGGTAGCACGGGCTAATCAGAAATAAAGTATAAAAATTCCAAAAATTCCAAGGAAATTAGAAACGAAGGGTTATGAAGCGGAAAAGACCAGAAAAAATTACAGCAAAGAAAGGCTCAAAAGAAAAGTTCTTCAAAAACAAAGGATATCCTAGTTTTTGAAAAAAAAGAAACATAGCAGAATTTTTTGTTCAGACGATATCTGGTATGCACAGTGTTGAAAGCAAATCTATTCTCCTCCACAGTTTTTTGAATACATACGCGTTTGATGCTTCTAATAGGCTAGGTGGTTGCATTTGTAACCAACGAGCTCCCCGAAAAAACAGAGAATTGAAAACATTTTCTCGGTATTTCTTCTTTTCCTTGGGTAGAGAAAGTAGTTATTATATTACTATTAGTAAGTAGCTACGAAAGTAGCTATTACTAGTAGCTATTACTACTACTATTACCTTGTGCTCGCCTTTTAGGATTTCGAAATAAAACACTAGACCATCTACAACGCGCCTGTACAGTAGACTCTTCAGGCTGAATAATTTTAGTCGTTCTTCATACCTAGAACACGTGGCGATCGGATTGGTCTTTTGCTGTTGTTCTACTTGAGCTTTCGCGGCTTTCTCTTTTTCTATAAAGAAATTTATTTATTTATTTATTTATTTATTTATTTATTTATTTATTTATTTATTGTATTCTGAGGCGCCAAAAACGGGATCTATCCTAGTCAGAGGGATGGATGTGCCGCTAGAAAGCGAAACAAACACAAATAGGGCTCTCCCGGCTGGGAAACTCCATAGGAAGCTCCTCTTTTAGGATAGCTCAGCATACTATCCTTGTAAACGAGTTTAATTTTCAACTCCATCGCTGATGTCAAAAGAACTTGATGAAGTGTCACCCCTACAGGGAGATATTCTAAAAACCTTACTAATCACATCGTTATGGAAGTCTAAGACCAGATACAGTAATGAAAGAAATAGTGACAGTAAACCTCTTTCTCAAAAATAGTTAAAGGAGATACACAAAAACTATCCTTCGCAAAGCAAGCGTGAAACAGACGTCACAACCGGCAGTACTAGCATGTTCCGTGCTGAGTTCCCCGCTTGATTGCTATGAAAAATTCATTGGAATGTGTAACTGTCGAAAATCGTTATGGAGCAGCCAATTCCACGATATTTACTTCAAGAAGAATTATTTTTTCAACAACAACGACCGTATGTATTTTACAGGGATTGAAAGCATCTCTTAAGCAGTACGATTTGACCTAATCCGAGACCTACTCCAGCGTTTACCTACACATCGTTAGCTACATCTACGTTACATTAGTGAGCCCCAATTACCTGCAGTACCACGCATGTCTTTTGGTCAATTGCCGAAAAAGCCGCTTTGGAGCGTTCCAAAGCGGCTTTTTTCAATAACTTTTTTTAAAATCAAGTACTTGTAAAAATAAGCATACATTTGAGCCCAGCAGCTTGAGCTCTATCTATTGATATATAAATCTTAGTAGAGTTGAGCAATGCATATAGGGCCGACACAATCAATCGAGTGGGCGAGACAACGGCTGTAGAGCGAGCGAGCGACAGCTTGTAGGATGAGCACTTGCAGAGTTTTATCGGAAATTTCCAACCGTCTTAATCGGGAATCGCTCTAAGACTGTCAAGCTTGCCTTTAGAGTGCGCCGTGAACAATGCATACGGAATCGAACCTATCAATCGAGTGGGCGCGACCTCTAGCAGTATTGCACTCGCGGGCGTGTTCGGAGCGCGATAACTCTGTCATGTGCAAATCTTTGCAGCTGCAGCTCAAGGGTTTTGTAGGCAGTAGCGAGTTCTAAAATATTGCAAAATTACAGCGCTGCAGCTTTTAAACAGGCGAAATTACAGCGGTGCGAAAATGCAGGCTAGCCTTGTGTGACACGATTTTCTCCGAATTCAGTCGATCACTGCGGGAAGACGCGACGAGCTAAATGCCTCAAAATGCGTGAGCTCGCAGATGACTTAAGTTGCTTTACGAGGAAGTGCTCGTAACTCCCCAGCCGCCTAAACTGCTTTAGTCCCAGCTGCCATTTTAGAGTAGCGGACGGGAGCTGTAAAGTTTCTTCGACCCTTACTCGCCCATGTTTGCGTTTTCGACACTACCAATGCTACCGCTTTGTACAGCTCTAAGAGTTCTATCGAACGGTATCAATACCGACCAAGTTCAGAAAAATCGGTTTGTGACAATTTCGCATCGGGACGAGGCCGCTCAAGGCCGCGGCAGATGGACGATGACGTCATCGAAAATCAATACCTTAGAATTGGGCCATGTTTGATACCTTCCCGCAGTGATCGACTGAATTTGGAAAAAATCGTGTCACACAAGGCTAACCTGCATTTTCGCACCGCTGTAATTTCGCCTGTTTAAAAGCTGCAGCGCTGTTTTTTTTTGCGATCTTTTAGAGCTCTCTACAGCCTACAAAACCCTTGAGCTGCAGCCGCAAAGATTCGCACTTGACAGAGTTATCGTGCTCCGAACACGCCCGCGAGTGCAATATGCGAGCGGTCGTGCCCACTCGATTAATAGGTTTGATTCCGTATGCATCGTTCAGGACCCACTCCAAAGGCAAGCTTGACAGTCTTGGAGCAATTCCTGATTAAGATGGCTGGAAATTTTCGATAAAACTCTCCAAGCGCTCATCCTACTTGCTGTCGCTCGCTCGCTCTACAGGTTGTCTCGCCCATTCGATTGATTGTGTCGGGCCTATATGCATTGCTCAACTCTACTAAGATTTATATATCAATAGATAGAGCTCGAGTTGCTGAGCTCAAATATTTGCTTATTTTCACAAGTGTTCGACTTTTAAAAAAGTTATTCAAAAAAGCCGCTTTGGAACGCTCCAAAGCGGCTTTTTCGGCAATTGACCAAAAGACATGCGTGGTACTGTATATCCTAGGAATAGGAGAGCAACAATTTTAGATAGACAGTCCTTTTAAATCCATCCATGCTACGAAACCTTCGGTTTTAGATTGGGTTCTATAATTAGATGTGCTTATCCTTTGTCTTTTGCAGCAGCATTATCTCAATGGCATCGCTACGTTCGGGTCGTAGTCGATCCGCCTCGCACTTCTTGGAACCGACCATGTCTCCTGTTTTAGGTAAGTGCTTCAGATGCTCTGTTATTTCTTTCGCTCCTTATGATATTTCGTTAGGTTGTTTGCCCTGTGTGCTGGTGCAGTTGTAGGAGGCGCCTTCCGTCGCGTGCACGCCGAATAGAGATTCTTGACGTGAATCTTGCACAGGCCAACTAAAATTTCTATCCTTTGCCGCCGCAAGTCATTGCGTCCACTGCGCATTCAAATTTTCCGTAGAAGTATTCGTAGATTGTCTTCCGTGCTTGCGGGCTGTCCACAGTTATTCAAGAGAAATTGGGAAGGTAACAAAACCGTCAGGAAGGACTATTGAAAGATGCAACACCCCTTCACCACTGCAACGCCAGACCTCATCTATCAATGAGTGCTGACATCAGCTTTGAAATTTGCTATCTGTCATACACACTTGGTCTCTCCACGAACAGCTACCACTTTTCGAGCTCAATACATTCGTTGCGTTCTGCGGGAAAAGTTTCAAAATGCATCTGCTGCACAAAAAGCCTGCAGCAACGTCGCAGCCCACATAACTTCAAACCTCTCTACACTACGGCGTCTAAATGCAAACTGATGGTTGAGCCATCTTAGAAATAAGGGTTAAAAGAGCAAATGGTCGGCATAAAACTGGAGCGACTTCAATCAAACTTTCTTCATACCACGCATTCTACTCCTAGATATTGTGAGGTAACTTGAGAGTTCAGGCTACAGTGATGTCTAAATTAGTGTTTTATTCCATCCAACGCAGGTAACACTTTTACAACCGACTGACTCGTGGACATGGTTGCCTTCGTTGGCACAGGAGCGCAACAAACCTAAAATAGCTTCGGAATATGGCCCCTACTGAAGGCCACGCCACCGCACGTGCTCATTTCATTCATTTATTTTTCATTCGGCCGCTGTCTTCAATTTCACTTTCTTAGCAAAATCTTACTAGTACATAGAGTATATCCCCATACACATTTGTTGAACGCTTATGCCTTCACATTCGTGTTGAAATATTTACGCTCAGACACTAGTTTAGCATAACTTTGGGAACCTTCATTTATATGGCGATAATGTTGTTTATGGCATTGGAATACCAGAACTTCGGAGATGATATAATCCCGGACATCAGTTTCGTTATGGGAGCAGTAGCTACTAACCTACTTCTTAGTTACTAATTTTTTCACTAGCAAGTTAGGGACCCTTCATTCGTAGACGGTGCTGTTCTTATCAAAGACAACAATATATTAGGTTGGCAACTAAATTCGAGGACTCTCAAGCTCTTGAGGAATAACAAATAACAATTTTCAATCAAAGTGGGATCCTTTGGAACGCGGGACTGCTTCCCATTTATCAGCTAGTTGGTTCATCTTATAGTTTTCAATTTCTTCTGCTTTTGAGGCCAAGAACCCTTGGAGGTGTATTTTGGCCTGAACCACATTAATAAATCGACTTCCAACCAAGAAGTGCTGCAGCGAGCTAAAAAAATTGACAGTCACTCGGCGCACAGAGTGGGCTGTAAGGTGGATGACTTAGACGCTTCCACTCAAGGTCTTCGGTTTTTTGAAGCGTCCGCGTCTGATCTGGCGTTGTCTTGTTGAAAGCTAATTCCGCTCCTGAAAAACTGTCTGAACCGATTCCAGCCTGCTCGCGGCCATGTTAAGAAGAGTCGATTTCAGCATCAATGCTGGAATCGCTCTTGATGACCTCCCAGAAGTTAACACCTTGAAACCACCAGACGGAGAGCGCTTCGCGAATCGGACACTTCAAAAAATTGAAGACCTTGGCTGGAAGCGTGTAACTTATCCACCTTACAGCCCAGACTCAGCGCCGAGTGTCTACTCTCTTTTTAGTTCGGTGCAGCTCTTCTTGGTTGAAAGACGATTTATTAATATGTACCCTACCAAAATGCACCTCCATGGATTCTCGACCTTAAACGCACAAGAGTTCTACAGCCGTGGGATAGACCCGCTAACTGATAAACGGGAAGCACTTTTGCGTTTCAAGGGTTCTTATTTTGGTTAAAGATTGCCATTTGTTATTTGTTAATAAATACTTTTGTTGAAGATTCTTAAGAGTCTACGAACTTAGTTTCCAACCTATAACTTGTGAAATCGTACTACAGGTAGTGACTGAAGAAAGCGACCGCGAGTTCTCTCTACTTGTGAATGCTCTTCTGTTGGAGAGGCAAATCATGCAGCTCTCTGTTGTTCTGTTTTTTCTCGGGCGAATTGTTGGGAGGAATTGAGTGAGAGAGCTTTATTTTTGGAAACGTCGGCGCAGTAGTACAGCAACGCAAGTGTTTCCACGCCGAATTCGCCTAGCTTCTGGACACTCAATTTCTCAACAGGACTATCATGTTTCGATAGACGTTCTCTTGTCACCTAACCAAACTTTCCACTTGATTAGTGGCTACTGCCAGATAATGAGCGCCCGAGGGGTGTCCTACGCTGTCATGCCTGTGGAATGTTACTTAGAATGTTCTAATATAGAAATTCTACTAACGGCGACGTAGCTATGTTTTTCCTCAGGTGAATAATTATAGTCATTTTTACGTGAACATTTTTTTTGAAAAATAGCCGTGTATTCCGTACGTTCGCTCATAGAACGACTGCTATCTTCAGCTCTTATCGCTGGCAAAAGTGTAGTTGGGAAATGGCCAACAAGACAAAAACTATTGCGAATATTTTCTAGTTCTGAAAACTCCTTTGCTGGACAGCCAGATCATCCAGACGCATCCATTAGTTTCTCTATTTCATTTTCCCAAGTAAATGCATTAAATATATACCACTTTCACGTTAAAGTGGGCACTTTTCTAAATAAATTTGACGCTTTTTAAATCAACGTGAACGTCTTCAAAATCAAAACTACTTTTTTACTGGTTAAACTACAAACTGACTCTCCAAGATGGTCATAATAATTCTTTCTTCACCGACAATTTGGTATAACTTTCTTTGAAATGTTCTAGTTCAGGTGCCCGAATGAGCATAACAACAATATGATTTTTTCGGACAAAAAGATAAAACTTCCTGTTTAAGCGCAACAAAAGAGCAACGATTTATTTTATTAAAAGACGAGATCGCGCCATGCTCTCGAAAGGCTCTCGCCGTTTTTGATTCATAGTGTGAACGCTGGATACATGAAACATCAAAGTGAGAGTATGTGTGTTTTTTACAATGCTTTTGTCGTATTGTTTACTGGTGCGAAGCCACATGCAAACAGAAATTTTTCTATGAATCCAATAAAAATCGCGACACCTCAGGCGAGTGCATCTGTTCTTGTGGCAAAAAAATTGCTCTTTAAAACAATCTTTAAGCCATTATTTTCCTCAAAAAATGAGAATGTTATAAAATTTCGAACGTTGTGTTCACTTATTGAGTAAGTGAATTAAAACTTCAAAGAAAGTCAACCTAAAAACCTTATTGAACAAAAAATCATTCGAACCTTTTTGAAGAGTCTCTGCGCGTGCAGTGTAGTCGGAGCAAGTGACGGATGTATCCGATACCAGGTTCTTCGCTCGGATTTCTCGCTCGGTCGAACCACGCCTTCCGCCGCTCCGGGGTCGGTGAACTGTCTGGGAAGAATAAAGCGCTGACTTTTCCATCGTGCCACCACAAGTCATTGCCAAGGCCACATACGCATTCAAATCGCCTCCACATCATCCCGTAGAAGCAGAAATTTGATTTGAAATGCGTCCTAGTTGACGTGAAAACGGTATACACGACTTAAGTGCTCGTTTTACGTCCTTAGTTAGTTTTACTATTCACTCTTCGACTTTCGAAGTGCACCTCATGGCTCAGTTCTAGGTAATGCCCTCATATGGAACTCCTAATATTTATTATACCGCTTGCAAATAATTGATAAGTTAGGTACCAAAAGTGAGGTTGCTATGGGTCCCCTATATGAATGCGATTTGGATTTGGGTTTCCTGTTTTGATTCGTTTTATCGTGATAGTTTTGGGCCTTTTATTGACCACTTGGACTTTCTTTGTCAAAAAATTCTTGAAATCTTGGATTATTTTGAACGTTTCTCAAAAAGATGCTCATCTTGCTAGAGCGTTTCTTTCAAAAACTGAAGTCTTTAAAAACTTTTAAGTGATCGCTCTATCAATGTCAACGATCAGAAGTGGAGTAGCAGAATACCACATTATTTTTGGATGACGCTTATAAAAAAGTTATAATCGTTGTCTTCCAAGTGGAGCCAGCAGAATATTGTTTCTAATCTTTGCAACAATTTTTATGGGATCTCTCTTATTTCAGTCATTTCAGCGAGTCCCATTAGCCCCACTATGAACTCAACGCCTTCACTGGATGGCAGAAGCCGAAGTATTTTCCGAGCGAGGCCACAGCGCTGCAGCCAGGACTACTCTACAAACCCCGAGAAACGAAGGTACAGTTCCGACACCTTTAAAGGAAACCTTTTTTCTGGTCAAATAGCGTCCAGACGATGACATGCGTACGCGCCAATAGCCACAAGGGTTGTGGGATGCATGGCGCGTCATAGTGTTCTCATGTACTACGTTGCACTCTTCTCATCGCAGCTTATCTAGGCTGAGCTCTCCGAATCAACCTGGCAACAGACTCAACAACAGCGACTACCTGCAAATTGACGACCACAAGGGTGCGCGAGAACAACGGCGGTCGTTGACAATAATACCGTTTCCTTGACCGTCGTGTATTCGATGAACCGCAGAACATTGCTCTAAGGAATGCTGTACATTTGTGTATATTCTCCAATCGGGAATCTTTATGAATAAACTATGTACATGACAATCACTGGAAAGACTTCTGTAGCGCAATGATGAGAAGGAGAGACTAGAGTGTAGGACTCAATAGGTGCATATCAACAGCTGGATAGCAGAGAAGAGCGGGCGCAAGAAATAGGGAGGGACAGGGGAAGAGCGGAATTGTAAATTAGAGGACACAGGAACCGGAACGAAATGGGAACCACCGGATGGAAGTTGACAACAGAACTCCGCTCTCGCCCCTGATATGTATGACAAACGAAGGTGCTCCGCTACTTTTCTGGGTCTCCAGCTCTGAAATCAAGTATTGGATGCTAGGCTCAAGATATGAGTGAGGAAAGATGACGCATCACGAAGACAATCACGAATGTCCAGTGACTTTGACAATGCGAAAACTCCTAGGAATCTGTCAGGCATCATCTTATGAACAAGTAACAACGAGCGAGGAAAATGCAGGAACAAAAGTGTCGACATGGCGCCCCAGATGGCGCTGACGATACCCATAACGATGGTAAGAGAATTGTGCTATTGAGTAGGCGAATTTGTTGAGCAGTAGCAAGCCTATGTGGGCAAGCTACCTGCATCTGAAGTATCTCTTCACATCTTCCGTTAATATGAAGATCACTGGCAGAACGAGAAGGGCGTGGAACATGCCCAGTATTCCGACGAGCAGCACCGTCTTCCAAAACACCGCCACCACGTATGCCTGCACCAACATCAACGGAGTCATACCTGCAAAATTACCGTCATTAGTTATTATTTCTTCACCTACTTTTCTATTTATTTAGCTGGTCAGTTATTCATGGGACGTGTCGAAGATGGCGCTGTCTGCTGCTAGCACTCCGATCGAGCTCCATAGTTCGGACCCAATCCAAGGCATCAAGACTTTCGCCCCTTAGGGAAGTATGCATTCCAAATTCCAATTCCATTCCAACTCCACTATATCCCGTAGAAATAGAAACCGTGGTGTATCCAGAACAGGTAGTGATTAACGCCGTCCTTCAGCCCCATCCTTATGGAGAACTAGGCAAGAGCCGTGTATATCCTGAATCTGTTTTATGTTTGCTTCCCATCCACTAGTATCTCTCATACCCCACGGATGTCGTTCTTATATCCTTGCCCTTCTGCTGATTCTCAATGAACTGTAGTCAGCCACTATCATTTGATCATCATGGAAAATAGGTCTTCTACCAATTAAACAGTTTAGGAATTAATCGATAATTGACTTCTAGGCGAAAGGTACAGAGCTCCTTGTGAAAATTAAAAATTTACCGATGATTGTGCTGAGGCCGCTCTGAATCACAGGCCAACCAACGCCATTGAATGTGGCAAGAAGTCGCTTGTTCGACAGCTCCTTCATCGATTTGCTCAGCGATTTGTTGATTGATTCGTCGCTGCAACTGCTACCGGACTCCACAGAACCAGCTTCGCTCTGTAAAGAAGAGGGTATAGGATATTGTAGGGTAGTCAGACTGAAGCAGGTAAGAGTCCCAGGGCGATCATTACCTTGGTCTCGTTTATCTCTTCCGCCGCATGTGCAAAGTAGTGATAGCACACGTGGGCCGAGTAGTCAACGGAGAAACCAACACTCATCAGAATGCTGATCAACGACACCGCGTCCAGCGCGACACCCCATACGTGAAGGTAGGCAACTATTCCTGCAAAACAATTAGACATTAGATAATAAATACTTAGATATTCATTTTTGCTATTAGATATGGTTATGGTTAGACATTTATTTATATAAATCAGCTGAATTTTCAATGCTAAAAGTGATTTGTGCCTTCTCCGAAAGAACTAGACAAAGATGGAATACATGGCGCAACACAATGAACGCGACAACGTCTTAGAAATAGAACATACTCTACGACTTCTCTTTGAGAAAAATTTCTCCCGAATGTTTTCTGCGATTTCTATTGTATTTCTTAAACGTACCTAAGCAAATGGACACGATCGACACGACGACGGAGATGATCGCTTCCCAGTTCATCACGAAAAGCAGAACTAGAATGGACATCAGGACGATAGCCGAAACTGAAATCGATCAAAATCTACCAGATGCATTAGGAAGCTACAGAAGGCCGCTGCAGATCCTTTTTATTAGGACCAGGCTTCGAGACAAAGTGATGAACACTCACTGGCTGTCTGGAAGAAGTTCTTCGGTGCACTGGACGCGCTTTCGGTGGGCACTTTCTCGTAGGGGTGATGAGAGTGGACTCGGAATGGGTACTCGGCAATGATCTCGCGTCTAAACATTTTCAAATTAATTAAAAACTTCTTAGTAATATTAAATTTTCTATCTGATTGCTCAGAAACTTTACGCTCTCGAAAAAAGAAAAAAGTAAAAATAAAATAAAAGCTTTTAGACCAGTTGAGGCGACTTTCTCATAATGGCATCGTTTCACCCGATGACAGGTGGAAGAAGCTATGTAGACCTGACATTCTGTTTTTTTTTCGAATAAATTCACTGTTGTTGACGTCTTGGTATACATACAAACCAACCAAATCGTCGCAAAAGTATTCATAACTGACTACCAGGTATTATCAAAAGACTAAAAAAATTTCGATCTACTTTAAGCAGCAAAATAATTAATCACCTTTTATCAATGAGGTCCATCACCTCCAGGAATGAGGTCATGTTGTGATAGTCAACAACGAAGTAGAAACCATCCATCACCTCTTCGCCTTTCTCGTTTTTCCTGAAAAACAGGGCATTTATAACATTTAATATCGTAATTTAGAAAAATGGCAGTTCACACTCAGCGAAGCAGAAAATCACAAACACTCACTTGG
Source organism: Heligmosomoides polygyrus bakeri (assembly GCA_947359475.1). NCBI lineage: Eukaryota > Metazoa > Nematoda > Chromadorea > Rhabditida > Heligmosomidae > Heligmosomoides > Heligmosomoides polygyrus. The sequence continues at coordinate 29,453,052 of OX375866.1, read as the reverse complement.
TGATAATGAATTTCTCTTCCATGCCATAGTCACGGTAGTTTTTCAGCATCGCTGCGGGTGACCAGTAATCGCCTTCCTCTTCCCAGAATGAAATCGTCTGAAACTTGTATAATCGTACACTTCCAAAATTCAACGATAAATCTTGGTGCCTCTTTTTTAGAGCTATGCATTTGCATAAAGATTATGAACATGTACAGTCCTTCGAATCTCTCCAAAACGCTGGGGCCAAAAATGAGAGAATCTGTTTGTTTAGCCGAACGGCTAGTGAACTTACGTTGTTGTAGTCACGAAGCCAGAATATGGTAGCGTCGGGTCCTGCGCCGTAATTTGGAATGTTCTCGAGTTTCCCGACCAGTTCGTTGAAATGCTCGCGAACGGCCTCACTGGAGAAGTCAGGCATCGGGCTGACAGCTACGTTCACCACGAACGACTCGCGAAGAAAGAAGTCCTAAATAAGAAACGATTCATCTTGAGACGAAAGCTTTTACCTAAAGCTCTTACTTCTTCTTAGTGCTCCTCTAAAGGTTTTGCTGTTAGAAACGCCTACTTAAGCTGCAAGGTTACCTGCATTCGGCGAGAAATCTCGGTAAGCGGTGAGCTCTTCAGGTAGAGATTTTCCATGTTGAAGTCGGTGTTCACCTTGGTTGCGAAGAAGGTGCTGGCCTGAACGCTTGTCATAAATTTAAGTCCTCACGGCGCTGTAGCTCACGTTACAGTGGACTACTTGCCCGGCGAACTCACCCCAATATGAGCGAAGAAGATCGCCATAATCACTGCCTTCATCGTTGTCGTCTGGAGCATATCCACGAACTTCTCAAGTCGACTCTTCTTTGGTCTCGGAATCTCGTGAATTGGTGTCGTGAAGGCGGGAATCATGATGGAGAACACCATCGCCTCGTTCATTTTTGCTTTCAACTTATCCACATGTACAGTGGTCTCGTCCTAAACAGGTGGAAAACCTTAACAATGGCCTTCAATTCAATCGATTATTGATTTTCCCTCCCATTGATTAGAAGACTGTCAGCAAATTTACCTGGATTTTTCGTTTCTTAGCCTGCTCATCGAGACGAATTTGGCGGCGAACGATGAGGCTCATCGAGGCCGAGAAAAATGTCAGCTGAAAATCAGGAGATTTAGCTAAACCTTTACTGCGCTACTTCTGTTGAAAGCAGAGTTCCAGAGCTGCTAATTTGATCACGGTAGGATATATTGTTTTGTTCATTCTCCCTTGGTTACTCCTCAAATCTTTGAGTGAGCAAGAAGCTGCTGCCGACATCCTTATTACCAACCTGATAGACAAAGTCGAGGAACAGAGCGAAGGTAGTGAACAGACAGAAGAGTCTGACCACAGGCATGTTGGCGAACAGTCCAACTCCGAAGCACAGCACATCTATAAATAGCCCGGTTACTTGATCAGTCCTCAAACTTTACCGCCTTGCTTTCAGCACTACCCGGTTTGCTCTTTCATCCGCTGTCAACGTGGCTAGTCGACATTCAATTTTCTCTTTTTACTTCGTTTAGTGTCCACACTCAGTAATCAATTTTCCCTCCCACATTTTTTGCCAGGATCCGCTTTCAAAACCTGCCCATCCCTACGACGGTGGTCGTTTCATCGGTTAAGCCGTCTTTATGAATCCGGTGGTGCAGGGCCGATCGCCCTTTAATCCCCTTATTCGCAGCCATGGAAGCGACGCGCGTGTTCAAAACCTTAAAATACCACATCGGAGAAGATTTAGCGGATTAGTAGTGACTGTATTGGGTCGGTGAGGAATAATTACTGGGTCGAAAGTGGCTTCGGAATGGAGAGATCTGATTCAACGAGTGGCGCAGCTTGCTCATATGTAATCAGTGGATTTATTTTTAATTATGCTTAAAAATTGCCTGCGTTTTTTGTGAAAGGTCCTGACGGGGTAATACCCGTTGCACGCTATCAAAAATGATCCACTCCTAGTAAACAGGTTTTTATCTGATTTTGACCTTTTCCGTTCATTTTCCTTTTTTTGCCTCCTCCTTACTTTGGTAGTTGTACACAGATTAATGAAAATCTCCTTTTACGAACCTGTAACGGATGTTACGGTCACCGAAGCACCGGAGATCGCTATTGACTCGGCCATGCGCTGCTCCAGTGAAGCGCCCTTGCTGAAAAGCAGCTCAATATCAATCTGATCTTGAATGATTAACCATTATTTAAATCGCTTGTGTCATACTTAAGTAAAATCAGCTAGTGTTTACCTAATCAAACTCGGTGAATTCTAGTGCTACTAAGAAATCCTAATGGATCTAAGGCATAGTTGTGCAAGCTCAAGCTTAGGCGAAGTCCCACTGGTTACTTACGTAGACTGACGCCATCCGGCCAGAATCAGGAACGCGTCGTCGATTCCGATTGTGACGACGAGAAACGGCACCACGGTGAGGATGTTCGAGAACGGAAATCCGAGCCAGAATAGTATTCCGCTGCTCGTCCACAACGCCATCATTGGAGAGAACATGCCCACCAGAGACTGAAAGAACGCCATTCTCCATACGTCAACAAGGAAGACGTAGTAAAAACGGCTCATTATCTAATTAATAGACTGTACACGCCTACAGACAGGTCCTTTGAAGCTTTCATCGAATTCCTAAAGATTGGCATACCGTGAACCCTAAACACCATCTTTCCCTCTACCCAGCAGACATGCCGTCAGTATATAGACCTTCAGGTTAATCCTCGCTAGAATTTCCTCGTCTATGGTGATGTGAAGCCAGCCTAATGCGTGTTCTCTGGTGTTTTTTTTTTGCGCTTGCACGGGTTTAGGGCCTGGTCCGCCCAGTGGTGGCGGCTGCGCAAAGCCCATTTGGCAAGGTTATCAACGTCGAGGTTGCCGTGTACCTAGGATGCACCCTTTATGGGTCCCGCGTGCAGGCAGCAGCCGACATAGGGTGTAGAAGGCTGCTTTTAGCAAAGGTATACCCGTGTTTGAGGCCATAGGAAGCTTCTGCAATATCGTATTAGTTTTTCCACCGAGTAGATGAAAATAGTTTCAGACGACTTGTCCCAACTAAGGGCAACGGTTCCCAATAGAGAAAGTTGTGGAGAAGTCGTCCAATGCTATCTGTTCCTCACAACTCCCGAGATTATCCTCTCGTGAGGTTTTCTTCCATTTATACGATATGGGCAGTTTCTGTAGAAATGCAGCCGAAGAAAGTTCCTCTACCCTGTTAAAGTATGAAGGGAGTTGACTATAGTTATATGCAGAAGATTTCTGTTCATTGCACGGAGGGCTCAGCAGAGACACCGAGAGAGGGTGATCTCCGCAATTAATTCTGGTCGTTCTCCGAATGAATGTTCAGAGATCTCATCGTGACCAGTGGTGCTAATGGGATTTACCACACCAGAGATCTGACGACAGCTCGTGGCATAAAATGGGACTCCATAGGACAGAACGCTGCCTTTACTCATAATGACCGCCTCCAACAAATTGCACTGAAAGAATCTTTAGAGAATTCAATGAATAGACTATTCTAGAGGTAGTTCGACCCACTACTTCCTCAAACGCATAACCCTGCCGACTCATCGGAGGGAACTAGGGCTCCAGTATGTCCACAAAAGTATCGCAGGGCTTTAACGCCATCCCACGAGGCTGTCTAGGTGTGCAGCTGAAGGACGCGGTGCAGCAAGAGGCTGCACTTTACTGGACCATTCGAGCTCGGCCGATCTCTGTCCGTCCGCACGTGTTGGTCGGCAAAAAGACCGGGCCCCGACCCGTAATGGTGGCTATGGACCATGTGGTAAACAATAGTGCGACGAGGTCACCGTGCACCCAGAGTGCACCAACCCCTGACAGAGAGTCCGAGTCGGATTTGAATCTGGCAGCCTAATCAGTTTCTAGTTGTATTGTATTGTATTTATTACATGGAATTCCATGTTACAACACTGTTCCATAACAATCACCAGACAAACTGCCCAAGTTCCAGCTCCATAGCGTCTACTTTCAATGGGGAACGTGGTTCATCCTCGATCAGGAACCCCGCAGCAGAATACATGTTCCTAATGCTGTTGGACCCTCAAAGTTTTGATCGTGAAGGAACCTTAGTGACTTCGTATCATCTACTGCACGTATATCATATGGCAATCAGTACCTCCATGTACTGGCTACGATAGAGCGGGAAGTCGACCAGTGTGATGAGCATGAACACCATCAGTACGACGGCCGTTACGGCGAGGAAGGGAAGCGAGGTCAGTGTGATAGCTCTGGAAATACTCAGAGGTGATTCTTCTACTCAGAGGTGATTCTTCTGAAGAAAAACTTCTAGGCAAGCATGATCCTTGCCAGTGGCTACTGTACTGCCGTAAGTGAGAAAGAGCAGTACCTTTGCTCTTCAACTTCTCGGTCTTTAGTCAGCAGCCAGTACTGAAGGTCGGCTGATGTTTCTGTCGCAGTTTCGAACACCCGTCGAAGCTTCGTCTCAAAATCGACGGCTAAGGCCTTTCCATTCGGTAAATGAAGATCAACCTGGAAGCGTAAACAACTTTATTCTAAAGTTTCGTACGTCTAGAGCTTTAGCCTTAGTTATCGAGAAAACAAACAGAAGTTCTAAATTCCCTGCTTAGGTCGAGCTCGAGTTAAAGAGCAAAAAATCTAGAGTTACTGAGACTGCTTTTGTGTCAATTGTTTCCTTAAACCTGAAATAAAATCTCCCAATTCCCCCAGGTAGTGGACCCATTTCAACCTATTGGCCTTTTAGACCTTGAACCTTGAGTTAGTTTCAAATACCTACCATGTAGTGAAGCATGACCAGAGTAGCCTCTCCGACCTCGTCCGGCTGCTCTTTGCGATACGTCAGACCACCGAGAGTGTATCCGAGGAAGACTCGTCTCTAAACACAGGAGAGTCAGTCTCGATCTAATAGAGAAAGTTCCGAAGCATTTTTATCACCCTAGATGTTCAAGGCTGTCGTAGTTCTCGCGAGAAATTGGCAAAAGTCGCGCTGAGCGCCAACTTTTGAGAGGATTAACTCCATAGCATATTGGTGATGTGAAATCGAGTTCTCTGACTCAGCTAGGGCAAAAGGATCTCCTATTCACTACTGGTGCACTTTTAGAAGAGAAAAAGTGGCTGCCAAGGACACCGTGCGTAATTCCACTGACCTGCAGAGCTTGAGCATTCGGGAAGGTCAACCTCATCGTCGACATTCCCTGCGAGGCGATCGCGGTCTGCAGGAAACCGATCACAGCACCGTTGCTGTCCTCGCAGTACACACCGCACATGTCCTCGTACTGATACTCCTTGATGCCGTCCGAGGCAGACACATTGGCGGAGATGAACTAAATGGTTTGGGTTTTAAAAAACGAGCAAAAGTGTAGAAATTTTTAGAGTCGTTGAGGAGGTCTCCACTACGAGAACCGCGAGAACGTCTTTCTAAAAACTCCATTTGGCTCAATCCTAGAAGAGAATAACTTACGACGTCAATTTCTGAAGAAGAGGAAGGGGAAGGAGAAGAACGAGGTCGTGGATTTCTAAAAAGTCTTCGTGCTCACCTTCTGCACCTCGTACATCTCATCGAGTGCCTCCATCGTCAGTACGTTCCCTTTGTCTTTCCGAGTGACTAAGACTTGCATCTGAAATCAAGGTCCATCTCCTTCACCGCGAACTATGAAACGCAGGCGATACTTTCTCTCCGGATTATGCGAGTAAACCCGCTCCGCCGCCAGCTATAAAATCAGCGAAAGTCGCGGTTATGGCGACGGCACCTGCTTAATTATACGCCGGTTGGCTTGCAGAGGTTGAACGCAATCGGGACCGGTAGGTGATCTGATGTGAGACCCCTCTATTGGATGCTGACTACTGAAATTCTCGAACTGGTAGTGCAGTCATTGCTCAACTAGCATCTGGAAAGTGTTCCCCAACTTTCCAATGCCTTGGGAATGGTTAATCAGGAGGCCCGTTGGCTGATTACTCCGTAGGACCCCAGATACCGCCCCTACTTACGGCTTCACCACACCATACCAACGCTGCCTACAGCTCTTATCCAAGTTGGCGCACCCAATTTTGGGGTCCTTTGTGATCCTTATTCAGTTAAAATCCAAAAGTAGATATATGCAACGTACTCTGTAGTGGTGCGATCCAGAAGCGTACTCGAACGGCCGCAGCGCTTCCTCCTCGACTCGTGCAAGGCCGTCCAACGGCGCGTAGATGTCCCAGATGTCGTCCTGCGAGCGAAACGACAGTATTCCGTACGAGGCGACGATGGTCAGCAGCGCCGGAACAATCTGAAGGCATTCGTATCTCCTTGGCTGCGCTGATGCCCGCCGTTGTCAGCGGTGTTGTGTGGTGCAGGTGAACCTTCCGGTTTTGCGGTCGTCGGGTCAGATGCGTCTCAACGCCACTCCTTACTGTTACACGCTCGTGTACAAGTTGACGTGTCTCTTCATTGAGCGATGTTTTTCGGTTGGGTGTAAGTGATCTATGGGCTGCTTTCATCGAACATTTTCAGAAGTCTGGAGCAGAACCTGCTTTTCGTGGAACTGGGCATCTTTATACACCTGCCACCATGGCCAAAAACTTCAAGGGACACCAAAAATTTTTGGTGTTTAGGCTAATTCTTTATCTGTAGAACTTCAGTGAACATCCGGCCAGTTCCTTTCTCCATCTGGCCCTCGTTTTCTATCCTAATTTGGGAGGAACTTAATACGAAATGCGTTCACCAAAAAACTCACAACGAAGGGCCATGGATGCCGGGCTAAGAAGTCTCCGTAGGCGTAGAAGAATCTTTCGAGTGGTCTCATGTATATCTGAAAGTATATTTTTCCCCTGAGAAATTACCAGCGGATAACGTAGTGGTACGAGATAGAACATTACGAACAACTTTGATAGAGTAGAGGAGAGAAGAATGCGTGAATAGGAAGATGGGGACAGACTTTGTAGAGAGCTCCGCGCTTGTGTAGATGTCTTTTAGCGGGAGCAAAATGCAGCGCATTGGAAATAATTACCCATGATGACCCTAATTTGGGCGCGAGGAAGCGAATTGCTTGGAAAATCAAGACTTCAGTGGACTTCAGCGAACCTTTAGAACCCTTCGCGGCATCTACTTTACATTAGGTAGGATATCAGCGGAGGAGGAAGGGGTCAGCTTGGCATGCACAGCAGACCGTCTGGGTTCTGACCCCGTAAGAAGATTGCAGCCCCTCTCGCTAACGCTACTATCTACACGACTACCCTGTAATGCAGTTAGGTCCCTACAGAGGAAACCACCACAGCCTATCAGTCTCTATAGGTCTCTCCCAAGACCTTGAGTAACCTAGAAAGGAAGACCGGCAACACCGGTGAGCTGGCAGACCTGGACGACCGGACCGAGGTGGCCTGTTGGAGTGGGCAGTGGCAGCTGAGGTGAAAGGATATGTAGTCGCCAGAACGGGTGGGGCCGAGAGGGGAGGAGCGACGGGATGTCTCGGGGGTGGGAACAATGAGAGGCGGGGGACGGATACGGGGAGGTCACTTGGGTGCATCCGTTCCTAGACATGCCCAACCGTCCCTACTAGTGAATATTTACTGCTAAAGTTTCCCAATATTAAGACCAGATTAGACGAGGAGAATTAACGTTGAAACAGTGGAAAAGAGGCACTGGTACGAACTGCTTATGGTAGTTAGTTGAATTCTACCTTAAGAACTATAATCTCGTTCTACTTGTAGAGATAAAGAGCAATCGAGGCTTACTTCAAAACCTCTCACCTCTACTGAATTCATGGAGGGTACTGAGGAATATAGGAGTTCGACGGAAACTAACACTTCTGAATTTGAGCCATATAGAAGAAACAGATGATCTTACCCGGATTTTCACTCCTCCCTTCCTCTACGTTCTCCATGAAGCACCGGCCGTGCACGACATCTTCCTTCTATTTATTATATATTTTTTATGCAAGGTGTGCTCACAAACAGAAAAACCAAGACTAATCAATCGAACATCAAAGAATCAAATCCACTGAGGAAACGAAAAAATCTAATAAACCCTGTTGCAAACAAAAGTAATTCGTAATTAAAACGAGAAATATATGAAGAGGAAAACGATCTTTTCAGTTGGTTTTACGAAGCGTTTTTACTTTTATTTTCTTTTCAACGAAACGACTTCCTTGTCCCATTCCAAAGCCTGGAGCTCCACACGTGTCTTACTTCTGCTAGGCTCTTCCGCCCTACTTCCTGCATTTTCTGTTCATGGATTCCAACTTCAGAATGATCGTGAGCGACTGAAAGAACGTAAGAAGTCAGCACCCAGCTGATGCTCCTAGGAGTAGTAGGTCCATATCCAATTTATCATGCTTCCACATCGATCCCTCTATTTGCCTTCCTCCACTGATTTAACCGTTCCTCAAGAGTGCGCCATGCATCCTACTTCTGTGTACCGTCAAAAAAATTGTGTTACATTTTCTTTCAGCTTGACCCTTTTAAATATAAATACTACAGTTTTCACTGTTTGCCCTTCTGATCAGAACATCTTTCTTATTTTTATTAAGAGCTACCAATTCATTATTATTCTCACAACTAAGCTTTCAATAGGTCCTCGGCACAACGCCTATTCACGTTTGTGTTCGTTTTCTACTTTTTCACCATTACGTTCTAGTACTTCTGGGCTAAATAGGCAAAGGCGGGGAACGAATGTTGCCAAAAGATTATCGGGCGATTCAATTTTGAGAAGAATATGAGGAACTGGTTCAAATATAATAGAAAGATGAGCAGTTCGATGACGTGTCCCGTATGGACTACAGCCGACAGAACAGGTTCATCTGGACGCATTCTCATGTATATCGCATTAACACAATAACGACTGTGATTCTGGCACCGTGGAAACTATCGGAAGATCATCATCTTTTCAAGACATCCGTCTAGAAGGAATTAAAATCGCCTCTTAGTTTCTCCTGCACTCGAAAGGCGTCTATATGATACTGCAATAAACGATAAGTGTCCAACCAAGAAAAAGCATGATGATCTCAGCAAAATGATCTATTCTTGAGCTAGAAAATGCCAAATAGTGTATTGAAGACACACGAAGTGGAGTTATAGTCCATTGTAAAGCTATCGTGAGCTTCTAGTGAAACTGCTTTGAATGCTTTTTATAAGGCTTATTTATATCCTTCTTCCCTTCTGGACCGAACACATATGTGCCAATTTTCCTTATACGATAGGTTGTGCACGGGTTTTCAAATGATAGATGCGTAAAAACATCAGGAAGATTGGAGTTCAAGGCCAGGTTATAGATGAGACAGTCGGCCTTTTTCTATAGGAAAATAATGTTTAGAAAGACACATAGTTTCTTTATTATATAACCCTGATTTTCAATTACATGAGACTTCGTTGAAACGGTTATTCTGCTACTTTGCAGTTTGATAGGTGATGCACAATAGTGTGTAAGTGGGCGTGTGTAGAATAGCTGGCAGAAGGTGCCGCTTCTCGTGCGCACCCAAGTTCGTGTTCCTCCTAAGCTATCTAACACACCTATCTCTTCGGGACTGGAAATCTGAGCTAGCATTTGGAGGATGGGAGAAATTACTAATCCATCTACAACATGATTTTCGCAAATCGTCGAATAAGCCAGGTATGGATAATGGCTTCCATACTACTTCACAGAAGTAGAATACGTGGCGCACTCCAATCAAGGGTTTGTGCCCGCCCTCTCTTCACCTTCTAGTAAGCGAACGCTGAAAAGCAAGCCTCATCGTTGGTTAAATTTTTTCTTAAAGCCTATTTTCCCTACTATTTGGCGAATGCAAAGACATGTAGTTTTGTGTTTGCTGATGAAGAAAGCACTGGCAGACAAGCCGGCCGTCGATCCAACAAAATTCTTTGATGACATGCAGACAAGATCCATTTATTTATTTATTCTATTGCGTCGACCAAAATCTAGCATCAACGATGTTAAAAAACGAACCGCAAAAACATTTCTAGCACAAAACGCAACAATCACTGTCAAACGACGCATAAGTGGTAGCATTTTTTCGAGCACCTAGGAGATCGAATTTGAAACTTCGAGCCTCAGTTGCTAAATCGCGAAAAAGACCTGACTTCTTTACATATTGAACTCTAAATGAATTTAACCGGCTGTGGTCCTAGAAGATCTAGAGAGGATCTTCGTTCATACCTGTAGAAGCTCTGTCAAATACTAAACATCAAGAATTATAAAAGTTGTTGTTTGTTGTTTATAAGGCTGAAGGTTGTTTCATCCCCCTAATGATGTCTCCGTTTATAATCTTTGATACTCTGAGCTAGATATTTGACTGTTCTTAGAGTAAGTAAATAAAATAAAAAATCATTTCTAATTCCTATCGATATTTATTTTTTAATACTCTGACGACTCACCTTTTTCAAGATTTTTTGGAGCTCCTCGAGGTTTTTTTTAATCAACTTATTTGAATTCATCTTTGCACTTCGTCTTTGTGGCAGTCAATTATATGCTAGCCATATAATTAAACAAATAATACATGGAAACGGTGAAAAAAGTCAGGATCTATTATATCTTAACCAGTGGGGGACCAACGCAAGAAAAGCGAAACAAACGCAAACAAGATGGCCTTTCCCGAATATGAAATTTAGCAAGAGGTCCTCTCACAGCCAAACTCGGCGTGTTATTTTATAAAATGGTTTAGGTTTTATCTTGTCCCTGATATTAGATAAAGAGAGGAAGCACCGCCTACCCTCTCTAGGATTTATCCAGAAATGCTTGTAAGATGGAGAAGTAAACAAAAAACTACAGGCTAGAACAACAGTGGTGGTTCTCCAAAAGCATCAACAGTCAAGGAAAGCTCGTTCCCCAATCAAATCAATTTGAAATGTCTTGGTCAGAAAACCAGTTATAAAAATGTTTAGGGTTCCAACCTTCTACAAACTAGCAATGCTTCTTACATAGCATTACCGCCATAAATCGACGCTTTGGAGGACAAATTTTCAGTTCGATGTTTTTTCATCGAACTCCTCTATTCTCAATTTACCGTGAGCAAAAGATCGAGTAGAAGTCATATTACTAGCATGCCCCAAGCAAACTGATCCACTTAGACTTCAGTCAGGCATTTTCCACTTATGCTGCGATAAAAATAAAATAAAAAGTTCCAAACTTGGATCTACTGAGCTGCTTCAGCAGTTGGTAGAGCTGCAGAGCTGCTCAGTAAAACTATTTTCCAGAAACCACGTCAGAAGCCGAAATCATTCCAAGCCACAACATATAAAGCAATTGGCAGACACCTTAGCGTTAAGACGACCCTGGCCGATAACCTTGCAATTTCTTATAGCATACTAACGATTGAATGAGTAGGTCGAATAAGAAGCAGACGGGCCATCAGAATAAGTAGCGTAATGATTCACTGAAGACGTTCCCACAAGTCTACCTGTTCAATGTCGCTACGTTCCAAAGCCCCTTCTCCTAGATAATCCCCGTATGTGTATTGTAAAAAACGCGTGTCAGAGGTCATCATTACATAAACGCCGACGAAGCCGGTTAGAACATTAGTGCCACTGTGGCAGTGGCGGCGGGGTGGTGCCAGTTCCACTTCTCGGAAACATTGGGTCATGCCGCCATGACATCATAACTCTACCTACGGTTGTGGCTCACAGGGCATTCCAGTGGCAGACATCAACAGCGATGAAGAGGCATTTGGTGTGCGCCACGCGTTCTACTTCTTCTTCATACTATGGAGGCACCGCAGATGGGTGTGAGGCTTACGTGTTAGCGAAAGAGGAGTCCAAGCTTTGCCTACTCCAGGTAAGCCTCGCTTCGAAGATGCATGAATCTCGTACTAATTTCTAAATCTGCGAAGAAAGTCAAAGGATATATTAGGAATCAAGAGAAGAAATGTATAAAAAATAAGCAACAGCTGAAACACCAGAGCCTCTCAAGTGCTATTCTACATCACGTAAGGGCTTCAAATGAATATATAGGTCTGGCCGACGCTGGCATGAATCCATAATCAACTTGTGATATGCATAAGGACGGCTACTCCTCCCATCAGCATCAGCAAATGCAACAGGCGTCAGAAATGGAGTAGCACAGTGGAACAGATCTGAGTTTTCTTGTTTTGTACATCTTACTACTCTGACTCATGGAAACCGAACATATTCATATTTGCCTTCGACTATCGGCCAGTATTTTTCTGGTTAGTATAGGGACTCTTGGAATTCGCTTAATTATGTACCCAATGGCGCATGGTGGCGCAGCCGGAAGAGGCGCCGTTTGCATCTGCACTCCATTTCTAGACCCTTGATTCGGGTCCAGTTAATACCAACCAATTTTTCCATCTCTCCGAGGTCGGTGAATTGGTATCGGACTTGTCCTGGAAAGACAGAACACTGATTTATCCATGGGCTAGCCACTGCAATACATTGAATTGGCCGAATGCACCTTCAAATTGCCTCCGCGATATCTCATAGAAGCAGAATGCGTGTCTCAGCCCAAAAGGAAATCAATAATGACGACCTTTATTCTTTATGTACAGCAAAATACTACGAAACTGAGAACGTCATCAACCGCGGTTTGATCCCAATTTACTACGATCACTCCATGCAAAAGTTCTATTTCATAAAGATGAGTAGAAAACTAGAGCTACTCATTTGCCTTGGCACAGTGAAAACCCCTTCAACATCCCTGAGTGGGCCCATTTCGAGATTACACTGGAGAAATTAAAAAGAGAACAATGGAAAGCCTGCGTATTCATCTCATACCTAGGGCATGCTAAACGCAAATTTAGGCGAACGGCAAAGGATCAGTGAAAAGATTAGGCAAAACACATGGGCCTCATGAACTGCGCCAATTATGTCTTCCTGCCTTCCCTCTCTCTTCGCATCAATTGTTGCTTGTGTTTTCATTTGACTGTTAAATCTCATCAATGTATATGCGTATGATGCAGATGGCATGCTCCGGAGCTTCCATGCTTCATATCAAGCCTGTGGGTTGGTGAATTAGTAGCAGACGTGTCTACGGAGAAAAAAAGCAAAAAACTGACTTGTCATTGCACATCATCGCCATTACATACGACCGGTACACGCTCAAAAAGTATCTACTGTTATTTATACCTCATGGAAATACTAGCGAAACGGAAACGGTGACTAACTAACATCTACCTTTATTCAAGTGTTGAGTTATCCTTTAGACTCAGATATAGAGAGAGGTCCAAACAGTTGCCACCCCATCATATTTCTGAGGAATAAAGTTCGACTACAGGCTCGTCCGGCCTTCCACCTTCCGCTACGGCACAAACGCAACAGTGGCCTTTATTGGCAACCTTTTTTAGCCTGAAAACATCTACAAACTACTAATTAGGTGATTCCTCTACAAGTCGAAAGTAACAGAGATATCTCATATGGGGAGGAACTGCTCTACTGCACCAGAGCTCTGTTCCAAGGGCCTAGAGCCAACTGCTGGAAGGCTCTTGCGTGTTCAAGCCTCTTGTAAGAGGGCGGAATAAGATTCGTATGCCTACCAAAGCAGTCGCGATATGGAAAGCTGGAAAATAAAGCGGCCAAGGGTCTCAGCTGCTTGGTCTAGAGTCCACTTTTATAGAGCATTGTAGCATAGCCAATAAAAAAAATAAAAAATAAAAATCAAAACAAAGTTAGCACTAACATCATTCGGCCTCCTTTTCTCGTTCTCCAAATTGTATACTCAACAGTTTTGTTAGTTTCTAAAGACCAAGTGATAGAATATATATTAGGGGGGGGGGGGAGCCAAAAGTAATGAGACAAAAAAATCTTTATCTCTTTATAACTCAATTACAACTCAACGATGCTGAGGAGTGTATTTGCCATTAAGGGCAAGGACCTTGCTGCCATCGCTCAGCCAACTTCCTGATCCCATCCTTCCAGAACTGCTTGAGCCTGGTGTTGATCAACTGCTCGATATGGTTGTCAAAGACTGCTTGGGTTCTTGTGTCCCTTCCGACTAGGAAGTCCTGTAGGCTCAAGTAGTAGTGGTAGTTGCATGGAGAGATGTCCAGCGAATACGGTGGGTGAGGCATGTGAACGTAGCCCAGCTGGCCAAGCTTATCCGTGGTCACTTGTTCCCGATGGGGTGCGGCGTTGTCGAAGAGGAGAACCTTCTTGAAGCGCTGCGAATGAATAAGAGCGAGTCGCCGGCCAATCTCCTCTATTTCGTTCACCATGGCCTTGGAGTTCACGCGGTGCTCTTGGGAAACAGCCTCCGGTAAACTGATCCATGAGCGCAGACCCAAAAGCTCCAAAGATGCTTCTCGCCGTGAACATCTCGCCGAACGAAGGTCGGTAGCAATTCACCAGGCCTCACCCAGACTCGCTGCTTGGCAGGGTTAAGGTAGAAGACGTACTTCTCATCTTGCGTGAATATTGAGCCCAGGCTGCTCGGGGTTGGGAATTGGGGGAGATTTGCGCGACACAGGTCGACTCGTCAGACTGGGGTTTCGGCATGAGACAGGCTGGGGTTTTTGGCATGCTTCTGTAAAGGGCGGAAGTGGTAACCCCCCCCCCCCCTAATAGTTCGCGCAGCACCACGAAATGATTTATACAGCTTCGTTTACGCCTGAAGCAACAAGGCCTTCCTTCCCTTCGGGGCTGGTGAACTAGCAGAATAACACATTGAATATTCTATCGGCTGGCCACTCATAATAAGGCAATTCATAGGCGAAGCACGAATTCAAACAGTCTTCTCGATACCCCATAGAAATAGAATGCGTGGCGCATCTCATCTCAAAAACGGATTAATGCGACCTCCGTTCTTCATGTTGACCCCGTCTAGTAATACAAATCCATAGCTGCATCTTCTGGGCGCTTAGCTCTAGAAGTATCCTACAGTCCTCGCCCATACTCTAGGCCATTCCCGTGTAACCACAGCTAATGTGCCGAGACGTTTCACAAAGAACACACGCTTCCGCTTGAGCGCCGCGCACGCAGCGTTGTGTGATTGCTCGCCGCCGACTTAAGCCGTCCCGTCGTTTTATGTGATCGTGGACGAGTTTCGAGCTGCTGTGGGAAATTGCCAAAGGACGAGTTCACGTGGGCAATTCACTTAAGCGGAACACCCTCTCACAACGAGAAACCGGGCCGATCGAGACTAACGACCGCTCGGACTAATCTCACAAAGCCTCATCTGTAAAAGCTCTAGCTAGAGCTCTTCAAAAACTGCACCATTTAACAAAAAAATCAACGGATAAGATAAAGGACGGCTTTGTTCAGTCTTTTTTGGAATGCGCCACGCACTCTACTTATGTGGGATGTCGTGGAGGCAACTTTTATGTGTATTTGACCTGAACAATAAATTGCGGCGGCCAGCTGCGGTGCAAGCAGTGCTGCATCCTTCCGATACAACTCTGGTACCAAAATCACTGACCAGGAAGCGATGCAAAGCTTGGCTGGTCTGGTAAAATCCGAACATGGAAGCTCGGGTGTACACTGCAGTCAACACCTCTTCCAACCGCGCACTGCGCTCAAAAATCATCAATTGACCAATCATCCTAACAAAAACTGTGCGTAAGGAGATTTAGGCGACCACACAAACAAAGAATTCGAACAGAATTGTTATTCCATTTTGCTTGGCTGAGGAGTGGGAAGTGATCATGGTAAAGCTACCTCAAAACTAATAAATGTCTACGTTTTAAGCAATATCTTTTGAGATCTCTAAAACACATCTCCAAAAAACCGTCATGATGTTCCCCTGCCTTTTCGCGGAGTGTTTCTGTCTCTCATTTCTTTTTTGTCAATTAAGAAGCTCTAGACGTGACGCTGCAACAAAGGGATGAATGGTGTAAGGAAAATGAGAACACCTAGTAAAGACAAGTGTATTGGTCCTCTGACCAAGAACGCGATGCTTCAGATCGAGTTTTTAGCGTTGTCACTCTTATCAGCTGACTGAACCATAAAAATTCTTCAGAACTCCAACGATGTTTGTTTTTTTTTCGATCAGCATCACGATGCAGTACGCAACATATGAATATTTGTTCTCAAGAAAGAAGAGAGGGCTTTTACTTCGATTCAAGTATTAAATCACGTCTGCACATTATCCGGGCAAAGCACAAAAGGACAAGTATAAAAACGGCGTAAGCCATCCAAGTTTGACATGCGCATTACATTCTACTTCTATACATACCGTATCCTCGAGTTAATTTGAATGAGATCTGTGTCTAATAATGCAAAACACTTAGAACATCATCAAATTACAGCACACGGTAACATCACTTTTTACTCTTCACTCCGTCGCCGTGAGTTGATTGAAGTTGATTTGTTTGTTCTTCGCTATCCTGTTTTATGAGCCCATTTAAGGTGACTTTATAAATAAAAATAAATAAATAATACAGTGGCTCGCATATAGACAAGTCAGTGTTTTACCTTTTCCACAGAAGCCTATTACCAACTACCCGGAAAGATAAAAGGGTTTGAGCAAAACCAAGAGCAAATGGCTCATATCTCACTCAGGTACCTAAACCAGGCACTCAATCGGGGAAGGAGCACGGAAAGTGTTTCATCCAACAATAAAATCCTTTCCCGTCTGTAACTGCTCGCGATCGTTGGCTAGCGAAACCTCAGCTGCGAAGATCTGTATCTCAGTTTCATTTAACAACTACGTGAAGGAGCTGTTGTGCCAAAAATACGTAGGTCTCCTGTCCGCAGTGTTAAGAGCCTCGAAATTCTACGACGCAAGAAAGGGACTATCGTCGTTTGTCCCTACGACCTTTTACATTAACGATACGAGTGCTTTTATTTGATTATCTATCTAGGCGTAGATGGGTAGATAGTGAGAGTATGAAAAAGGAACGTAAAATTCTTTCTCAATCATTCGGAGATTACACTCCAAACCACCGTGGTTTCGCGTCCACTAATCATTCCACATTTCGAACTCCTTTCTGCTCTTTGCACTAATATGCTCACCAGCCTTTGTATTTGGTTAACTGCACTTCCCTCCCTTCTTGGTATTCGCCAGTATTCGGTCGAGGAGACGTTGTCCCTTGGCTGCAACTAACAGGAGAAATCCCTTTTTAGCTCTATTCTTGTAGAGTGCCATTACTCGGACTGATACATCCTCATTCGACTTTTCCATTAAACAGACTACATTCGATAGCAACCCTTCAACGATGACGATAGCTTCTGGAGGCTGGAGTGGCGACCTCAGCGTTGCTGCACTACCTCGCAGAACGACAACGAAAGCAAATGATTTGGCCGAAAATTGCCATGCCAAACGGTTTCCTCCTTGCTGACCCACCGGAGTAACCATGCCCACGTTGCCTTGGTATAGAGTAGTGGTAGTGACGGCGTGCTTCTCCGTATAGCAGTTGGGAATCCCCGCTAGTGTTGTTTTTACTACCTTTTATCACCTGAATTGAATTGCTTTGTTTCCAATATCCTTAAGTGCCTTTATTGTTAGAAAATGGAAAATGAACTCTGGCAAAGTGATTGTTCACAATCTCATCTAATTGAAATAAAGGTATAAATGTGAGCTAATCAAATAGCTTTCACTGGGCGTCACGCATCTCACTTGCAAGCGATATCGTGGGCTAGTCCATGGCTGTTCAGTCTATGCGATGGATTGAAAAATTAAGTCCAACAACAAACGCTATTGGAATTTTTGTAATGCTCTATCAAATCTGCTTTATTATTCAGAGAGCTTCAGGAAACCCATCGTTGTCTAGTGTAGATCAGCAAGCTGAGGCACGAGTACATTGGCTTTGCGTAGAGCACCCACGAACAAGGAAATCTCTTCCGATATGGGAAGGATAGGCTCAATTCTGATGAACAAAACTGTAACTGGAGAGAAGTAATCGCTTCTAAAACTGAATTCTTCCCCTTTGGGTAACGAACAGTGAAAGACGATGGATAGAAAGCATACCAGGTGAAGTTTTATCCTTCCCCAAGACGTCCAGCTCTCGTAGAAGTGAGGCTTCCGAAGGGTGGTCCGCGATATGAACCTATGATCGATCCATTTTACCAGCAATATGAAGTTTTCTGCCAACTGCGTCATCCGCGTCTCTATGTATTCATCCACGATTAAAGCTAGTCAGCTACTCTCCATCTCGCAGGCCTGCATGAGTTGTCAACTACACCAATGTGGTTTGCGGTGGGTTCCAGTTCTGTTCGTTAATGAGGAATGTTCTACAACAATGCAGAGGAAAGGTCTCTGGCGAGGATCCCATTATCGCGATGTCTGAGCCAAAGGGCATTGAGGTCAACGTAAATCTATCGAGAAAAAACTTTCGATCAACTGGAATGAATGGTGTTTGAAGGTCGACGAGTATTAATTCGGCGGAAGAAAAAGTTCACCAATGGCCCTATTCTCATACTTCTTACTAAGCCGATACGCGTAAGATCAGATTGAAAAGGAACAACAAAAGTACCAACGTCCTTCAGAAGTGGAGCAGCTTCCTCGTCTATTCAACCTATTGCATTTATAATACTATCTAGTTCGTATTCAGTAGGGTCAACTCAACATGGTGGCTGAAGGGTGTACCTAGTCTTAGCAAAACTTTAAAAAAAGTTTAACCTTAGCGGTGGAACTGCGAGTTCTAAAAATCGATCTGGAACGGCGATTACGGTCGGTGCTCATCCACACTATCCCTCTCCCATCCATTGAAGTTTTGGACGTGATATGTAGTCGGACTTTTACTAAACGCTGAAACCTCTAGCTTTCCACATTTTATAGAATACAGGAACGAAAAGAAACATTTCGCCTCTAAGGTGAGTGGTAATCACGGTAACATGGAGCTTCCTTCATCAGGCTCTTCGCCTGGTGCACATACAGTGGGGCTGTGGCTGATAAGGCCCCTGAGATGGAGCGCAAATTTTGGTTAGTTTTGAGTTGTGCGCTTTTTTTATTTCAAAGTAGTAGTGCTTCATCGATAAATATTGCTCAAAATATCGTCGGTCCTTTTTGTTCAAATTTCATTAAAACCTTTCCTCTGGTCACTATCGCAGTACTTTTTCTGCTTACCATTCCTTCGTAGATTCCCAATTTCTAGCACACGTTTTTATCCCAAATTTGGGCCAAGGTTAGGACACCTCTAACGCATTGTACTTAGCTCTATCCAAAAACTTATTGTAAAAAGTTATCATATTTTTTTCAAATAAAAAATTCGTTCGGTGACCTCCTAAGCTAAGTGTGCCGATGGCTCTGCTCCAGGCATTTGTCGTTGATAGGTGTAGGTTAATTGATCGGTGAGGCTAACAGGCTAACACCATACACCGACAGAACGTCTGGAGGAAAGCCCAACGTGATGTTAGGCTACTATGCAAGGACAGAGGCCAAGAAGAAGGTCAGATTTTGAACAGAACTCTTCGCACATCAATGACCATTATCGATTTATCGGAGGTGACGGTTCGGGTATCCATGGACGCAGGCTTAGGAAACGGTTGTGTTTGATTTCGACAGGAGACCACAGACTGTGGAAGAATTTATTTCTCCCTTCACTGTGTAACTTCACAAACACTGCCTAAACGAGGCTGATAGAAACGAGGCTAGGAATAGTAATTAAGAGGGAGGGATACGAACAGACCTCAAAAGTCGAAATAGAGTACGAGTGGAATACCTGGAAGGAGATTTGGTTCTGAAGAGGAAGAACTTCACAAGTGGTTGTTCTGCTTCATGAATGGGACCCCTTTTCGTCTCGTCCAACTGGTAAAGTTGGGGGACAAGCTTGTTTAGAAAGAAGAAAACTCTGATTGGTCTATTAGTTGGCCAATCCGCCGCAAAATTTATCACTAAGTGGGGACGGGAAGGTATGGTGGAGTGGTTCCGAATCGAAACCACGTTTCATCATCACATCTGGGCTGAAGAAATGCCCAATCTGGTTTCGTTCCCTATTATGTAGTGGAAGCAGTCTAATCTATGATCTTCAAGAGATTCAAAATTCCAAAAAAAACTCAACTACATTAGCGCTATGTGCCCACTTGAATTCTACTGAAATATAAGGGTCTAGGCCGTTCTATTTTAATATAAGCGTCTATTACACCCATGAAGATGAGCTATTATTGAAATTTTAAACCCCTTGAAGATCATGATGGTGTAGAACTTGGAAAAACTTTCACCAGAAGTAAGTATATGCTCACAAAATCCTATAAATTATACGAAAGCAGAAAATTATGCTCCGGTTTCTTAATCCTAAATCTTCGAGTGATTTGTATGACAATTCAGTTAGTTTGCCTGTTTATTAGCAAAGATAGGACGACAGAGGCTAATAGTCGAGCCTAATCATAATAGATTTGTAGCCCTAAAAGTCATTATATTGTGCGGAGCTGGACGAGGATTTCTTCGTTAGCCTTTTGACCTCGCCTGCTCACTTTTGAAAGTCTTCACTTCCGAAAAGATATCAGTTTAGAGTTCGAAACCATTCCGGAAATATACTGCTACCCTCCCCGCTCTCACACAAAATTGTTCCCACTGAAGAGTGTGAACATTTCCTTCGAAATTTTCGCACTCAATTTTTTGCCATAAAACATTATATTGCTCACGCACAATTTGACTATTCTTTTAAGATGGTTGCTCGGAAGGGATTGCTTTTACTCTTTCACTGTTTTGTGCTAGTCAAAAAACAGAGACGCTTTTGCACATGGCGGGCGCGTTTATCGCCAGTTAGTCAAGTTATAGTTTACTGATTCTAAACCTCTTCTACAGAAACAAACCCATCACAGATGCAATTTAGCGCTTTCAAGAAGGAAACGTTGAAGAAGCGGCGCTCAGCAAACGATGGCGGGCTTTTCACACCTTGAAGCATGGGTGGTGACTGAAGAAAGAGGTCGAGACATAAATGGCAGAGAACAAGGGCACGAAAGCGACGACGGCAGAGCGGCGAAACGTGTTCCCGACGCGGTGCCGAGAGTGTTACTACACAGGGAGCGTTCGGGGCTTCATCGCTGCTTCGGTTTCCGCTGATTTAATGGCAACAACGGCCACTAACCGCGCAGCAGAGGTGCTGTCGCCCTCACCGCTCGAAAGCCGTCCACATTCGGAATGCAACAGACAAAAGTGAGTGGAGATGAACGGATGGAGGAGCTGCGCAGCGATGCCTGGCCGAAGCCTCTGTGAATGGCGTCCAGTTGGCGTAAAGCTGCAAGTGAATGGCCAGCTTGAGCTGCTGCGACAATCCCACGGAGATGTGCGCGAGACGCAGCTAGCCGTGTGGAGGGGTCTGACCCATGTGACCTCCTCAGGTGCTGTCACCTATGGAAGAGGTCGAGAGGTGCACCCACCGAGAAACGATGGGTGCATATTGTTCAGCCCTACTAGAGTAATCAGATCGGTGTCTTATGTACGTCTATTTAGGGCACATCAGCACTCTTCCCAGCCCTTCCATTTGACTGCCTTTGTGATACGTTCATGGCCCCAACACTCGAAGCCTAAATGCTTGCTCCTACTAGATGTCTAGCTCGTCTATTCCCTTCAGCCCAGCTTAGAACCAAAATACCTTCTCTGAGATAAACATCGAAGTTATTATTCCATGAGAGGGATGCGGCACCGCTTCTACTCCAAAGGGATGTCCTGTGGCGATTTGCTTTCCAAAACTTCTTGCCGACTGCACCCGGCAAGCACTATGCACTACAACGCTGTTTTTGAATAAGATTGGAGACGCTGCACAGCAAAATTGGTCTGATTTGCTTAACAGTGGTTTATTTGTGATCTGCTACTGGTCTTCATATAATGCTTACTATTCCTTTCCTTTAAATAATCCAGACTTCTATTCTCTATTTCGATTATATCAATTATTTTAAGCCGGACTAAAGAATTTTGATTGACATTTTCCAGGTTCGACTTTCAATGTATCTTGGCGTGACGACCTTGATTATCGATGTAGTGTTATTGAGTTGCCCACCGAGATTGTTAATGTCTTTTACTAGACTGATGATCCGGCGATTTTCGCCTTACTCTGAGCCTGGAAAAGTCGGAAACATTCGCAGCATTACTCGCCCGAACATCACTTCATCCTACAGGATACTTTTTTAAGGAGAAGTGAGACGAGATCAGACATGGGAGTTGCGAAGGGCAACAGAACTTGACAGGTGGTTGCCGTAAAAGACCACCGTTCACCCGTAGCTGGTGGTAGCGTGGATGAGTGAGCTTCAGACTCGGGACCACCCGACTTATGTACCCCTGTAGGTCAGATCCAATTGTGGATCGGAACCTACAGAGTTCATTGTCGCTAGACACCCTTCCCTTCGGTTGACCTGGGGCCCTGGGTTGACTGCCACTGTTTTTTTGTCCTTACCATAGACACACTTCTGATGCAGTAATAAATATTAATAAATAATAATGACTACAACTTTCACTGTGGTTGGCAGGAACCATTGATATCAGCATTTGCATGAGTTTAAGTCCTAGTTTCCTCCAAGGTCAGCGACTATGTGCTATACTAAATCAGGAGGAATGACACACTGAAGGGTCCACCAGCAGACTTTTAATCCACGCTTTGTTGAGCAAGTACTGTCTCAAAATCTGGTGTCTTTGTGCGCTAATTTTTCTATTTTCTATTGCATGAAAACTATAAGGGTTTCACTTCTTCGAGAAGACGAGAAGCGTTCATAGTGAACATTCCCCCACAACATCTCGTCAGACAGCGTAATGTGAAAAACGAGTGAAAAAGAGTCAAAAAACCCACAGAGCCTTTACAAGTCTTGCACTTAAACAGGATATTTGTTCGAGTCAGTGCTCCAGTTTAATTTGCAAGTTTTATAGGCCTGTACGTTCTCCACCCAGGCATCACGTCAAAGTTGGGGTCGTCCTTCCAAGTTCGATTAGGCCGAAATGTTGAGATTTCTTGCAGAATTCTGATTTTTGGCGCCACACTGTACATATAGTCAAAGCAGCTGATCGTCGCTGCAGCTGAGTACGTCGTGGGTGCACTGCGACCTTATGGATGGTGTTTACGGCGGTGGCGGATCGTCCGTTCGTTGGAGGTCGAGACTGACCGCTAGGGCGAACTACACGAACGTGCGTTGTCCGAGATATATTTGGCGATCTGATCTCTCGTGAAAGATATCCGCTGCACAGCGATTATGCCGCAATGCACTCAGCAACAGCTATAGTGCCGACGAAAGGGAATCCGGAGCAGACGGCTGCGTTTGACAACGAACAGTGGTGCCCATATGGTTTCTAGATTCAGAGTTAGAGAAAAGCTCAGAAGCTGCTCAGAAATCCCTTAGTTTATCGCGGTTTTACAGCAGGCGTTTAGCTTCACGACACGCTCTCTGAAGGGACATTCAGTACTGAATCCATCCGCTGTTGCTTGAACGCGTTTTATGACGTTGCTTTTTGATACTAGATTTTCCACAGAATTGCCCTAGTCTAAGCTTTCCATTTCACAAAGGTAGGTTTTTAAGAGCTGACTTCTAAAAAAATGTCGACTACAGGAGAGCGTATGCTGCGTTTACACAAGAAGTGGAATGATTTTCTAATCACACCTCCAAAAGGCCGCTTGGTAGCGCAGACGGAGGAGTCGCGTGCAGCCTATTCCAGGAACTTGGTTCGGATCTATAGCTCAGGCCAAAAGGCCTTCCATCCTACCGCAGTCGATGAATTGGTAACAAACTTGTCCGGGATGGAGAATACACGGACTTGTCCATCAACGGGCTAGCGGTATTCAATGTATAGGCCAACTACGTTTTCAAGTTGCCTCTACGACGTCCCGTTGAAGTACAATGCGTGGCGCATCTCGAGGTTGATTAATCCTGTTCTTTATTCATATCCTTTGTCCTTCAAGAAAGAAAAATAAAGAATGAACAAGCAATCCGAGAGACATAGGTAGATAAAGATTTTTAAAAGGAAAGTCTTCGTTAACTAACACATGCATAGGACAAGAAAACTTGTCTTCCTAGGCGATGCGGAGGCTGCGATTCGACATCTAGCCAAGCCAATCATTCCCAAATTGGCTGGTCGATTTAATTTTGTTCCACACTTCCTTCCAACGCATCTTCTCACAGGCGGAATTCTCCTTTATGGTGGGTTTATAATATCGGTAAGAATCGCAAGCATATACTTTCACATATACTTATTTTTGCCTAACGACTTCGCTACCCAAATATCGACATAGGCTTTCTAGTGAAGCCACATAGTTCGCACACCCTGGCTCACTTTCCTATAGACTCATTTCGTTTTTTTATCGAGTGTACGTCTGCATCGGCTAAGGAGACCGTGTTCGGCATGTCCACAAGACCCATTATCTCTTATCTGCGACGAGGTCGCCATGTACCCAGAACGCACCCAGAAACCTATCCCTTGACCGTCTAACGATTGCCGAGCAACGTACATGGATGATTACCGGTAACTGTCCATCGGTGAAGCAGAAGACGTCATTTGCAGAATTTGGGGGAGCACAACAGTCAGATGAGAAAGGGAGGAGGGAAAAAGCGGTTGGAGTTCGAACCTCTAACCAATCACTTCACGGGGTGAGCGATGAGGAACTACTAGAACACGGTCTGGTCCTCTTCTCTCTTCCCAATCAGCTTTCTGTTCACTTGGTAGCAGGGCGTAACTATGACCAATGTAGGATGACAGAATGCTAGGTGATTCATAGAATAAGTAGAGAAGAAAAATGTAACAAGAATAAAATAAACTGCACATTAGAGTTTTACAGATGCTGTGACGATTTTAATATTGCTGGCGTTTCATCAGCAATTCCTCGCTTTTTGATATGAAAAGGGAAAGAGTGGAGTTTATCGACTCCTTGATTTTGAAGCGCCATGCGTTCTACTTCAACGGAATACCGTGGAGGCAACATGGATGCGTATTTGGTTTACATGCGGAGAACAGCCGATGCACTGATTAGTGTTTATCTTTTCCAAACGTATCGGCTACCAACTCTTCGACTCCGTGAAGAAGGAAACGTAGCTGGTCTCTACATGGACTGTACCCAGACCATGAACTTCGTCGATTGATGTGCATGTGGCAGTTATCATCTCCTGTGTCTGCGCTACCATGCGATCTTCTTGGGAATAACCATCCAACCAATCTTGAGACCAGCCAACCAACCCAGGTAAGAGTTAAACAATTAAACAGGCCCATGCTCAATTCTACATGAATTTTGTCATTTTGGAAGTATTTTTTAAAATTGAGATTCACACACCGCCCGTCCCACTAGGGTGTCGATGGACTCATTCGTCCTCTCATAGAGGTTCCCTCAGAAGGCGAGAACACAGAAACGTTAGCCGCAGTAAATATCTCTAGCAATCTTAGCTTAGCTGAGCATTCGCTTCAAAGAAATTACGAGCCATACATTTTGAATGTGAAGAACTATTATAATATAATATAATAATAATATATGGAGGGGAAAAAACCAACCTGCGCGTGGAGAAGGGGCTTCCACCATAAGTTTTTTTTTGTCAAAAGCATTCAGCCTCTAAGAAAAAGCAGGATGGAGAGTGAAAGCTACTGATATTTATACCCGTGTGTATGGCGGTAAAAAAGAACGCAACCACAATAAGAGCAACAAAACAAGCTAATAATCAAAGCATGTGAGCTGGTGAAGAAGAGAAGAGACAATCAAGTACCGAGGAGTTCGGCAGACTCTAATCGGAGGGGGTTCCAACGAATTTCCTAAAAACGGGATCAGAAATAGGTGGTAGTTTGTTCTGGCTCAAGCGTACGTACTCAGAGCCCGCTCAGTTTTCAGAGAAGTGCTCCCTAACGGAGGGACGTGAAAGTTGGCGTTACTCAATACTTTTTAGGGTGAACCGTTCATCCCACTTGTACGCAACATCTCGGAGGCAGTTTGAAACCACAGTTGACCTCTAAGAAGGACTACGAAGGCCGTCTGTTGGTCAGGCTAGGCTTCTCACCTTTGGAGATGTCGCGCCGTTCAATTCACAATGAAGGGATTGAAGGATTAGATGAGCTACGTGTGAATCGAATCCCGAATCAATTTCTGGCGCACAGAAAATCAGCGCACCTTCTGCAACCGGCTGAGCCAAATACACCCTGCACTTGTGGGGGCGGTCAGATTTGAGAAACTTCACTTTTACTCACTTCTCACCTTGCGATGAAGGGGTTGACAAAGTTTGCTTACGGGAACTTGATTTTGTAGCGCGTACAATGCCTTGCGGTGCGTGAAGCGCAGTCCGATGAGGTGCTCGTTGTCGAGTGCACCAGGCCCTTGATTCAGATTTCCTGCTGAGGCAAACCAAGCCATACGTCCATCCGGAGACGGCGAATTGGTGTCGGACTTCGCTGAGAAGGATAAAGCGCTGACTTATTCATCGGCTCGCCACCCAAAGTCATTTATGGCTGAATACGCATCCAGACCGCCTTCATGACATGCGATTGAAGCAGAATGCGTGGCGCATCCCAAACGCAATTGAGTGAGGTCGTCCTTTATCCTTTCATCCTTACAATGCCTTGATAGACATCCTTACCACCCTTTCTCCGTGAAATAAACCCCAACCACTCGTACAGATTCCGTTGCGTCGGCTCTATAGCCGTTTGTGAGTGCGTTGTGGTGTAGTCGCTGCCTAGCGGATATCGCTCACGAGAGAACAGATCGCCCAATATTTCTCGGACGACGTGCCTACGTGTGGCTCTGGACAGGTGCCCAGTCTCGACCCCAACGACGACGCGACCGTAAACAAAGGGCGCCGTGCACCCACGATGCACCCTGCTTCGCCCAAATCAGCTGTGTGGGCCATCTGAACGGACTGTGCAGGTGGCCGTCGCTGGGGATAGCGGACACAGAAGAAGCTGTATATCTGCGAGAGATCCTTGAAAATTCCTGACGGAAACAAGGAGCGGTCCTGTTCTTAACTCAAACTAGTATACGTCGGTCAGGATCTCAGTGGGACTGCCATGGTGTCTGACTGGCTTCGTACGGCTTTTGGGACAGAAATTTATCCACTACACCACCACGCCATATTTTATCACCATTTTGAACCCGTAAGGTTCAACGAAAATACCTTCTTACATAAATCGTATCGGCTTTGTAGGAGCTTCAGATTTTTTTAATATCATTGGTTTCTTGAGCTTCATGCTTGCATACCCTTCCTCTTAGGAGTGAAGCTCGAAACAGCAAAATATTTGTTAACAAATATTTATTGGCCTAAGACCCGAAACGTTGTCAATTAATATTTTGCTATTCGAGCTTCACTCCTTAGGAGAAGAATATGAAGATACCTTCAGCGAATGTATGGATGAGGATACCGAATGTAGAAAGCAAATGTTGCTGGTTCAAGCTGATCCTAAGGTTAAGACTTCTAATAACGTCATAACTAATAATATCACCCTGATAAAAAAGGATGAAGGGCGGTTTTAATCAATCCCTTTTGGGATACGCCGCAAACTTCGCTTCTATTGGATGTCGTGGAGGCGATTTGAATGCATATTTGCCCTATACAATTACTTGAGGTAGCTAGCCGATGACTAGATCTGTGTTTTATTCTACCCAGTCAGGTTCCAATTTACAGACCCCGGAGGGATTGAAGGCATGGCTGGACCGAGCGGAATACCCGAACCAAGAACCTGGAATCGGGTGCATACGACGGCCATCGCCTCCTCCGACTGCGCTACCACGCTACCACCAACCCAGATAAATATGAGAGTTTAAGCATAAGAATCGTTTAAAAGTACAAGTGACCAAGATCATAGTTAAGCAATCCTTCTGTGAGATGTGCCACGCACCTATGCTCCTTTGCAAATTACAAATCGTGGCCTCAGAAAAACCCAGCAACTGCTACTCGAAACTATGAAGTCTTGATAAAAATCTGGGCAAAAACAATCTATTGTGGGTGAATTTAGTAGACCTTGAATTCTGTGAGAAAACTGCGGCGAACAAACAAATTTCAGTCTGCAGGAAGACTATTTAATGGCTCTTGAATAATTTTGCTATGCGAAACGGTACTAGAAATAGCCGGCCAGTGTGCATTTCTTCGAATGTTGCAGAATTGGCCAGAAATTCAAGCCCGTTTGTTTAGGAACTTAATGAACCATCACTTTGGTCAAAGTCCCGCTTTTAAAATAGTCAAATCCAAAACGAAGAATGCGAAATCTGCTTCTCCGTGGAGCCGTTACCATATCAGAGTTAACAACAACGCCAAGTGGCGACGCTTCAACGAACAAGTGTGGTGATAGCTAAAAAAGGCAAATACTCGAGTTTTATCAGTATGTATTGCCATCATTTCCGACGCTTTATGTGTGCAAATTTTAGGTTTGACTGCAGTTCAAGCGATCTTTGGCTTGAGAAATCTTGTATTATCTTTCTGCACAAGACATCGGTGAACTCGACAGAAGCCACAGACATGGCATATACCACAAATCGGTCTAATCGGTCAGCCTCGCGACTAGGCCGGCCTTGCATCTCTCTACAATCCACGCATTGCTATCAAACTAGCAGATGCGGTGCGTTTGATCGGCAGAGTTCTGCATTCAGGCTGCTTTAACAATGTGAGCTAGAAGGGATACGTGACTGATCCCGCAAAAGGAATGATAAAGGACCCCGCCAACCTCCACCGAACAGATAAAGCTGTCCTATAGAGCAACTCTAAAACTCACAGTCAAACCTTCTGGATTCAAATGTCAAAGGCATTCTTTGACTGTGTGCACGTCTGGACTCCGGGACGGTCCGTAACGACGGTTGTGCAACGTCTATTGTGGGCTACCTACGAGGAGGTCGCCTTGCACCCAGAATGAACCACCCATCTCCTCGCTGTCTATCTTTCGCTGCCGCGACATCCGTTCAGTATTGCAGGTTGCTATAAATATAGATCCAATATGGAGGACAGAAGAAACCAGAGTTGAAGGTCTAGCTCGATGAAGACGCACTGGCTAGGGTAACTGCATAAAATGGCTGATAGAAGGCACGTGCAGAGTCTAGACGCACCAAGTGAAGTCAGTCAATGTTATGTGGTCACTCATAAAGACTGCAAAATTTGTCTTCTTTGAGCGCAGCCAAGAGAGATGAGGCCTTTAAACATAGACTCCAAGTCGATTTGAGGATCGTATCTGCCTTGGTCAACCAAGCCAATGCAGGTGCGGTTCATCACTCGCGGGGCAGCTATGTACTTGCTACCAGACTTATCTAGGAAGATAAACCACCTCAAAGAAAGGGATCTAAATGTTGACAGTTTTCAACTTTAGAAGAAGAAGGAGGGTTGAACTTGATATTCCGCAAGATGACCACAAAGCTGGCAGAGTGGATGAGCGATGTGCGTTCAGATAAGGAAAGGAACTCGGCGTCTCATTCGAAAAGGATAGTCGGTCTCTGATGATGATACTTCATACCTCCTTTCGTCTGGAGCTAGAATTCGACTTCCAGAGCAATAACTCATTGTACCGTGTTTGAAGTGAATGTACGACGTAATGGATCAGACTAAAGTATTGAAGGGAAGCGACCACATCTCGGTTGCGTCTGGTAGCTTCTAGAAGCTTCTGTGGTGCTTCGTTTTTGTAGACGTTGCAGCGGAAATGAAGGAATGGGGAGAGACATTTTATTACTATGCTCCAGAAGTGGTGTATATGAGAAAATCTTGCTTTCTGCGTTAGTCCTATAGCTGAGATTCTAATTTTTTAAAAAATTCTGGATTGCTTAACTATCCGACATCAGCTAAATCCTCTAATGCCCGGATGCCGATTAAGGGCAATGAAATATAGACTACATTGCATCCGCTGATTGGAGGAGAAACCACACTTTTCCATTACCCCTTTCTTTCTTCAATTTTCTCACATTTTTTGTATTTATATTAACCTTAACGGAAAGTGGATATAGGTTTTGTTTAGAACCGATGAACCACTGAGTTTTGGATCGAGTAATTTCGGTAGTACGTAAATAAAATGCGTACCGAGAGAGCCCTCCCCCACGATGTCTCTCAGGATTACTCGTGTAATAGAATGTGTGGTGTATCCAAAAAGAAGACTGACAAGCACCAATCTCTATCCTTTATGCTCGTTGTTAGCAATATTTTTGAGTTAGGCATGTGGTAGAAAGAAAGCGTCAGCTGCTACGTGTCCACAATTCCGAGTTCCTCGTCCGGTTTTCCCTAAGCCTACCATCCCTCCGAAGTCAGTGAATTGGTTCCATACTCGTAGGGAAGGATAAAGCTCTGACATGCTGATCACTGTGGCTGATCACAGCAAGTCTTTGTATGGCCAAATCCGCATTCAGATCGCCTCCACGACATGCCGTGGAAGTAGAATGCGTGGCGCATCTCAAGAGGGATTAAGTAACGTCGTCCTTTATCCTTTTTATCCTTCATTTTTGTGTTTCGGAAGGCACAAATTGCCGCTAAACTCTATTTGAAAGCCATGGCATTGTATTTCATGAATCTTCCGCTGCCTGAAGGTTGAGTGAGCATAGGAGGGATCGGGCAAGAAAACGTGATCCACTCCTTCAGAAAGAATGCGATTACAATCCGTCTCTGAATAATTCTACAGAAGTTACTATAGCTCGCTTGTAAGTATTATAGGATACGGTACTTTTGATGGGCATTCTCTATAGAGCACCCCTAAAACAGCGAAAATCATGCTTTTATTTACTCTATGACCTTGTCTCGATTACAGAAAGAAAGCTTGGTGGTGTCCGTCCACAACGGCCTTGTAGTGGATGTCTGAGGTCGTGCCCAACGCTTTGCATCGTGTTTATCGAGGACATTTATGCACCGCTTGTGCTGCCCATCTGAAGGAACCTCACAGCTGATCGAGGCGTTAGCCGAGTGCGTTGTGAGTGCGCTGTGACCCCACGGATGCTGCTTACGGGTGGCGTGGCTGGGTCCGTTGGAGGTCGAGACCGGTCGCTAGTGCAGAGCCACACGTACACGCGCTATCCAAGGAAGAACGGGCGATCTGTTCTCTCGGGCACGATATCCGTTGGACGACGACTATGCCGCAACACGCTCACCAGCAGAAGTGGTGGATATATCGTCGGCGAATGTGAAATCAGCGCAGCTGGAGATTATGAGTAGCTGTCGAAGACAAAGAGCCCTGATAAAGTTACGGGTTGTCATCCTGTTTGCTACAACAATAACAATGTAGGAATAATAACTTCAGGCGAAAGAAGGCTTTGCCTTCACATTCCATTTGCTCTAAAGACTCTGGCACAATCGCAATGTGACCCCCAATTGAACCAAATTTCATATCCATTCTAGGCTAAAAGACATCCCAATCCTACGACGTTGGTGACCTTGCAGCAGACGCTTCTGGGAAAGACCTTTAGCGTTACACGCCTATCGGCCTATTGATTCTCCTCACAAATACTCGTTTAGATTACATCTGTGATATCCCATCAAAATAGAATACGTATCATAATAAAAAAATAATCACAAAATAAAATCATATAAAGGAAGGAACTAACGTCGGCTCCCAACCTTTTATTTTGTTCGTTAACATTAATTGTTGGCTGATATTATCTCGAAGTAGAGAGTAAAGCAATGGTGGTGAAGACGGAGACTCATTTGAGTCTGAGTTCCTCTATGACTGGACACATCGAAAACGTTTCATGAGAGAGCTTCTAAACCAATCAAATAACGGTGAATAGTAGAGGATGATAGGGTGAAAGATAGTATAAAGAGTAAAACAGAAAACAGAAGAAATGCCGGTCCCGTAAAACCTTCCTAAAGGCGAGAATGGAGATGAACCTCCGAATATGCATACAAAAATGTAAAGAATGAGGAGTTTGAGAGGAAGGGCTCAGTGTAAGGCGCAAATAAGAAGAAAATATGGAACAAGACCGATGAAGGGTGCATAAGATAATCCGAATCCGGCCTCCTAGTCTGCTGTAATCGGTCTAGGGTCCCTAGTGTTGATGAATGAACTATTCAGCGGTCTTCTCAGTCCTAGTGGTTGTGATCAGATAGTAGAAAAACAAGCAATCTCGACTCGAATATTCTGGCCTTACTTCTGCACCGGTATCGGATTTCTGTATATACATACAGTGCGTTTCATAATGTGAGTAATGCCCACGTCCAGATTTCAATTTCACCTCTCCATTGGTATGCATACCGTCATCCTCAGCAGAGTCGCCTGATGTATTCAGGGCCTTCGTATGGTTCGTCTGTTCTCTGGTCGACAGGGTGGAGGACCGCTGGAGCTCGAGCGATCTCCGCTCGGGTGCACGTGTGGAATGGCAAAAGAGACCAGGTCCGACCCGTAGTGGCGGCTGCGCAAGGGCCATGTTGTCACCATAATCGACGACGGGGTCGACGTGAACCCGGAATGCACCATCTCATGTATCCGAGACCCTGGCGATCTCTGGCACAACTACACCATAGATTCAGAGTTCTCCAGGGGCCAGAATTTCGGCGCCACTACTAACCGGGGGTGCAGGAGGTAGAACACGATATACCACCTCTATCTGTGGTTGGTTAGAGAAATTCACAAATAAAGAGGATAGGCGGGAACTTCTCTTTGGGGCAATTTCGTCAAAGTTCTTCAGCACCAGTACAACTGCAGCATAGAAGAAGCTAATCATCACGCTGATGGATTCTGTTGACCTATGACTGCAAAAACAAGGTCTGCATGGGTCTGCATATAAGTGCTCTCTAGGATGCGTACTGCTCATGAACAAAGTATGCTGCGATCTTCTAAGTCGTATGGACTGACAGATGATATCCCAGAACAGACAATGAATTTCGAGTTGGACGTTTCGGTATTGCTTTGGCTGTTCCAGTCTTGGCACTGGAATTGGATGCATTCCGCACTGAACAGGATGCGAGTAATGTTTATGTCCACATTTCACCCCTACCCCTCTATCGGTGTGCACAATGGCTTCCCCAGCAGAGTAGCCTGATGTATTCAGGGCCTTCGTATGGTTCGTCTGTTCTCTGGTCGACAGGGTGGAGGACCGCTGGAGCTCGAGCGATCTCCGCTCGGGTGCACGTGTGGAATGGCAAAAGAGACCAGGTCCGACCCGTAGTGGCGGCTGCGCAAGGGCCATGTGGTCATCATAATCGACGACCGGGTCATCGTGAACCCGGAATGAACCATCTCATCTATCCGACGCAGCACGATCTCTGGCACAACTACACCATAGATCCAGAATGCTCCAGGGCCAGAATTTCAGGACCACTATTGCTCTAGTAGTGCAGACTACAAATAAGGAGGAAAGCAGGCTCTTGAATTTGTCTCTCTTCCGTCAAATGACCATAACCACCATTTGATGGACTCGTTGGACCTACGTCGTGAAGCACAATGTTATGCGAATTCGTGTGATGGAAATCACCAATAGAGTCAAGAAGTCAAGTTGCTACAAAATTCTGGAAACATTCCTTCATTTTCAGATTTCGATGGAACCGCTAGGACGGTGAAAGCTTTAAAGGGAAAGTTCACCCCTTCCGAGGATAAGGTATGTAAAAAGGGAAAAGTTTGAGAAATAAGCTTAAATACAGCATTAATAACAGATTTCTGACATCCACTTCAAAATATTACAGGCTGGAATTAAGAAGGCATCCTCTCCTCCTCACCTCGAAATCAAGGGGTGTGGGTTCGAGCCTCGACAGGTGCACGAGTTTTGAACATCCTTGCAACAGCAGCAATGTACCCCCACCTCAGCATCCTCCCTAACCAGAAAACCTCAAATGAAGATGACGTGACGAGTATCGGTAACCAATAGTGGAATTGTGAAAGCAGATTCAGTTTAATATTGAACTGTTCCTGCCAGGCTTTACAGCTACAACTTTTTTGTTATTATTAATAACCACAAAAATAAGCATAAACACGGTCAACGTGTTGAAAAAAAGCTCAGAGACAATGATTCGAACGGGAGCACTGAGAACATTAGCAGCAATCACCCGTAAATTGGGGTAACTACGTTATTAAAGCTTCAGCTTGAGCACTCTTTTAACACTATTTTAGCTGCTTTCTAGGCATTGTTTTGCTTTTTATTCCAGTACATCAAAATCATTCTCAACCAATTCCCTTGCATTCACTAAAGTGAGTCCTGCCAGTCTTTTGGTAAACTGTGTCCATTTTCACTAACACGAGAAACGATACCAGTAGGCTACAGACAGATTCCGCTACTCTACTACATCGCAGTCAAGGATGGTTTGGAAAAGCGAATCAACACTAGAATTCAGCTGCAGAAGGATGGAAATCCTGACTTTGATTTCGCCTGTAAACCAGACGAGGTGCCTTGACAGAAGAAATATAGCACTATCTTTTTAACATAGCAGTCCCACGCGCCACCTTTCGCCTCAAAGTTCCGTTGAAGCTTCTTCGGGATAGACATAGAGGAAGAATATCTGGCGCATTCCCCATCAGCTTGATAGCGCATCAGGTTTACATTCCTCGTCCTTTATGCTGCCATAAATTATCGGGTCGAGATGATTATTCCATGGCTTCGTCCGATTTAACGGATGCCTTCTGATCGCGTCCTTTGCATGCATTTTCCCCAACGTTCTTGCGGACCCGTATAGCATGGACGTTCTCTGGTTCCTATACACGTGTAGAACGCCAAGAGAAGGTCGGATCCGGACCCGAAGCGACATCTACGCAAGAGATAGGAGGCTCCGTTATCTGCGAAGAGGTCGCGATGCACCCAGAACGCACCATCATTTCCATTGGTCATCCGAGGAGAACTTGGACGACGACTTTAGAATGTGGTAGCAGGTTACTCCTGCGATAATGGTCATGTGTAACTCGTAGTCAATTGGATACAGTCCTCATCACACACTGCATCCTCAATAGCATTACCTGCCTCAAGAAAACAACAGAAAACCCAGTCTTCTTCATTTGTTTTTTGTGTGTTGGAGATTCAATCGCCAATTACCATTTGCATTTAACCTGTTTCATTATATATTCACAGTTTACAGTTTACAGTTTATTACATCTGCAAAAGGCAAATGTGAGAAAAAACAAACCAACAACAAGGTAGTAATTCAAGAAAACGCAGATTAGCACACAAGAACGAACACCAAATCGGGAAAGGTAGTCGGTATTACTTAATGAATTATCTCAAAAAACGTCATATCTAAATAATGCTCGGCTAGCAAAGCGCTTGAATTGGTTTATTGATAAAGCATGGGGCATATTTTTCGTGAGCTTTAGATACGCACTTCCTGCTCTACACTTGAAAGTGTTGGCATACAGTCTGGTTTTTGGGCGAGATAAAGTGATTTTTAGTAGACCACCTCTAGTTCGTGAATCAGCTATGACAAATAACTGCTTCATGTCTACTCCTTTTCTAGTGAGCCTATGGTGTAACAATTTATGAACCATACACACATCAAAAAGTTTACGCCGAGAAACAAGCGATGGAAGCTCTAGAAGTTTGTTTCTTACTACGGCATTTGGAATTCTGTCGTAACTGTATGCTCCAGACCGTGCTAGAAGCTTACGAGTGAAATTATTTTGAACTCTTTCAATGCAGTATATGTCTTTCTTCTTAGACGGGTTGAATACTGT
Source organism: Heligmosomoides polygyrus bakeri (assembly GCA_947359475.1). Taxonomy (NCBI): domain Eukaryota; kingdom Metazoa; phylum Nematoda; class Chromadorea; order Rhabditida; family Heligmosomidae; genus Heligmosomoides; species Heligmosomoides polygyrus. The sequence goes on along the minus strand of OX375866.1, from coordinate 29,417,778 downwards.
GACACTAGACTCCACAATTGGACGAACATATGATTTATAAACGCGGAGAAGAATTGACTTGTTCTTGGTACAAAGTCCTTTAAAAATATGAAAGGTACGCACAGTTGCGATCTTACATCGAGCTCTGATGTGCTCAGAGAAATCTAGGTCGCTATTGTAGTGAAAGCCCAGATCTCTAACGGAATTTGTAGGAAAAATTGTAACCCCGTCTAGGTGTAGGAATGAACACGATGAGGTGAATTAGCTGTAAGCTGCATAAAAGTCGTTTTTTTTCTGCAGAAAGAGGCAACTGCCATTCCTTCGTCCAGTTTACTAAGGAACCAATTGCCAATTGCATTTTATGAAAATCATCTGTTTCCACAATCGGTTTGTATATTTTTCTGTATATTTCTTTTTTTTTCGTAGATTTCATGTACATAGATTATCTATTTTTGTTTAGTCTCTTTGTAAGCGCTCCTTAGCGTGTATTAATAAATAAGGGCAAAGGACGGACCCTTTGAGATGCGCCACGCATTTTACTACTACGGAAAGCAATTTGAATGCGTATTTGGCCATACAATAAATTGCGGAGGCCAGCCGATGAACAAATTCGCGTTTTATCCTTTCTAGACAAGTCTGTCGGTCAGGGACTCCGGAGGGATGGAAGGCTTGTTTGGCCTGGGCGGGAAACCCGAACCAAGAACCTGGTATCGGGTGCGCTCCACAGCCGGAACCTCCCCCGACTGCGCTAGACGTTCATTATAAAAAGTTTACGTTAGCAGACAGTGAATAATCTGTCAGATCTGACACATAATCTGTTATGCGCAGGATAACTAAACCGTGAAGGTATGCTGCACTTCTGCACCAGCACTACGAGAATGTAGTCTTAAAAAAGCCACCCATAATCTTCGCCAAGAATTGAAGCAACTTACGTTCTGTTATTGGCATCACCTGTAGGACCTGTCGCCCCATTGACCATAGAGTTGCTCGAGTGGGCGCCGGCAGCGTCTCCATTCGTCCCTGTCGCGTACCAGAGGGCTCCATTTGATACTCCTCACTCCAGGAACAGGAAGAGCATCATACCGTTCGTTTAGGACTTTCACGATGAAATCTGACGAATGCATTGGTGGGCGTCCTGCTGTTTCCTTGACGTCCCTCGGAATCCAATCTGTTATGGCTCTCCTCAAGCGGGTATCTGCCAGGCACATTACGTGGCGCCCACCTAATCTCGACAACTCGGTCCATGCGACAGCATCTCTGATCTTCGAGCGCCGACGAAGCTCTGAGCTCCGGAGGCCTTCTCCCACTTTCATGAGTCGTGTCCCTCTGAGCATCATCTTCTCGATTGCACGCTGCGCGATGCTGATCTCGTATTCATGCTGCTTTCGTATAGCCCAGGCCTCTAAGGCCTATGTCAGGGCAGGAAGAGCAGTGCAGTCGAATAGGTGGGCACGGAGCCGGACATTCCTCTCCTCTTCACTACTTCATAAGGTTCCCCAAGCCCGCCCAGCTGCAGCACTAGGTCGTTGTTGGTCAATGGCCATGTTGTCTTCGCTATCGAGAGTGTACATCAAAAGGATGGAAAGAAAGTCCTGAAAGAAGCGGTATTCCCTTCCTTTTTTCTTTCCACTACATTTCTTCTCGTTTCCACCCATTTCTAGGAATTTAGGCTGTAATCCATTTGAACGGAACTTCAGCTGATCACGGCGTCTGACGAGTGCAGCATGGGTGCACGGCGACCTTACGGTCGGTATTTACGGTGGACCGCTGGGGTCGGGATCGGCCAGTAGTGCAGAGCCTCACGTACACGCGATGTCCAGGAAATATTCGCCGATCTCTGGTGCGAGATATCTGCTGGACAGCTCCACAGCGACTACAGCGGACAGCGGTGAAACGAATATCGTGCAAATGCTCTTGCTTGTCTTACAATGCCATTTTCACTTCAAACTTGGTACTATTTAGATCAAATTGGACACACTTCTAAGCGAGCTTGGTGTTTTTGAAACCAAACCCTCTATTCAAATCAAAACGAGAATTAAGTGCAGTCTTTTCAGAGGATTAGAATGACGCGTATTTCAAGCAAAATGTGTTGCAGCATCACTTTCTTTGAAATTTTTTAAAATTCACCTGCCCCACTGAGTGTGTAAAATGTTCGAAATTTTACAATTTCCTAATTTTTAGGGAAAAATAATGAATAAAAATTTTTGAAGTGTGTAAAAGTAGCGGTCATTTTTTTTTAAATTAAAATCGAGATCGCGCCGTGCACTCGACTAGGTCGTCGCGATTTTTGTTTGATTGATAGCGTAAATGCTGCTTACCTCAAAGAGCGATGTGAGGTAGTGTGTGTTTCTTCTTGTTGTATCGCCAACATCTGTGCTACTTCATTCAAACAGAATTTTTGCTATCAACCAAATAAAAGTCGCTACGATTCAGCCTGGCGCGATCTACTCGTTCAACAACCTAAACGAGTGCTCCTGCGCCTTAAAACAATATTTAATCCATTATTTTTACTGAAAGTATGAAATTTTTTGTAAAATTTGAAACAGTGTGTTTACTAATGGGGCAGCTGAATTAGAATTTTTGAAAAAAGTCGCATTACTTTTTCCTTGAATAAAATGTTTTAAAATCACCCAAGAGAGTTTTTATTTTAATGCGGAAAAAGCTGATTGGCTAGGTAGACGTTCTGTTTCTAAAGCGTCGAGCTTAATTAGAAGAGAGTCCAGGTTGAAGTGAAGATTACATATTAGGTTGTCCCATAAGTTTTTTTCAACGATTCATTGCAGATTTCGCCGGCGGTCTCTTGCATAGCGCTATACAGCTTCTCAAAGAGAACGATTTGCCCTATCAGAGCATGTATTGCATTTCGTTTCTCATCCTGAATTTTGTCACTTTTTAGGTCGTTGAAGTGAAAGGTGAAAAAGTGAAAAAGTAGCCATTGGCGCACTTATTCTCTCCACTTAGGTTTGTAATTTTTTGCGCAGTTTTTTATAGCATTTGGAAGACAATGTTCTGTATTACAAGAATATGTGTTAGTGCTATTTGCTCATTTGTCCTTTATTGATTTTTAGGTCATCAAATTGGGACGTCCGAAGGATGGTTATTTTTGCCGACAGCTCCTGCTCTGTGGTTGGACTTTTTGGGTTGGTGTTATACGTCATTCGAAAGAGAATGTCCTGATCTATAAGAATTTGTGTCGCGTTTATTGATTTCTATTGAACATCAACAAAATGCCAAAAAGAGAAAAATCGTCTTCACCAACAACTCCTTCTCCTTCTTCAGTTGTTGATATTCGACAGAAATCAGCGTGAGCCAATAAACGCGACACAAATTCTTATTGAGCAAGACATCCTCTTTCGAGCGACATATAACACCAAGCAAAAAAGACCACCCCAGAGCAGGAGTTGACGGTAAAAATTCAGACGGAAAAGGTGGACGTCCCGATTTGATGGCCTAAAAATCAATAAAGGACAAATGAGCAAATAGCACCAACACGTATTCTTGTAGCACAGAACATTGTCTTCCAGATGCGTTAAAAAAACTGTGCAACAGTTCCAAACCTAAGCGGAGAGAAGCGACTGCGCAGATGGCCACTTTTTCACTAATTCACTTTTCACTTTAATGACCTAAAAATTGACAAAATTTTGGAGAAAAAAATGCAATAAATGTTCTGATAGAGCAAACCGTTCTCTTTCGAAAGCTGTATAGCGCTATGCAAGAGACCGCGGCGAAATCCGCAATGAATCGTGAAAAAACGGCGGGGACTTGTGGGACAACCTAATACATCGGAGGGCCAAGGTGTTGTGGATGGGGTGAGTTTACATACCGGAGTCTTAAATGCAGTGAATATTTAATAGAATTGTGGTCACACATGTCACACTATATTCGGGCTATACTTTGTGTCTAAGAACAATTGCGTCGTTTCTATTCTTTAGCTGCTATAGCAATGCTGCTTCTATTTTTGTTACTGTTCCTTATATTCTCTGAACGTTCACATCTTGATTTGTTATTTGCCATTGTGTTGGATGGGGGGAGAGGGGGGGTCACCTACCTTCAGAAAAACAGCTTCAATAATGTTTAAGAGGATCTACCTTTGAAACTGGATATGTCAAGCAACTTCGCACTGCACCCTATTATCTTACTAAAAGTGCCTGTAGATAAGTTTAGGAGTAGGTTGGGCTGAGAGCAATAATCGACTACATTTAAAAGAGTGCTGGGGTTGTTGCATTCACACCAAATCGATGTTTTTGGCTCCGATGAATTGGTCACACACTTGTCTGTCACAAATTCACACCGACTGGTCTGCATCTCTGCAAGTCACCGTTCAGGACAATTATGATTGCCTCCACCATCTCCCGTGGACGCAGAAAACATGGAGTATCTGGAGCAGGGACTGAATAACACCCTCTTTTACTGTTACCTTTTACGTTACCCCGCAACGCAAGACCAACCTCAATCACTTGCAGATTTTCCTGCATTGTATTCAAAACCGCGATTACGTTTGTTCGAATAAGGAGAGGTAATCCACCGTCGCCCAACCTCAAAGGGTTGTCTTGAAACGGAGATTTTCTTCACAAAAAAGATCTTTTGCGAAAAAGGTTTGTTGTGCTTTACTTTGTCATAGGCTCAAGGTTCATAAATTAATAATATAATAGAATTGAGATTTACGTACAATGAAAAGCTGTTATGAAAGGCTTCCAACAAATTGCATGTAGCAAACACCATCATCTCAGGAAAAAAGTGCTCATCTACCTCCTCGAGAGCGTGTAGCGCAGTCGAAGGAGGCTGTCACATGCACCCCATACTAGGTTCTCGGTTCGAATTTCCCATCCACGCCAACCGTGTTCTCCATACCCTCTACGTGGTCGATGAATTAGTACCACGTTTGGTTGGGGAAGGTTAAAATACTGATTTGATCATCAGCTGGCCACCGCAAGTCATTGTAAGGCCAAGTACGCATTCAAATTGCCTTCACGATGTTCCGTAGAGGTAGAATGCGTGGCACGCCTCAAAATAGGTTTAACCAACGTCGATCTTTATTCCTTATCATTTCGCCTTTATGAGAATACTATAGGGCAATAAGTGGTCCGACACGTATAACGGTGTGCCTCGTTCTTGTTCGCTTCGCGGGTTCTGGATTGATCTGGTTTTGGCTTTGCATTGTTAGCTTCTTCTCGTGTGTATTAGAAGTACCGCGTTTCAGACTGCATAGTAATATTCGGTGTATCTGATGCTCTCGTGCAGTTCAGGTTCGCATATTCTCGAGCTGTACAGGTGGTTCTCGCCGTGTTCATGTACTTTCCTTGCAGTTGTCTACAGCTGTCGCCCTTACACCCTGTTCAGCAGCTCTATGGCAGCTTCAGCGGTTCCAACCTAACATCGTCAAGCCCTGAAACTGCCTAGCGGATGTATCTTCATATTTCCCCAACCAGTTATAGTACTCGAAGCGTAGAAGATCCGGATCTAAACTAGTGAGGGCACACACTCTTTCCTCGACAAAGGCGTCAAAACTAAAATCATACTAGTTCACGAAGACAAATCCATGAACTGGACTATAAGTGGGCCTCTCCTTGCAATTCCTTCTCATCAGAGGTCCCAACGTTAACATTTGTTTCGCTTTTCTAACGGTGCCTCCTACGACTAGGATAAACTCGAGGAGCCTTTTATCTGAATCCCTTTGCCCACTCAAACATACACTCAAGATGATTTAGCGTAGGCAGTTGGTTGGACTTGTGGCTCCTACTATTATTACAAATCCGTCCCGTCTGGAATCTTGCTGACCTGGTTATGAGCCCGCTAAATTTTTTGAACCTTCAGCGATCAAGCAGAAAGATTAGGTTACAAATTCAGTGATAGCGGCCCTTAATAAACTTCTCAAAAACCACACCGTTGCCTTGTGCCGTAACAGCCAAATGGCTACTCATCGTTAAAGAATGAAGGATGAAGGACGGTGTCAGTCAATCTCAATCATTCTACTTCTACATGTCATGAAGACAGTTTGAATGCAGTACTCAGCCTGCACGTATAGTGAATTGTGGTGGTTTGCAAAGGAGCAAGTCAGTGTTTTGTTCTTCGTAGACAAGTCCGGTCCCCATTCACCGACCTCGGAGTGGTGGAGGGCTTGGCTGGCCAAAATGGGAAAATTGAACCAAGAACCTGGGATCGAGTGCACGCAACAGCCGCCGCCTTCTCCGGCTGCGCTATCATCCCATCATTAGTCTAATAGATACCCAATTTTATAATTGTAGATAGAGGGTAGAGAATAAAACACAGTGTGTTCAATCCGTCGTTGGGATCAGCCACGTATTCTGCTTCTGCGGGATATCAAAGAACAAACGAATGTCGATCAGAGGTGTGCGTTAAATTTTTTTTTTTCGGTAAATTTTTAACGACCACTTTTTAACGAAAAAATTTTGCGCTAAAACCGGTAATTTCGGTAATTTCGTTAAATGAGATTTCTCTTAACTGCAGTCAGTTTCGCTGTATTTTTTGTATTTATTTATTATTTATTTTATTTATTTTTGTATTCGTTTTTGTATTTATTTTTTTCGTCTCCATCTACATGGCAATTATACGACTACAGGGCGATGTCTTCATCTTCGCAATAAATAACAAGAGTCCATCTACCGTCAACAAAATTGCTAAACAGGAAAAAAATAAAGATTCTAGAACCAAACAGTAACAACAAGACTTCTAAACAACAAATTTCTTACTACGTCTGGTTCGTTTAGCTTGTGGAAAATCGTCCAGCTTCTGCGAAGGTCTAATGTTCAATGTACCATAGTGTGGCTCAACGTTTTGCGCTCATTAAGTAGACTTTTGAAGCTCAACATCCTTCTACATATAGCGCCATAATTGTGTCAGAAAACTACAGAATGTTTTAGTAGAGAATTCAGGTCAGGCAGTGACCACAGCTAATTCTTTGGTACAGTTCGTCCTTGGAGGATATTTACGAAGCCCTTTTGTCCCACAAGATCCTGTTCTTATTGCAGACGAAGCAGAGAATCAAATAGCCGCGAAACGTTGAGAAATTTTTAATTGAATCGAATTTTTCCGCATTGAGTATTTTTGTATCTGCCACCCAAGTAACATAGATTTAAATTGCGAACGTCTTTCTCTTCTGTGTTGCAAGGAAATGCATAAGGGAGATGCATATTCAAAAGTGCATTTCCCGTCCTAACAATGGTCCATCTTCATGCTTCCTAACACATCCATGCAGAATTTGCCACTGTCTGTCACTCTTTTACGACTTTTCGGCAATTGACTACTCCCATTTTCTTCTTGAAGCACATGGTAGCATACTCTACAGCACATTTGCTTGAGATTCGAGTGTGTTTTGGGTTTCTCAGTTTCCTCCTATTTTTGTAGAGTACATTTTGGATTCGGGCGCGTGGAGCACAGTCGGAGGAGGCGCCGCCTGTCGCCTGCACCCGATACCAGGTTCCCGATTTGGATTTCCCGTCCAGGCCAACCAAGCCTTCCATCCCTCTGGGGTCGCTGAATTGGTAACAGACTTGTCTGGGAAGGTTAAAGCACTGACTTATACATCGGCTGGCCACCGCAAGTCATTGTATGGCCAAATACGCATTCATGTCGCCTCCCCGACATCCCGTAGAAGTAGAATGCGTGGCGCATCCCAAACAGGATTGAATAACTCCGTCCTTTATCCTTTATCCTTATATCACATTTCGGATTGATGAACGAGATTATAGTAAGATTCACAAATTAGACGGAACAATCCACTGACAAAGGAAATTTCCTGCACCAGCAGTCACTCTCCATCAGTTAGGCGGGGCTCAACGTTGCCTTAGCGTAATCCTAGAATCATCACCTGATGCTGCACAGAGAACCTGTCCTACTTTCCGTAAAACTTTCGGAGAAGAGGGAGGGAGTCTTTTTTCCCTTCTTTCCTTTCTTACACTTATTTTTTCGCATTATATGTGTTTCGTCGCGTCTTCTTCACGTTTCTAACCACACTTTCTAACCATACTTATGAAGCAAATATCACAAAAAAATTGCGAAAAAAACTGACTGATTGGTAAATATGAAGAGATGACATAAAGCAATCAAACGCGAGAAAACAGCCTGGGAGGTGAGGCTACGATAGAAAAAATAAAAAAAAATGAAAAGCGCACGCAAATAAATTGGTAAAGGAAATGGAACAAATTGGTAAAATAAGAAAAATAAAAAATACCAACAGTTCTCGAAATACACGGGCGATGTCGGCTGCCTATTTCCACTGATTTAAGCAAGTGGAGGGTTTACTGGAAAGCTCATCCAGAATTTTTCTCCGAACTGCATTTACATGAAGAAGAAGTAAAATTTCTAAAGTGGCGCGTAAAATATCGTTAATGCAATGAATTTAACGGAAATTTTCGTCGTTAAATTTCGTTAAAAGTTTTTATCGAAAAATGCCGGTAAATCCGGTAAATCGGTAAATCGTTAATCGTTAAACGCACACCCCTGATGTCGATGTGCCTATATAGGTTGCGGTGATGGATGAACAAACCTGTATTTTATATTGATATTTTGCCCCTGCTTCACTTTTTGAAAGCGCAGTTGTTTGAATTTGCCCCGGTTTTGTATCATTTTGCCGTGTTTGTTCGCTTCCCCCCTCTGAATTAAGCATTTTTGGCATCATTTCACCCACTTCTTAAGGTTTGAGAACATGAACTAAGCATTGTTGTACTTTAAGTTACACTTTTTATTATTGCGGCGCGTGTAGCGCAGTCGGAGGAGGTGCTGGCTGTCGCATGTACCCGATAGGTTCCTGGTTCAGATTTCCCGCCCATGTCAACCAAGCCTTCCATCCCTCCAGGGTCCTCGAATTGGTATCGGACTCGTCTGGGCAGGACAAGACAATGACTTTTTCATCGATTGGCCATGTAGCTCATTGTATGGCCAAATATGCATTCAAATCGCCTCCACGACGTCCCGTAGAAGTAGAATGTGTGGAGCATCCCAACATGGGTTGAGTAGTGCCGTCCTTTTTCCTTATCCTTGAGCCTTACGATAGTTTACATTCATGTTTCGTAGTATATTCACAGCTGCTGATTAAAAGTAGTATCAACCCTTTTCAGACTCGCATTCGTCTTTAGCTTTCGCATTTCGGCGTTGTCGCATTCGCAGAAAGCTCCAAAGGCAGAGCTCATTTGAAAAAAAATACTCCCTAAATGCCATTTAATCCAATGAGTGTGAATTCCGAAAGAAAGAAAGAGTCAAGAAGAGTTTTCCTAAGATGCGGTGATGATGACCTTAGTGGTGTGGTCGAGTTGATCCACCAGCCACCTCTAGCTGGAAAGGATGAATTTTTCACGATTTTAATAGTGGTAGATAGACAAGAAGAACGCAGGCGGTCTCCAGCGCCATATGGTATGATTGTTGGTGATCGTATGTGATCCGCTTATGAATAGTCGGGAAGGATGAGGGCTAACTTTTCCACTGTTTGTTCTGAACAGCAGTGAAAGAACTATTGTACATTTCACGATGCGGTTCTCTGATTAGGATGCTTGGACGACTTTGAACAAAACTGTTTAACGATTGCAAAATTATATTCACTATGCCCCAATGGATGTAACCGGAACTTGGATGATCTTTTTCTAATTTTAACTTTCACCAAGGAAACTTGGTTTCATGCGAGTCTGTGGTTTAACAGCTATGTGAATTAAATACAGAACCCTATCGAATGAGTATAAGAGAGACCGCAAAGGTGCAGAAGGACCTAGTAAAGCAGCAACACATTTCTCGGGACCTTCTGGTGTGCAGCTGAGCTCCGACGGTGTCTCACAATCGCGTTGTCGACTCTGTGAACCAAGAGATAGGGCCAACTGCAAGAAGTTTCACTTCAGCGCCGCTGTAGCCTTCCCAAGTGTGCTGCCATGTATCGGCTGCTGGATGGATATCTTGGCGAGATCGTTCAATCTCTCGGACACCGCTTGCCTCCGACTCGATCTTCTAGCGGACCCAGTCACGCCGTCACCGTCAACAACACCCGTAAGGTCACCGCGCACCCACGTCGCACTCAGCTACGAGAATGATCAGTGCGCCGGGCTGCTCGAATGTGTTGCCTTCTCCATCGCTATGCAATAGGCATCTTCGCTGAGTGTAGAAGCTGGCAAAAGGGGGTGCTCAGTCACAGAAGTGGGTGGCTCGCCGAAAGCAGTTGTCTGAATGTCATTTCATCAGGTCGCAGAAAAGCAAAAGCCTCCGAATTTTCTGCAGCTCCATGCAGGCTAAACAAAGCACTTTTCAGCACTCTCAGGCTACCTGTTGTCTGAATGAGTGATCTCGAGCGGGAAGTAGTGGATGCGAGGCATTTAGTTCTCAGATGACAATCACACTGCTTAATCTGTATTTTATGCCAAGTGAAATGTCAGAAAGATCCACTTTTAAAAGTTCTACGTAGCTAGAACGAAGTCTTTGGTCTAAAGGCACCTGTATGTGGAATGTGGAAGGAATGAGCTACTACATACAGCTCAGGCAGAAAGCCATCATGCCGCAGAAGTCGATTCAGATTCCAGCGACGCACTGGTTCTGATGGAAATTAGGCTTCTTGACCCCAAGCTTCCATCACGAAACGTAGAAAGATGGTAAGAGAGTTACCGCTCAATGGTTCACATGTAGGTTTCAGAAACGCTGGGAGGAATGCGGCTGGAATTGGCAGAAATCCAAATAGATACTGATCTTTGGGTGCAACCATCTACGCTTTACTTCACCTATTGAAGCGCTAGTTAACAGGTACGTAGCGGCTGATATAGCATCTAAGCCATTCTGGAGCACTTGCTACCTGAACTATGAGGGATGCTATCTGTAGAAGCACAAAAGAATCATAACGATTGGGGCGCGATATTGCTAGTGTGAAGTTCTCAAAAACATCTAGCCTTTTTTGAACGTGCTTTTGATTCCTAGAGTTACTGCATCATGTTCTCGTAGAACTTCTTGATTCACTGACTCGCTGTTGATCCTGCGAAGGGGAAACAACAGGGTCTTGGGTGAGCGTTACTAGGTGATGCAGCAAAACATAAACAGCGCAATCCAAAATGGCTCGGGGAATCAGGGAAGGGAGGAAATCTGGCCAGAAATAGGGTTCGAAGAATAACGACGCACGAAACTGGAGAATAGAAAACTATACGATTTTTTGCATGTTAAACAAAAAAGAGGTCGAAGCGAGAACGTGTAGCTATTTAATGAAGCAATTAAAAATGAAAATAAATGTTAATTTTAAAAACTTTAAGACCAAAATCAACTACCGATGAGTGGAGTAAGCCTACAGGAGAATGATATCGGCCACCCGATCATCGCTTCCACGAGGTCGATCTAGGCGTGTAGTTGGGTGCACTACACTACAGACAGAGCACACTGTAGTCACCTGCAGCGCGAGCGACGGATGTATCCATCTGTAGGTGCGAACCTCCTGGAGGAGACAGAGACGAATCCCGTTTGAGGTTAGCGAATAAGCTCGGATGTTTGGTATCTCTGACGCTCTCGTATAGAGGGAAAGGCTGACGACGCTCTGCTGTCCACAGAAGCCACAAATGCTTGCAACTCTCTGGCTCAGCCCCTTCGCCATAGACGAATGTCATCTAAGACACCGAGTGGCGCGGCTGCGTGGCAAACGAGTGGAGGACAGAGCTCGGAAGGTGTGTGGTAAAGTGTTTAATGGCAAGAAAGGACGGTTCGAACCCATAGTGGTAGCTGAGGAAAGGCTGTGGTAGAGAATCAACGCCGAGGTCGGCGTGAACCGAGATCTCTGTCATAGCGATACCGTATGATGGTGTTGCCGGAGGCTACCTCTTCAGAATGGCCTACTATATTTCGATTCAAAACAGCGCAATAGACAAAAATACAATGAAATAGAAGGATTGAATCTCTAGGGTCACTGATTGGTACCATTTGTTATACAAAATTTTCTGGGACACCTGTCATGCCGAGGTTGGTTGTGCAGATTTGTCTGCTATATTTCCTCTCCTAAGATAAAGGGGTTAAATCTACATATGGACGGACACCTAGGAATATTCGAGGAACCTGGAGTTCCATACGGCACCAGAATGTAGCGCTACATGGTATGCAGCCCTAAATAGCGCATCTACAGCTGCAAGCTTGACACATACACTGTAACACTGGAACCTTTCAGCGCTTTGTGTTTGGCGTATCTTCATCATCAGGTAAATTGACAAACGTATTCTAAGGCACTGCAGAATAGTGGAGAGAGAAGCTTGGGAAATCTGTGATGATGTGCCTACTGCCAAGAAGGAACGTCTCAAGCCCATAGCGGTGGCAGTGGAAAGACTCTGTGGTGGACGATCATCGCAGAGGTCGGCGTGAACCGATGATGCACCATCTCATCTGTCCGACGCACCGACGATCTCTGTCATAGCGGCACAGACGATCTCTGTCATAGCCATGCCGTGAAGGTGTTGCCAGAGACTATCTCTTCAAAATGGTCCACTACAATCCGTTTTAAAACAGGATAACAGTGTTAAGTCTTTACAATTAAAAGAGTTGGGTTACCGTCCATGTTCCGTTTTTTAAGTGCACAAAACTTTCAGGGACATCTGTGATGCTGAAGTTACTTCTGCAGAATTTCCCCATCTTGAGCAGCTTTGTTTTTTTCACTTTACCGAAGGATAGGATGAAGGAGTTCAATTCTTTATACGGTAATCTGGAGGTATTCGAAGCACGTTTGGATTCCGCACACTTTTAGAATGTTGTGCTGCGTATGACACAAAAAAGGGCATCTACAGCAGCAAATTTTTATATTTTTAATGGGGGGATAGTACTGCAATTTTGTTAACACTCTGTGCTTGGGGTGTCTTCACCATCAGGTAAATTGGCAGACGTATTCTAAAGTACGGAGTCGTTCACACGCACTTCAACGGAGCGGAAGAGTAGAGAGGAGAGCTCGGAAAATTTGTGACAATGTGTACGTGTGGAATGGCAAGAAAGAGCGGCTCAAACCCATAGTGGCGGCTGCGAAAAGGCCCTGTGGTGGACGCAATCAACGTTGAGGTCGGCGTGAACCGAGAATGTACCCTCCCATCTGTCCGATGCAGAGGCGATCTCTGGCATAGCGATACCGTATGATGGCGTTGTCTGGGGTCAAGTGTCCGGGATGTGCTGTCAAATTTTGATTTAAAGCGATACAATAGCAATAAAAGTAGGCAGATACTAAGTTTGATTCACTAGGGTTCGAGTCTGTGTCTGTTTTCTTAAGTGCATAAAATGAACCGGTACAGGTAGATAATTCCGAAGTCATTTCTGAAAAATTGTTGTAGCCGCAACTTCCATTTCGCTTGACAGAGTCGTAGGGGAACACTTCAATTTTCTATGGCTAAGAGGATAAAGGACGAGGGTGGCTTAATCAGTTCTTTTTGGGAGAGCCACGCATTTTAATTCTACGGGATTTCGTGGAGCAACTTGAATGGTTCTGACTCATACAACGGCTTTCGATGGCCATGTGATGTAAATACCAGTGTTTTATCCTTCATTGATGAGTCTGGTACCAATTCGCTGACCCTTGGTTGGCCTCGCGGAAAATCTGAACCAGGAACCTGAAAGAGGGTGCAACTACAACCGGTGCCCCCTCCGACTGCGCTACCAAGCGCCTCCATGTGAATACTTAGCGATAATCAGATTATCTCGAATGCCATAAATGATAGAATGCAGAGTTGCTTGGAACATAAAAGAGGGCAGGACTAGCTACAGAAATGAGCAGTAGTAGGATTCTGTCTACGGCCCTTCATCTGCCATGTTAACTGTTTCACTGAACACCGAAACACCAACAGCTAGAGCCTGAACACTCCTTTAAAATTATAGTGGATAGTTCGCCTCACAGAAAGTACAAGGAATGTTCGTTTAGAATTCTTCTCATCAATTGGGGTGCTTCATTTTGGTTTCTCTAACTGAGAAAATATCTTTGTTGGACTCTGGCCTTCTAGCATATTTCCTACACGGTTTTTCTCAATATATGTGCTGACAATCTTCCAAAGCGTACAATGTTTCGGCAGATCTTTGGAGGGACGAATAGTCAGATGTAGAGTTCTGGCTATCCCCGTTCTGGTGCGCGTGTGGAAATGAAAAAAAGGGCCGAGTCCGACCCGTAGGTGGTTGCTATGCAATTGCCATGTGTTTCTCATGATCGTAAGAGAGTATGTTTTTCAAAACACTCACAGACAAGGTTTCTATTAACGCAATCCGCTTTTTCGGTTCATCGTTGACAAGGAATAAAAGGAGCATACTCAGACTCTATGTTTCGGTTGTAAAATCGCGGCCCAGAACAACTTTCCCCACCTACAGGTACATAAGGAAGTCAAACGCAGATCAAGACACCTTGAGTCTATCTCTGCGTAGTTTCAAGAATCTACTGTTACGTTTGCGATGATTCTCATCGAATGCTTTTTTATTAAAAACTATTGTCACTCCTTGGATGTTATTTTTAACAGTGTATTTCCATGTGTGGCTACGGCCCGTGTCTTGAATAAATAAGTAAATAAATAAATAATCGACAACGAGGTCAACGTGAACCCAGGATGCGCCATCTCACCTATCCGATACACCGACACAACACAACTTCTTCGAAGCAAGACGCGACCAAGTGCAAACCCTGAATGCTTCAGGTGTATTTGATTTAAAACATCGCAGCGGAGTCCAGCAGAAGAGCATAGAAGAGTGTCCATCATATGCCTTCTCTGCTGGGTGAAAAAAATCGGAGGACACAACATAGTCGCAGGAGGAAGTGGCTTTCAATTGCTACCCGAATGCATTCAAGAATCGAGTTTGGCCTGAGCCAGCCAAGAGATCCTCTAGAATTGAGAAAATGGTACTAGATTGTCTGAGAAGGATGAACTACTAGCTGTTCTATGGATGCATAGTCATGTCATTCTGCTAGGCAGATACGCAAAGTGCTTCCGTAAACGGACTGATAAGCACCAAACGTTATTCTTTGCCTTTTACATAGTTCGGTTGGTCACCAGGGACCTACAGCTTGCCTTACCTCGGGCCCGGTAATTGAAAGCAGATGAGCAGATGCTATAGCGCAACAATCTCAACTCCCTTTGGTGCTCAACACTTAGAATTCAGAATCAAATACGCGCGAGCAATAGTATGGTCCAATCCAACCAGGTGGCCCTCACAGCCGGCAGTCACGACGACCTTACGAATGGTACCAACGGTGGCGGAGCGCTGGTGTCGAGACCGTTCATCCGCGCATAGGCACATGTCCAGGAAATCTTCGCCGATCCGTTCTCTCGTGCATGCTATTCGCTGGACAGCAACTATGTCGCAGTGCCTTCAGCACAAGCTCGTCACCGGCGCAGCGAGCATTGAACAAAGGGTCATGCTTCGATTACGATAACTCTGAGGATGCAGCACATTTTTGTTCTTAGCAAAAACATATAGAGGCTGTACGACAGCTTAGCAATGGAGGGATAAATTGTATCGAATCAAGCAGCTACTAAAATTTCCTGACTATATTGGGTTGGATCGGCAGTGTCCTTCGTTTTGGTGCTACATCACTGCAGAAGCAAAACGGAATAGGCGGGCAGGTGAAATTCCTGCGCATGATTTCCTTATCAGGTCTGGACGGTTCATCAAGCACACTTGTGCTGCAAGGCGAAGCGCTCCAAGGGTTGGAGCGGCACGACTTGCTTATGAGTGTCACACAGGATGTTAGGGCAATGAGTGACTCTCTTCAAAATCCATCCATCTTAGGACTACTTTGGGAGTAGGTTTCTCTGATAATGGCAAATTTCTGTGACCGCTTCTGTGTTTGAAGGTGTAAACGTACTATGTAGAGAAAAAGCGCATTTCACAAACGTTTTGGAACTCGTTTTTTATTGGTTAAATAGAAGGAAGAACCCTCACTAGGAGAGTTAGTTAGGGTCGTCCGTAATTCGCTCCAAATATTGTATACCTCCGTCAAAATATTGGGTACATAGAGCTTTGCACTAGAATTTCTTCGTCTGTTCCCTTCTGCTCTTTACACTTCATACTAGTTGGAGTCTTCTTATCCACCTCAATGGTCCACATGTACTCTAGGAGATCGAGTGAGTGAGTATAATACCTTGGAAGATCTTTGTCCATGTGCACGTGTAGAATAGCAAAAAAGACCAGGTCCGACCCGCCTCCACTTCTGCGCAGTGACCATGTGGTCAACATAATTAGCGACGAGGTCGGGGTGAACCCGGAATGCACCATCTCATCTAGCCGACCAAGAGAAGATCTTTGTCGCAACGACGCCACACAAGACCATCGTTCGACGTCGATACTCTAGAACATTTTGGGAACTCGATTTGATTATAATGACGCCGTAATGAAAAATAGAACTGGAGATGAAGAAAAAGAAGGAGCTAAGGCTAAATTTTGATCAGATAGCCCTTTTGCTGTGTCGGTGAAACTCCTTGGCAGCTGGTGTAGTTACTGAAGGTAATGCGTCCCGATTTGACATGCTCCTCGACTCTTTTGTTTTCAGTGATCAGTATGAAGAGTTTCTCCTGTTTGGCGAGCAGGCACCTACTTAGTTTGGACACCAGAGTATAGATTGAGGTAAGCATAATAGGTAAAAGGTAACCGCAGTCGTTTTCTAGCTGTTCTAAAATCCTCAGCTCATCGTAGGCGATGCAAGGCAGCAATGAGAAAAGAAAGAAGACAGAGATTGATTTTTTCGGAGGTCTCTCCAAAAACACTCTCCTCTTTCTACCTAAGAAGCCTACTCCATTCAATCGAACATATAGAAATGAGTTAAAAATCAAAAGGTAAGGGGAAAATTTTGCTCCGTTTCGTTCCCACCCTTAAACGGATGTATGAAATAAACGCAAAGAACAGGATACCTGAGAATGCAGCCGAATGAAAGTTCTCTCGGTTATACCAGGCTCAAAGAATCTCTATTGAAATGAAAAGTACTGTGGCGTTGGCAGAAATCTCTCGCTATATGGTATTTATTCTTCCAAAGCAGTTACGTTTTCACAATGGAAATTGGCTTACATTAGGTAATGTAAATCAATTTCCATGGTGAAAACGTAAGTGGCAAGTTTCCTAGCTGAGTTAAGCCTAATGGCAATATCATTTTCGGAATAGTAACTAAAATTAAATTTTATAAAAACAAAGCTGACGCTTTAAATGATTGGAATTAGTTTTCCGCTAAAAATACTCTATTTCTTGCATTTTCGGAAAACTCTGAACAATGAAAGTTTAACAAAGAGATTTATCCCTACTATATATGTGGTAGTGAGTGGATGCGGCTGTCATTTCGGATGAGTAAAAAAGTTTTCTTCCAGTTTTATTCCATAGATTTTTTTATTCCGCCCATCTATTTTTTACCTTGTTATTCATTTATTTGAAGAGTGCATGTGCACACGCAAGATTAACGCTGATCTCAGCTGCGCATCAGCAATCGAGGTGTTCAGGCCTTCCTAGATCGTATGCCTGACCGAAGAATTTCACAGGACTTATTACCTTTCGAATGACCATTTTGCATATCATGAACAGGTCACATATCTCCTTTCCTACATGCCAGGTGGTACTGAAGGAGCGCCGAAGATAGGATAAAACTCCTTGAAACCTTTCGCGTTGAAAAGATCTCCGAATTATTGCACAGGTGCTGAACGCCATATGCGTATGAATGAATGTGGTATTTTTGCAGCCACATTTTTGACTAGGAAGGCATACCGAAAGACAAACAGACGTGACTACAGAATGGAGGAATGTATGTACCAAAATTCAGAGAGGTGGGATATACAATCCTCATGTGGGATAGGCCTGCTCAAAGCCTAGCTAACCTAATGCGGCTTGTTAACTAGATGGGTGGGCTGGCCTGTTTTCGCTGCCGCTGGATGTGCGTACTTATTTCCGGGAGCTGAAGAGAGCAACTCCCAAATCCGCACTGCGTTCAGCGGATTCGACGGTGGCCTTTCCACTTACGTCGCCAGGATGGGTTGGGTGTTCTCTGGCCGACCGAACACAGCTCGAGCGATCTCTGTTCGGCTGCACGTGTGGAATGGCAAAAGAGACAGGGTTCGACCCGTAGTGGCGGCCGCGCCGGGGCCATGTGGTCAGCATAATCGGCGACCGGGTCGACGTGAACCCGGAATGCACCATCTCATCTACCCGACACACTGACGATCTCTAGCACAGCGACACCAGAGAACAACGCTCTAAGAGAAGACCAGTCAAATTTGCTGCTCAGAGATTGTTGCACAGATTCTGACCGAAATTGGTAGGTCAGATGTAAGAAGCACGAAAGAAGCTGATAAATGGAGGTTAACGCCTCTTATGTTTTTGTGAGGAATGCTTACTTGATTACTGTGAGTTATTCTGGATCTTCTAACTAACACATAGCTTCAATCTTTAGGCTCCATCTTTGTGTAAGATAACCCTGGCTTCTTTTGGAAGGAATGATTCTTGTTAGTTGTTGTATGTACGCATCATAGACAATATTAAAGCGAACGAAGTTATTCATCTAAAATCTTCTCCACCACCTAGTAACAGGTGAGCCTAGTGTCCACTACTGTCTAATTTTTAAGATTTTTAAAGAACTAATTTTGAGGACAACTTCTAGGAACGCTGGCGGTGTGTGACAAGGGTGCATATAAAGTTGTAGGCGCTATTTTTTAACGATTTTTCTAATGGAAAATTTCGTTAAATTTCTTTGAAGCCTGCAAATAGCTGCAAACTATTATTTCAAGTGAAAAAAATCAGAAGAAACGTTTTATGTTCCATCTTTTGCAGACGAACAACTGAAGCTCATCGAACGTAATGTAATATATTACAACGTAACATAAATAGTTTACTAAAGCAACGAGTGAGCATCAATGTAAGGATCTTCCAGCAACAAATTAGAATTAAAATTAATTAAAATTAGATCAGAGAGACCCGGAGCTCCCTCCTTTTAGTAGTTCCCTGCGAAACCGCTTTGTCTGACTGTTCTACGAGCATGTACAATTTCGATGCGGGCAGTAGCCCTTTAAGTGCAGAAGGAACGGTTCAAATAGGTTGGGGGGGGGGGGGCCATCTTGTACTCTGTGGATATTTGCCTTGGGAAGAAGGAACAGGAATGTCCAGTTGCATCAGAAATGGACTAGATCAGTTCGTCACTGGGGTAGACGGTGCAGCATAAAACTTTAAATCTTGTGCAAATCGATAGAGCTGTCCTGCAACCATAAGCCGATCTGTGCCGAAGGAACTAATAAAAATACAACTAAACTTGTATCGGTGGAATGTTAGCGTTCAGAAAAAGTAGCTCTCCAATTTTTTGTTGTTGAAGGTATGTATGAAAAATAGCACTGAATAAAAAAATCCGCTGCGTCACGGAGGCAGCCGATAGGTCAAATCCAAGCAGATAGTAATTTGGGCACAATATTCTCTCGCCACTTACAGCTGTGGTAGAACGCACCTGTTGTTTCTGCTTAATTCTTGCTGACTTCAACAGCTTTCAGGAGCAGTCCTAATCGGTGAGGGGGGGGGGTGGGAGTGAGGCCTGCAACACTGGTAAAGTCTAGGATAAAAAGGTGATAATACCGAGATGGGAGTTCGTTAAAAATTTCCCTAAAATTCTGCAAATTTTCATTAAGTCGCTAAGCTGGATCTTAACGGAAAATGCCGTTAATTCGTTAAATTCGTTACATGGTTAACTACGAAAAGTGCACCCCTGATGTGTAACAGCGTGTACACAAGCCTGAAATGTGCAGGGTAAGATTCTTCTGATCCTCCCAGCCAGGTTTTTGAACATCGTTTGGTAACACTAATATGTTTGTCGATAAAGGATCAGTTTTAGTGAACCCATTTGCCTTATCCGTTACGCACTTCACTTCTACGGGTATCGCGGAGGCCAAGCGTATTTGGCATACACGATGACATGCAGTCTCCAACCTATGGAGAAGGCAGTGCTTTACTCTCGTTGAAGTCTGGTACCAATTAAGCGATCCCGGGTGAATCAATTCTTGACTACCCTAGAGGAGATCCCAAACCTAGAGCTTCGATTCTAGATGTAATAGGAGCTCGACGGCCGGCAGATGCTCTGTTTGCCCTACCAGCCGTCATTACGATGTGTAGGTACCTTAATTATTGAACATCAACGAAAAGCTGTAGTCATAAAAGCTTCCTTCATAAACACTTTCTGTGTCATGTTTTTCTCTTGGAGAAAACTCTAATAAGAAATCTCATCGTGTATGAAAGGGTGTAAAGATGTACAGAAATTGTTCTTATCGTTACAGCGGCGGATAATCGAATCTGAGCAGCAATAGACTATTGTATGAAACGAAGTACTTGAAGAACTGGGATGTAATTTGACAATACCCACGACTACTGCGCCTGCAAGAGAACAGACCGATTTAATTTATTGTTAAATTAAGCATATATTTGTAATAATTTGACTTGACAGCTCAGCTTGAAGCTGCTATTTTTGTTTCAACAGGTAGCCCCATTTATCCATCGCCGTCTGTGTGGTGAATGGAAAAACTGAAGCCACCGGTTTCCAGTTCATATGTCACTCGAGAGACCGCTTAGGAAATTGCAAGCCATTTTCCAAAGAACTTTTTCATGGTGACAGCTTTGCAGATTCCTGTTCTTTGCAACCCTTTCTGAACAGGGTTATTCCACGCTTATAGACGAACCCTTCCTTGGCCTAAAGTTCACGCCCTCACCGTCAAGTCTTCCATCACTCCCGCATGTGGTTTGGTACCAGACGTGTATGGGAAAGATAGAATCCTGACTTGCCCATCAGCTGGCCACCTCAAGTCATTGTGTGGCCAAGCACGCATTCAAATCGCCACTGCGATATTCCGGAGAAAAAGAATGAGTGGAGCATCCAAATACGGCTTGACTACGATTGTCCTTTATCCTTTGTCTTTATCGATGAGGATTTCTGAGTGTTCAGTAGCGGAGAAACAGAGGGCGTTCGGGTACCGGTGCACCCGGAAGATCTCCGTTATCGCAGTGGACCATAGTAGGTGTGCGGTCGGCTGCGCTCCTCGAGATCGGGCTGCGTAATTATAATAATTCCGGTCGTTGTGCGTGATCGAACGAACGTGCACATGAGGAAGGGATATATTGATGCCGACCCTCAGCGCTAGCGGAATTTCAAAGACACAGCAGACGCCAAACATCTGACATCAGTGACTGGAGAAGAGATCGATCCCGTGCGCGAGAAATGTCCGGGAAAACGGCTCGTATAGCAAGCCGATGCAACATCCACGGGAAGGGGTGCCATTGGGTAAGCTGGATCTAAGAAGCAGTGATGTGGTTCATGTTTGCGCAGAAGAAATGACAATGTCTGTGCTACATTCCTAAACACAGTGGGCGTAATAAAAAATACACGGGACAGTATTAGTAATTTTAAGCGAATGGCGTAAATATTCTCTAGACAGAATTCGACAAATTTTACATCTTAATCTACCTTTTCCTTGTTAAGATTTCCCGCCCAGGCTGACCGAGCCCTTTGGTCTTCCGCAGTTGACGAACTGGTACCAGACTTCCCCAGGAAGGATAAAACACTGGCTTTGCCATCGGCTGGCGAGCGCAAGTCACCGTATAGGCAAAATACGCATTAAAATTGTCCGCACCTAATCTTTGTCTGTAGAAGTAAAATGCGCGACGCATCCCAAAGGGTTTGATTAGCGCCGTCTTTTCTAGCTTCTAGCCTCTCAATCTACCTTACCTATCTCAAAACGCCTGACTCATTCTCTACTTTTTACTCTACCTTTAGGTAGGACAGAAGGTTTCCGCCATTTTTCAGTCCCAAGCGGTTGACATTTATCTAAAACTTGTGCCCCAGACTGACAGACAGTTTAACTGCGAATCATTTCGCCCATGTGGAAAAATTTGCACAGAATATGCAAATGAAATACCCTTCGCTGCCAATCCTTAATTTTTACTCCCATCAAGGGTCATTATCGGAATTAGGTGCCCTTTTGTTCGCATGATTCACCACAAGATAAATAATGTCAGCTGTTTGGTCACGCAACAGACCTTTGATAAGATTTTGTGGAAGATAAGCGAAAATGTGTAGAACGAACATTCGTCCGGTGCAGTGATGAGCGGATTAACCGTTATCCGTTATCCGTTATCCGGTTTCCGGGGGGTTTTGGCCTATCCGTTTTGTTGTTCGTTATCCGGCCATCATCACGTCCAAAGCTATGATTCAGCTAATTTGTTGTTCGTTATCCGGCACAAAATCGCCGGATAACGAACAACAAAACGGATAGGCCAAAACCCGGATAACGAACAACAAATTAGCTGAATCATAGCTTTGGACGTGATGATGGGCGGTCTATGTACAGGATCCTTCACGATCATAAGAGTGGTCGTCAGAAACAACAGAAGTATTCAAATATATAAGGGTGAATTAAAGTTTCCTCACTTGGAATCTGGCTACATAGTTTTACAGATATCTAACTTCCAGCCTTACAGAAGGCCCGCTAAGCCTGCACCATACTTATATGAGGCCTACTTAGCACAGCATTGTTCATTCATCTCAAGTCATGTGCTGACCAAGAAGGCATACAAGCCGCTACTAGCAATCGTCAAAAGTGGAGAGCCGCCTCCTGGGAAGAATTTTTTACCGCCGATCCTTCCATCGTATCATTTGTGGTTGCACGATTACAGTATGTTCGATTTGATTGCAGGCGGTAATGGTATCTTTTTAGCCGTATGCTGTATTGAATTATCAAAAAATACTGCAGCACAGCAATGAATACTAGCAAAAGAAATAGGATTAATCCAAATACATAGAGTAAGCAACTTCCCCATTAAAAATTTTAGGGGAGCAATGAACTACTGAACAAACTTGTAGATTTGTTTTAATTTGCAAGGTTTTTTTTGTGAAAGTTGTCTGCAACATGGGGAACAGCTCCGTTTTGGGGATGGGTTGGATATTCTTGCTCTGCTCCAGAAGGGATGGGTCGGATGTTCTTCCTCAGATCCAGAAGGTCTGGATGTCATAACTTTTTGAGTGTGTGTTTGTCATAACAATTGCTTGCAGTTACTACCCAAAAGTTAGTATTTTATCCATCCCAGATAATTCCACGTTGAAGTACCTTGGATCTTGGGATGCTATCGAGCAGCAACAATAGTAACGGTTCATAGCATGTGTAGGACAAGATCGTTATGTGAAGTTTGTTTGGCTGGATGTCTCCTGCCTTCTTCTTTCCAGAGACATCAGAAGAATTGCTCTTCCAAGGACTACTCTATTTTTCAACTGCTCTAATTGAAAAAATTAAGCGCAGAGAAAGGCTGATAAATAAGACAATCCAACCGTCTTCTTGGAAACAGGTGAAAGGCGGGTATGTTTCCGTGCGTTTGTCTTCCTACGGATGGGCAGAAAACCCCATAGAGCGTCATTAATGCGGCGACAGCAAAACGTTTAAAAAAACACTACTAAAATGGCTAAAGATAGCTTATAAATTAACAGTGCTTTAAGCCCTGATCTGTTGTTGAAGTGAATGTAATTTAAAACGAGTTTTAATTTTTGTTGTTTGTTCGTTATCCGTTTTTCCGTTATCCGGCCATTTTCGAGCAAAATTATCCGTTATCTGTTATCCGGTTTTCAAAATTTTATTATCCGCTCATCCCTGGTCCGGTGCTGCTAAATGATAAAACCCCAGAAGCATTGCAGCGCCGAACTGCACTTGAAGTTGTCCGTGCAAGGATTTGCAACACTGCTGGTGCCGATTTCTCTGGTGTAATCTCAGGCCAAGGGAAAAGCCGGATGCTCTTGTCTGAATTTTCCCTCCATTTTCGATAGTTACGCATGGCCTAAGCCTTATAACACATAAATAAGCGCAGTTTTGGAAGAAAATTCGTTTTATTCCACTGGAAAACGAATACACTTGTCGGTGCATCATCTTCATAGAGTATAAAATAAGTGAACTCTTCCCTTTCTTACACATGCAAGTAGCTTATTGGCACGTAGGTGGCATTTGGTTGGTCCAGAAAATAATGTTGAGATTAGATTGCCACAAACGTTACGTTTAAGATTCAAGTTCATGGAACGCTGCAGACTAGGGACAATGTTCGCCATGTTGTCTGAAACAATTTTGATCGGCTTCATCACTGATTTAGTGATTAACCACCGTCGCCAACAGGGGGTATTTTAATACCTGCCGCTGAAAATCTCTTGCCTTATGAACACATGCTTCACAGGTTTGCAAGTTTTGGTTGATTTCTTTCGGCCGGAGAGTGCATTAATAAAGGCGGAGGACGGCGTTACTCAACCCCTTTTGGGATGCATCACACATTCTACTTCTACGGGATGTCGTGGATGCATATTTGGCCACACAATGACTTGCGGTGCACAACCGATTGCAAGTCAGCGCTTTTCCTTCCTAGACAGTCTGGCACCAATTCACCGACCCCGGAGAAATGGAAGGTTTGGTTGGCCTGAGCGGAAAATGCGAACCAGGAACCTGGTGCTGGGTGCACGCGACAGCATCTCCCCCGGCTGCGCTACATGTGTCTTAAGAGTGCATTACACTTCACAGATTGTTCTAAAAATCTATTCAAATAGTGACCACTTTTTCTCCTGAGCAAATTCCTCTTTGGAAAGTGCTTATGAAGCCCTTAGGTTGGCCTCTTTCACAGATGTGTTCATACAGATGCAAGACACACACCTCTTGGCGGCAGTGCAGCCGAAAATGGTCTTCTTTTTTCTCGTGGCAAAAGCGAACTGTTTCTTGTATTGAATGCCTACTGTAAGAGTTTCATTGCTGTGTTGTTGAGGTTAGAGAAATCCGTCTTAATCAAAAATTTCAATCCAACCCCAACACGATGCATGGTTCTAACTAGAGCATCTTAGACAGGGAAATCTGTAACTTGCCTAGGCAGGAATCGAGCTCTAATAGAAATTGCTCCCGCGTAAGGCAAACAAACCCTATTTTCCTCTGGGGAGCGTAACATATGGATATCACCAGACCTGTCTGGAACGGAAGAAACCAGGGGCAGTTGCGTGTGGCTGATGTTGCGTTCAATCAAACGGCGCCAGTGGTGGAACGGCGTAGAGCATTACCCCACGGTCAGCAGGAGGTGCGGGTTCGAGTCCCGCCTGGTGAGTTTGATGGCAACGAAACGTCGTTGTAACAGCTTACAACCTCGATACCAGCCACGTGGGGCTTAAGGAAACTGACTTGAAACCAGGAACTTCCTAACGAGTTTGTGACTGAACCCATAGTGTAAGGAAAAAATGCATTCAAAGTAATAAGTTGTATTGAAAGTTTCTGCCATTTTTGACCTCCAATTTCAAATGACCATAGCCTTATTCACTGTCAACCATTTTAATTACGGTGAAAACCGTTCCACGTATACTATCACTGCCAATAAAACATGCTAGTAGTAATCTTCAAGTCGCGAGAAATTGGAAAGTTAGAGCTGATGAGCTGTCGGAAGGAATTTTGCGCAGCTCTTACGCACGGTGGGAATTTTCCCATGGAGAAATTGCAAGAAACACGAGAAACAACATCAACACGTGAATCGTACCAAATCGGGAATTGTTTACAGCTGCAAATCCTACAGTTTTTATATTTTCAACAGGGAGATTCATATGATGAATTTAGCGGTATGTTAATTTCGGTTCTCTCTGTGAGGGATAGTAACATTTTATTTATCAGAGCAGTGCACATTTCAGCAGATTTTCACAATTGTTCCTTATTTTTTCTACACGACTTGGTGGGTTCTCCTGTGGTTGTTATGCAGGGAAAACATGGCATTCTAATCACATGCCGAACGAATACATTGCCTTTCAACAGCTGAGCAGTTTATTCAACAGCCTGTTTTTCTGATGGCCGAATAGCCCGCTATCCCAAAGCTTTATAGCTTGAATCTCCGACAGCTATGTCGGAATTTAAACAAGATGCAGAATCTACATTGGGAGAGGCAGTTGTGAAGCAATTTGAACGAGCAATACATATAAGACCTCTAGTGATGCAGCAAAGCTCAAATGATTTTCCTTAGATTAACCCAAGGCTTGGGATATTTTAAAAAATAACTTGTTGAACCACACACCTTCTTGAACATAAATTGAGCTCGCTATATCTGCGCTCTATGCCGTGGCCCTTCAATAAATCGCGCACCAACAACACTCCATTTTCTTTCTAAACTGGAAAAACGAAAGATGCAAAAGACTAATTATGCGATATACACAGCAGAGGCCATGGACTATATCACGAAAGGATTCCAGGAAGATATGGACAAGAACTTGCCTCTTCGAACCCTCGCGAATCTTCTAGGTCACTTTAAAGGAGTCACTTTTGATATTTGGCGATCAAGCAACAGTTCATAATGAAGTCAAGAGAGTAATCAGATAGGGTATAAATAGGATGCTAATGAGAATATAAGGACGCATTTATAGACATATTGAGAGTTGTCCTGCTTGGCTAAATAGAGATTCCTATCTAGTAGCCTCTTCCAGTAACACATCGCTAAATTCAACTGTACACAAGCTGTGGAATTACAAATTGAAGATTGAATTTGGCTCTATGCGCTTCAGAGCACATCGCTTACGTTAATTTAGGAAGCTTCTGGAAGCGCTTCCGTGGGAGAAGTTCCACGTTCCACAATACCATGTCAAGATCGTATGCGGCACTCATGGTGTTTAATCGCACAGTTGCTCACAACTATAATATTTGCAAAGGTATTGTGGGTCAGTTTTTTTGGTGGCGATGTCCGTTCCTCCACGTGGTGCCACTGGAAACTGTTCGCTCTGCGAGCTAAGCCGATCACGGACATTCGATTGCAGGCGACAGGCCCTTGTGACAGGCCGGCCTACGAAGACCCATGTCACATCACATGGTGTATGACTGTTCAGGTTTATCGAGATAGTGCTACGGCGTCCGCGGGAGCCGACGCGCACTCGCAAAGCCCGGCGAGTGTGAAAAGTATGCGAGGGTCCCTGATGCGAGGACGGCATCGGGGGGCAACTGAGTTAGTCCGAAAGTCCCGTAACGTAAGCAGGACCCGCGTGGCTACGCTGAATGTGGGTACGTTGACGGGCCGCTCGTGCGAGTTGGTTGAAGCACTGGAGCGTAGAAGAGTTGATTTCTGTGCGGTGCAGGAGACGAGGTGGTCCTGCCGCAAGTCAAGGGACATAGGACGAGGCTTCAAGGCCGTTCTATGTGGAAGTCCCAGGACCACCAGTGGTGTCGGAATAATCGTCTCCGAACGATTTCGTGACTCGATTGTAAGCGTCGAGCGCTTTGACGATCGATTGATGAAGATCGTTGTCGCCGCGAAGGAGCGACTCTATCACTTCTTCTCTGCGTATGCTCCGCAGACTGGCTGCTCGGACCAAGCCAAGGAAGAGTTTTGGAGCCTGCTTGATGAGAAGACAGCAGAGGTACCGTCGAAAGATGTCATCATAGTCGCTGGTGACCTCAACGGGCACGTCGGCGCGACGAAAGACGGGTACGGCTGTCATGGTGGGTTCGGTTACGGGTTGCGTAACGCAGATGGTGAGCTATCCTTGAATATGCGGAATCGCACAACCTCACCATAGTGAACACCGTATTTCGCAAACGCGATTCCCACCTCATCTCGTTCTATAGCGGGAACACCAGGACTCAGATAGACTTTGTCCTTGTGAAGGATCGAGACCGAAGTCTTGTCACAGACGCGAAGGTCGTGCCGTATGAGACGGTCGCCCCACAGCATCGACCGCTGATCTGTACTTTAAAGATCGCCCCTCCGAGGCTGAAGCAGGTCGAGCGATGCGGTGCACCAAGAATCAAGTGGTGGCGAATGAAAGAGAAGGAAGCAGATGTGATTTCTCGCGTGCGGTTACCGACAGTGACAACTGTCGACGAAACTTGGGAGAAGGCCACCGACGCGATTCGTCACGCTGCACGGTCGGAGCTCGGCATCACGAAGCCTGGACGACGGAAGGTCGACAAGCAGGCCTGGCTGTGGACAGATGACGTGAAAGCCAAAGTTCGAGAGAAGAAGACGCTATATCACGTGTTTCTCGGCGAAAAGACAGCCGATAACTGGCGGAAGTACCAAGAAGCGAAGAAAGCTGCAAAGAAGGCCGTGGCTGTTGCAAAAGCCACTCATTATGGAGATGTCAACGAGAAGCTCGAGTCGCGCGATGGTGAGCGGTATCTGTACCGACTCGCAAAGAATCGCCATCGCCAGACCGAGGACATCGAGAAGTTCTTCGGCATCAATGATGAGAACGGCCATCTTCTTATGGACCGCAAGAAGGCATTGAAGCGATGGCGCGATTACTTTGAGGAAATCTCTACAGTAGAATTTCCTCATCCAGCCATCCCCTCAACGGCTCCAGCCCACGGCCCCGTTCAGAAGATCACCGTGGAGGAGATTGAAGCGGCTTTGAAGAAGATGAGGCCAGGCAAAGCGACTGGGCCCGACGACGTGGCAGCAGAACTGTGGAAGTCGAAGTTTTGGTACCCTGCTGAGTGGTTGGCGAAGTTCTTTAATCAGGTTGTGGCGGAGAAAAAAGTGCCTGAGTGTTGGCGCCAAAGTACGACGATTCCGATTTGGAAGAAGAAGGGCAGTCCTGCAGACTGCTCCAATTACCGTCCGATTCGCTTGCTTTCGCACAGCATGAAGATCTTTGAGCGAATTATCGACGGACGAATTCGTGACATCGTCCAGCTGTCCAGCAATCAGTGCGGCTTCGTGGCTGGCTGTGGCACCATTGATGCCATTCACGCCGCCCGACTCCTGATAGAGAAGCACCGCGAGAAACAGAAGTCGGTGCATATCGCCTTTCTCGACTTAGAGAAGGCCTTTGACCGCGTACCGCGTGAAGTGATATGGTACGCCTTGCGACATCATGGAGTTCCTGAAGAGCTCATAGAGTGGGTGCGAATTCTCTACTCTTGTCCAAAGAGTCGAGTTCAAGCTGCAGCTGGAACCTCGATGGAGTTTCCCATCTCTGTCGGGGTACATCAGGGTTCTGCGCTTTCCCCACTCCTCTTTGTTGTCGTCATGGATGCCATCACACGAGATCTTCAGAACCCCGTCCCTTGGACGTTGCTTTATGCTGATGACGTGATGCTCGCTAGCGAAGATAAAGATGAACTCGAGCGAGAGGTGCAAGCTTGGTGTGATCGCTTGGAGCGGTTTGGACTCAAATTGAACGTGAAGAAGACCGAATATCTAACGACGGACGTTACTGAGTCCAGCTCCATCAAGGTTAACGGCATCGAGCTCCCACGCACTTCGGTCTTTAAGTGCCTGGGATCAGCAGTCACGTCTGACGGCAAACTGATGATTGAAGTGAATTCACGCGTGAGTGCAGCTTGGTCCAAGTGGCGCTCGTTGACTGGGGTGCTCTGCGATAGGAAGATACCGGAGCGCTTGAAGTCGAAGATATACAGAGCAGTCGTCCGGCCAGTAGCGATGTACGGCGCTGAGTGTTGGCCTGCGACCAGGGAAGTTGAAACGCGCCTCAGCGTCATGGAGACGAAGATGCTGCGCTGGACGGCTGGAATCACGCGCATGGACCGCATTCGAAACGATGCTATTCGGCAGAAGTTCGGTGTCGCGCCGATAGCCGACAAGATGCGCGAAGCTCGCTTGCGATGGTACGGCCACGTTCTGCGTGGAAAGGAAGACAGCGTCCGCAAGATAGGCCTTAACTCCGAGGTAATTGGAAAGCGGCCTAGAGGGCGCCCGAAGCAGCGCTGGGCTGATACGTTACATGCGGACTTGAAGATTACTGGTGTTTACCCTGATCTAGCGCTGGATCGGGAAAGGTGGCGTCATAACACCAGAATAGCGGACCCCGCTACGATGCGGGACAAACGCTGAAGAAGAAGAAGAAGAAGAAGAAGATTGTGGGTCAGTTTTTTTGGCAGATGTATCTGTTTTAAATCTAACAGTCCTTAATTTAAGAAAAATGGATAACTTAAAAAGCGAATCCCGAGTTCCGGGATTCGTTAACGTTCGCAGATCAGAGATACTGCCGTATGAGCCACGTAGTCGAAAAGTAGGTGGGTCGGAGGTGTAATACGTTTCGCAGACACGAGAACCGTCGCCGACCGGACTCCGCGAAATGTCAAGAGAACACCAATACGCTCAAAAACGCGTAGGTCGAACTTCTTCGTGAAAGCCTTGAACGATCGATGTGGCGATATTCGTGTCCCTCGGGCGAGGAGATCTATTGGAGCATTCTGGCACCCGACAGGGACGAATGTAGACGCTGCTGGCGCCCACTCGAGCAATTCTATGGTCAACGGGACGATTGGGGACATGTGATACAGGTGAACTTGAACGTTAAAGTTATAATTTTTAAAATTAGGAGAAAAAAACGGAAATATGTTTTAACCTAATGCTGGTGTACACAACAATAATGTGGTTCATCAGCGTCGACATTTTATGCTTTTATTTCTCAGATTTGCAGAAAGTTTGTGTTGTTTGAATCGTCCTAACGAGATCAGAGACTGTTGCAGAATAGATGTCCGGATGTTCTTCTGCCTATGAAGGAATCTTTAGGGTGAGGTAGAGAGTGCATTCCCACCTCTTTAGTGACAAGGGTGAACGGCTGTGGACAAGGATTCTCAACAGCAAGTTCACATCGCCATTATAAATCTTATGTTTAATCCTATGAAGTCTAGTTATGATTGATGATAGGCATAGCCTTCCTATAATACAGAAAAAACCTGCGTAGTTAACGCTGCTAAGGGAAATTGAGACATTCAAATCAAATAAACATAAATTTAAATAAAAGTAATGTAAGATCCTCATTTTACAATATAATTTGACATACACTCTAAGGCGCTTTAAAAAATTGCTAAGAAGTACCTCCAGGAAAATGCTCAGTTTTGTGCCCTCGAGATTTTGCGTTGTTGTGTAAACTAGAGATGACTTGTACAATGTACGGTTGTAGCGTGTTTAAACTGTATTTGATCTAATGTTGTTTCTTATTTGTAATCGCGTGGCTATCCAGCGGTGGAATAAATAAAAATAAATAAAGGGTTGAGAGAGGGAGCATAGGAGGAACAATGAGGCTAAGCCGAAGAGGTACACAAATGAGGTTGTCGACGAAGAGCTGAGGTTGGTGGGAGAGACGACTATTCTCTCAGCTGCTATTCACCTCGAAAAGCGGATCCGGTTCTGCGGTTTAAGGCCGTGTTGTGGCGGGATTTGCCTACAGTGTAAGCCGCGCGACGGCCATGGCGACGTCGCCGTCGGCATTGAAACAGGTCTGCGCACCTGCTGAAGCCCTAACCTATGCCCGCACGAGACATCGACCTCTTCCTCGCCCTCCCAAGAGTGAGAAGAGCAGCAGCCGAAACCAGACCCCTTCTACAGCGTACAGCAGCCTTCGAGTATACACGTAGCATGCGATTAGTGTGAGGATCTGCAAGCCAGTCATCGTCACCGACATCGTCGCTGACCAACGTCGTCTCATTTCTAGCGCAAGCCGGTCCACCATTGCCCATCATAGCTCTTCTGCAGGTTTCAATCGTCCGCTGGCTATTTTACGATCAGCTATTAATACCAGCAATACTTTTTCTTGGGGGCCGGAAGCAGTCTTCAGGACAATGGAAACTTGAAGACACGTACCTTCTCTCGCATCAATCGCAAGAGTACTCAGAGGAAAACTTGCCCAGTTTTTCAAAAACAGTGACGAATAGCATGCTCCACTTTTCCCTCTGGTTGGTTTCTCAAGGCAACGGAAAAAACCCTGCTCATATAGGTGAAATGAATCCATCACACAAAGGAGTCGTCTTGAAGCCTACAACGACGCTTTCAATGGAATGCTGACGAAGAGGACGGCGGTAAAAGGACGGTGAGGCGAACGACGACACAACTGAAATTTATAGCGGAGGTGTTGCTTTCCATGAGCGAGTGAGCTGATATATAGAATTTCGATAAAAAGTGAAAATATGGGTGATAATTGAAAAGTATGGTAGAAGAGAACACCGAGTTAATGAAAAATTAGGGTTTTTGCAACAGTTACAGTACTTTAAAACTGGTGATACATACAAGGGTGTTGAAAATGTTTTTGAGAATTTCCACTGTTCCTTTGGATCAATAAACGCAGTTATAAATACTCCTAATTAGAACCTTATGACCTAAGGCGTGCCGAATTTCTGACGTCATTTGTACAGTATGAATCAACGTGGTATTCGGGTGCTCTACGTTTATGAATGGAAAAGTGGACATAACGCAGCGGACGCAGCTCGTAACATCAACGCTTCATTTGGGGACGAATTCGCTAAGGGACACACAATTCGCCACTGGTTCGAAAGGTTTCGGCTGGCGAAGAAAGTCTCGAAGATGAAGGCGGGGGAGGCGGCCATCACTCCTTAACGACGATCAACTCAGAGCAATGGAGGAAGCTGATCCGCATCAAACTGCGGAGAGCCAGCACAGCATTTTGGCGCCGACGGCAGCACAACTTAAATGCGTTCGGAAAAGGGAAGAAATTGGGTAACTGAACCCGCACGAACTGACCACCGGGCAGATGCTGAAGCGCAACGACACCTGTGTTTCGCTAAGACTCGCAATCTAATGGAGCCTTTGTTGGGCAGGATCTTGACATGCGACGAAAAACGGATCCTTCATGGCCATCATCCTCGCCCTGCACAATGGCTGGAGAAGAATGAGAGTCCCAAGGTGGCGCCGAAACCAAGCCTCCATTCAAACAAGACCATGGTGACCGCATGATGGACAATGGCTGGTATAGTCCATTACAAGTTCTTGAAAACTGGAAAGCCTATTACAGCAGAGAAGCCTGTGCCGAAGTTGAAGTGATGCACCAGAAATTGTTAGAAAAACAGTCGGCTTTGATCAATCG
Source organism: Heligmosomoides polygyrus bakeri (assembly GCA_947359475.1). Taxonomy (NCBI): domain Eukaryota; kingdom Metazoa; phylum Nematoda; class Chromadorea; order Rhabditida; family Heligmosomidae; genus Heligmosomoides; species Heligmosomoides polygyrus. Next base: position 29,385,053 of record OX375866.1, on the reverse strand, counting down.
AAGAGGCCCGATCTTACTGCATGACAAAGCGAATCCGTACGTTTCAAAAACTGTTGCCCAAAAACTGGATGAATTGGAATACAAAACCTTGCTACATCCGGTATATTCATCAGATCTGTCTCCTACCGATCAACATTTTCAAGCATTTAAATCGTCGAGATAAAGATAAAAAATTCAGCAACCAAAATGATGTCGAAAATGACTTCCTTTCTTATTTCGATTAACATTTAATATTGCTTCCAAGCAAAGTTGTGACCTGACAAAGCTTTCAATAAAAATCTGCCATTTCATATGCAAAGACATAATACTTGGGCTTTCAAGCGAATGCTTGGCAAAGTTTCTTAGTCGTTTCTGAGATTTCCAGTTTTTTTTCGGGGTGGTTTGGTACTTTTCGTAATGAGAATGTTCTTCTCCCTATTTATTTTTTGTTCCCTTTCTGTTCTGCCCTTTTTGTTTCACTGTTCCTTTTAACAATTTTTTATCTTCTGTCCTCATACACTTGCTCATTGTGTTACTCTCTCCCTTTCGTTTTACTCGCTTTGTGTAGTGTTGGGTTGCGCTATCTTCGCGTGTCTCAACAAATATAAAGATTCTTCGCCTCGTCAGTTCACTCATGACACGAGTTTGAAGGCAATTAAATTCATTTCAACTGCACTGCCTGCTCAGCTACTGAAACTCAGAACAACAAATAAAAAGTAAGTAGATAAGCAATAAATAATATGCGGTGAGCAGTAAGGCTCTAAGTAATAGTGACTTTTACAATATTCGTAGTTGCTCTATAGAGACCTTGGTCTTCAACAGCAGCGCTGATGGTTTCTTCAGAAGGAATCCTGTCCACAGTTTAAGGGCATCTGAGAAGACTACGTCACCTGTCTATTTCCCAGTTCTTTGCAGTTTCGAGAGAATTCGCGACCCTTTTGACTGAAGGCGAGCCAGTTGTTGGATGAAGTTGGTTGCTGCTCAGGATGCCAAGTGCTACAGAAAAATTTGAAAGAATTGTGTCGTATATCTCAGGATCAGATGCCACACCTAACTCCAAATCGTGGCAACGGCGCATGGAAGGAGCACATCTCCTCCTTCTGCTACATCAACTACACCTATAGCGAGATATTACCCATGATCGCTATTTTGGCTGCACTAATGTTCCTTAAGGAATTGGTAGAAATGACGCCCAAGTGCTCCCCTTGCGCCTCCACCTAGATTCCCCTTCTTGAGCAACCATTGAGAGTTATTGAAGAACAAACAGCCCATTCGCATTTGTCTGAATGCAATTCTTTCTTCAGCATTAAACCAGGAGCGAGGAATTTGACTAACTTTTAGGCAGGAAGGGGGTCTTGTCGAATGGAGAGGTTCTATCCCTTGAGAAGGACGGTATCGCAGTATCGATGGCTTAACGGTCAGGGGACATCTATGTAGCGACAGCCATTGACGTAGTTTGTGTTTTTGAATTGTGTGCAGAATTTTTGTGTGCTGTTGTATCTGTCAAATGCATTGATTGGACTTTCTACAAACGTTGCGGAACACAGTGTTTTCAGTGACTGAAAAACATGTTTTTGTGAGGGGTTTAAACACCGTGATGAAATCCCACAACATTTTTAGCTTCAACACTTTCTAAAAACGGGAATGTGAGTTATCTCTCTGAATAAATTACACCTGTAGTCGATGTAGCCTTCGCTCTACGTGTAGGTTGCCATATGTCCTTGCTGATGGCTCAACAGCATTAGCCTTTCATTGTCAGCGCTTTCAAGAAGCCACTCTCAGGCTTCTAGAGTCACTTCTTGTACTATTGTAATGCAGAACACGATTTCCAACGAAACCGGTTTACCTGAACCCATTACTTATACCTCTTCAGTGCGCTGGACAGGCAAATGTCAATGAAAACATTGCCCACGAAGCATTACTTGAAGGCAGAACAGCAGCGTAACAACAACGCCACTTAATTGCAGCTCCTCGCATTCCCAAATGCTATGAATCGCTTCCAAGGGGCGCTGCAAAAGGGTTCAGGTTGATGAGGTTTGAGCTAAACATGGATGCGCAGCTTCCCTACGTGATGAAAATCTCACGGTCCAAAATCCAAAAACTGCTGGACCATCCGCTACGAACACCACAGAGCTATCTATTTGCAAAGCGTACAATTGTAGGCTCAGAAAATTGCTCAAAATTTGAGGATTGCCGCCGATTTCCTTGATGTTATTAGGTTGTAACGAAATAAATGGCACTGAACCACTGTAAATTTAAACAGTTAATATCTCGGCTTGTAGGCAAGTTTATTAATCGAAATAAAAACCTTCTGATTCTACACATCTTTGCTAACGTGACACAAGCTTTTCTATCCCAGTAGCATAAAAATCAGAAGTTCTGGAATTGACGAAATCTTCGAAGGCACTTTCGGCATCCTGCTGGTATTTGAATATTTTCCCTACCAAGAAGTCGCCAACATGCTTGAAGAAATGGTAGCCTGTTGGGGAGAGGTCGGGAGAAAACGGAGGATGTGGTAGAGTTTCAATGCTCAGCTCATTCAATTTCTGCAACGTCATTCGTGCTACATGGGGGCGAGCATTGTCGTGCAGAAGGATAACTCGCCTTCGGTTTACCAAGGCCGGCCGGATATCCTTCAACATTCATCATTTCTTCAATTTCAATGCAGTACTTCTCTGCCGTGATGGATTCACCGGGAGGGAAGAAGCTGTGGTGAATAATTCCCAGCGAACACCACCATACTGTCACCATTACTTTCTTTTGGTGCAATTCCGGCTTCGCAAAAACCTTGGGGCTCTCATCGCTGTCCACCCACTGTGCCGATCGTCGCCTGTTGTCGTGCATTATCCATTTCTCGTCACAGGTTACGATGCGATCAAGGAATGGGTCCGTTTCGTTCCGTAGAAGCAGTGCGGACGAGATCTCATATCGTCGGTTTCTTTGCTCCTCAGACAGCTCGTGAGGCACCCATCTTTCCAGCTTTTTGGTCTTTCCAATTTCCTTCAGATGCCGGGCAGCTGTGTTGTGACTGACGCCAAGAACCTTCGCTATCTCCCTGGTACCTTTGTGTGGATCCTCCTCTACCACATCTCTCAGCTTGTCCTCATCAACATCACTATGCCTCCCACGACCTTCATGTTCTTCCAAGCTCTCATCTCCATTCCGGAACTTCTGATACCAACGATACGTCGTCCGAATTGTGGAACATCCTTGACCGAATGCGGCGTTGATCTTCTCGTCCGCCTCCTTAGCTGTAGTGCCCAGCTTGAATTCATACAAGTAAATGTCTCGGATTACCCTTTTGTCCATCTGCAAAAAAGTCAATAAAACTCTAAAGTTTTCCCACTTTTACATAGAAGATTTGGTACTTACCGGTAGAGCAAAGTTTGCGCTTCTAAATGATATGCCATATGTTGCGGTTTGTTCTTGATCAAACGCGTAAAGACGCGCCAAAAAATGGCGCGAGCCAGTGCCATTTAATTCGTTACAACCTAATACATATTTCCCCTAATCGTCATATCTTGAGAAACGGCGGCTGTGTGGAAGTGATACATCCTCTATCCTGAAAGTGGAAACCTGATCTTCTGATGAATTTATCTCCTAAAAAAGGAGAAGTCAACTCGCTTAACGCGAAATGGTATGAATTGTTGATGACGTTCTCAGCTCTATGTTCTGTTACACCTCGGTAGCTGTTGCGACCGCTGGTTTCAGCGCTTTTTCCATAGGTATTTTATAATGGCCTCCTTGTCCAAGATCTGAACGGGAACTGGTCTGAGCCTCTTCCTGTCTTTTCAGCTTAACACTATTGGTAAGAAGCGGCAATACAGCTGAAAAGAGCAACTCCCAGACCAAGGAAACACCTAAAACCCCTTCAGCTCTCCTTACCGCGCGAAACGCTATAAGATAAATAGTGCAGCGTTCGCCCTGTTTCCGGAACATAAAGAATTCTCTTCTCCCGTAATCTCCTATTCGCCACCTTGTTTGTGATTCGTTATCAATATTCCGCTGCAACGCATGAAACACCATAAAAGGCATCACAGAACACTTAAGGCGTTCCGTTTCCGAACCAAGTGTCTCCAGCATACTGTCGGCACTAATAGCCTTATTTGGTCATTTCAAAGGTATCTAATGTAAATCACGAAAAAGTGCTTTTCATTCAAATGTGTTTCGCTGTCATGTTGAGCTAGGGAGTTGGACTGTTTGAGCCGTCTAGCGCCTATAATAATAGTTCACGCGCTCAGTGCCAGTTGGAATAGCGTAGTCGGAAGAGCCGTCGACAGTACCTCGAATCGATCCAAAACTTGAATCCTCGTAAGACCCACTAAGTATTCTCATCTTTCGAGGTAAGTGAGTGATCTATCCATCTGCTGGCCATCGCAGTTCACGGGCGAAATATTCATTTATTATAAATACATACCCTCCGCAATATATTAATTGATCTACATACATACAGGTGCAACAAAATAACGGAGATGAACATTTTTATAGAATATTTATTAAAACAAGCAAATTTAAAAAACAACAGTAAACAACATGAACAGAAGCCTTTTGTAATAACATACTTAGCTAGTTGCGAAGTGACCGCCCTTGCACGGATACACAGTCTCAAACGCCCCAGGAAATCATTCCCGACGAAGCGATTGCCTTGACGACTTCAAACATTGCTCTGTTTAGCACTTGTCCTAGCCTCCAAAGGCAACCAAACAATGTAATTCGCAGTCCGGGTATGCGTTTCCAGTAAGAGACAACGGCGGAGCGTCCGCAGGCTACTGCTGACCAGATAGTGGCGCTTTGACTGTCCATCTGCATTTGACTAACACGAAAATGCGAGTGGTTTAATGTGTTCTAAATACATAAATAAGGTGTGAGGAGTCCTCCACTCTCGAAAACCGTATAGCATTCTCATATCCTTTGTATGTTCAGTTTTGAGCGTACTCTATGCAAAGTGTATGATCGGATAAATATACTAACGTGTATTCGCGGGACAGCTGGAGATAACATGTGCGGCTTAACATGTGTGTTCCGTGGCTTCAAGCCCGCATTCGTCAGTTTTCGCATATCTGAATAGCATTTCTACAATATCTACAAGCACTGGAGGGCTGGGAGATGAGAGCTTCATGACAGCAACTCAGCCTCGCAAAAACGTTCAGTAGCCAGCGCCTTCAGGGGCCGGATTTATCAACGACATACAGCAATTTAACAGAGTAAATGCCGCGATATAGTGAAACATTTCGCCGCGCTAGTAGGGATTTCGGCTGTATTTTCTCTGATAAAGTGCTGTAAGTCGCTGATGAATCCGGTCCCAGATCGCCATTATTCCTCTGCAACTACGCAGCGAGCGGTCATTGCACGCACACGCCTGCTTGCTTTCACGCGTTCAAAGGGTCTCAGAACAAGTCTTGGACTACCTCAAGCCTCCAAAACGTTCTCTGGGACACGGTGAGCATGTGTTCAGCAGCTCAAGCTCTATCAGATAGCATAAACTATGTAAAAACTTCAAAGGTTCACCGAATGAACCCCTAAATTTCCCTAAATTTTAATTTTACTTTCAAAATCGTGCTCCATTGCGGCGGACGATGACTTGTCCGTAGTAAAGCGTCGTATACTCTCATCCTTCCATTTCTAGTTTTTTTTTTGTTGAGAAACGGTTGGCACTGTTCGATTCGTCTCCTTGAGATCTACCCAAACGTATATATAGCTTTACTCGACCACCCATTTCGCTGTGGGTGACCAAAAATGGCTGGAGCAGGCTCTTCGCGATTGAAGAAGCTTATTTCCCCGGACTTGCAAGTTTTCGGAGTACCTCAAGCATGGCGTACGTCGCCAGTGCTCTTTCATACCAGGAACGCTCCGAGACTGCGCCGTACACAATGCATATAGGATCGAACCTATCAATCGAGTGGGCGGAAGCATGTTCACTTCGCTTCTTTCTCCCTTACTGGAAGCTGTAAAGCCTTCGAGACTATTTTGAACCGTTTAGAGGATTTTATCAGATTTCCTGCCGCTCTAAACAACAATTGCTGTACTCTCTCTCTCGGCGACGAGACTGTAGTGCGCTGTGAACCATGCATATAGGATCGAACCAAAAAATCGAGTGGAGCGACTGCTTGCAAATTGCACGCGTGGGCGTGCTCTGTCAAGTGTAAATTTTTCTGGCTGCAACTCAAGGGTTTTGTAGGCAGCGCAGGCAACTTGAAGTACTAAAGCACAACGGTGTACCTCACGAAGAGACTAATTACAGCGGTGGAAAAATGCAGTTGAGGCTTATACGTCTTGTTGAGTTGTTTGCGCATTTTAGTTGTTCCTGTTGGATTGTTTTCTGTTAGTTTGTAGCGCGAAAACTCATTGTCTACATCTTGAATAAATAAATAAATTTCGGCGCATAAGACATTAAAAGCACTTTGCATTGCAGCTATGGGTCCTCGGTTCAATCAGAAGGAGGGGGCGGTAGTCCTGGCGGTAGTAGAAGAGCTGGCACCATTCGCAGGTTCTAGTGCGTTCCGATCTTCATGATCTTATCCGCAGGGTGAATAAGTGAGATAGTCTCCGGGATGAATCTCATTCAACCACGTCTACATTCATGTGTGTGTCCGGTGGTCTTTTCGGCATATACCTCGAAGGCTAGTCGTCCAATTAAAACTGTGGTGTCAGGTGTGATGCCTTTATTTCGTTGAAATTACTACTCTATGCTATGAAATGATGTTTGGACTGATGGTGTTCTAGATGTTTCCGACTATTGCTAGATCTGACGAAGAACTAGCCGAAACGTAAGCCGAATTAAAAAGTGGATAACAGTCTTGGTCAACGGCTATAACAAGAACATACTAACCGTTTAGCAACGCCATACCAAGATTCCTCGATAATCGAACTCGAGCAGTTCTTCACGATGTGCAAGAATTGTTTTCTTTTATCTACTGACCCAGCTCATCTTCAATCTGAGCCGATTCTTCACATGAAAACGTTTGTCATATTAACCTGTTTAATATGAAGACAGCTTCACTAAACATTATTTTACTATCTTACCTTGTTAGCAATCTTTCCGAGTAAGCAACAATTGTATTCTTTTCAGAGAGTAGGCAATGCTCTTCTGTGCCTAAGCCTCTCCCACACCCAACAGTACATAGAAGGCAGGCTTAAGCGAACACGGTGCCCCAACGAAGTCAAATACCTGCATTTGAAAAAATAAAATAAAAAACCCAAAGATCGCATCCCGTGATCTACACTGCGACCAGAAAGGGGACACTTAAAAATTGCACTTTTCGTACGCTAATCGATATCAATCGACCTGAATTTTTTACTGTAAAATTCGATACGGCAAAGAAGTTCGAAGCAAAAGATTTTAGCAAAATCGGTTTGATGTGGGCTAAATAGGAAAACAAAATATGGAGACACACCATTTTCAATTGACCAGAAAGTATAGGGACACTAGTAAAAAACAACTTCATTGTCAAGATAAAAAACAGTCGTTGATAACTAGTACTCAATTGGTCCTCCGCGGTTCATTGCAACATCTACAAGTCGGGCTGGCATCGAAGCAGCATGATTTCGAAGTGTTTGTAGAGGAAGTTCATCCCAAGCGCGTAGAATTGCTGATCGAAGTCCTTGCAGAGAAGAATATGTCTGGTTATGCTCGTAAATCTTCCTTACAAGGTGTCCCCAGATATTTTCCATTGGGTTCATATCGCGAGAACATGCAGGCCAGTCGAGAACTTCAACAGAATTTCTTCTGAGGAAGCCTTTTGTGGATCTGCTGGCATGCGGCGGTGCATTGTCCTGTTGAAAAACCCATCCCTGACCAGCATTCTGTTGAAGGAATGGGAGCAGATGGGTTTCCAACAGTTGCTGGTATTCATCTGCGTCCATCCTTGCTGACGTGAAGGCAAGAGGCAGCTTTCCTTCTGCGTGGAATGCCGCCCACACCATAACTGTGCCGCCTCCAAAATTCCTTCTTGGGAAATACTCCTTCTCCTTGCGTAAGTCATGTCAGTACAATCGGTTCCCATCTGGACCATCGAGGTTAAAGCACTTTTCGTCCGAGAAGATCACCTGAACTATGAAATGTTAAAATACCTAGCGTCAGAACTGACAACGCAAAAGATCTGCCTTAGTCCAAAGACGTCGTTTGTTCCTAGAGACGAACTCGAGCCTGTTCCTTTTGTGCGTTTCTGTCAAACGTGGAGCAGAACGGAGCTGGGTGTATACAACATTTCCGTTGCGTTTTAAGCAGTACCGAATCGTTTCTTTCGAGACTTTCTTATTCAAACTCTTGCGCACTTCCTCCAAACTGATTGATTTTTTGGAAACCATCCGCACGATTTGCCTCTCGCCTCGAGTCGAAAGAAGTCTGGGACGTCCTGAAGACTTCCTCGAGTGATATAGATCAGGACTGCGTAGAAATTTGCTAATAACGTTCTTTGATCGTCTCAGCTGAGTCGAAATTTGGCGTATGCTGAGTCCTGCATCTCTGAGGGCCTTGATTTGAGCTTGTTCCTCTATTGATAGCATCGATCCGCGACCCATCCTTACAATGAGCAAATTATGAGGCAGTATATTGCATAGCAAAATAGTTTTCAACAACGTACCTTTCTCCGCGCACCTTATTTGGTGGTGTCCCTATACTTTCTGGTCACTCAAAAACAGGGTCCCGTCACGTGATCCTTTCCCGTTCCTTGCCACCTCGGGGGATTTTGCCCATTTCTTTCGTATATATGTTTTTACTGTGAGGAATTCCATAGTATAATTTTCAGATCAATTCCTGCGGGTAGCTAGCAGAATTACGCAATTTGCTGGTGTTCCTATACTTTCCGGTTGCAGTGTATAAGCCCTACATCTGGAATTGAACCACCGACACCTCTCTTACAAGTGAGCAATGCAATCCATTCGTGCACCCACTCACTTGCGCCACCCTTGTCAACGATTTAAAATTAATGTACTGCTGCTACATTTTAGGAGGCCCCGTTTTATTTGTCAGATTGCTATATTTGGCTATAATTGAAACCCCAAACTTGCACAGGTTAACTTCTGAGCACTGCAAGGCCATTCGAGGCCTCACTTTGCGTTGATAATCCACGTTGAAGTGCTACGGTTTCTCCTCAGTGTTAACCAGACTAATGCTCACAGGAATTATAAAAACAAGTACAGTTTTCCCAAGCAGTTCCTTACAACCCACACTAGTTGCTTTAAAAAACTGCACGAGAACCTCATCGTTAGATTCGTTTTGTCGTATTGCTGATGCAGCTTTGAAAGATTCTCACCGAATTTCCTGTGTACTTCGGCGGTGTTCGCTTATAGCATTTCAGGATAATTTTTATTCACAAAGAAAGCCGTGGACCGAATCGACATCAGCCAGGAAGATTACTGAGAAAGCTCGAGTGGGATTATTCAAATAGAAGGTTCAGATTCAGAAGACAAATAAGCTCAATTTAAGAAGGGACTGTGATAGTCACTCCTGCTGCAAATAACACTATCAGGTGAAATTGTAGTTCAAGCTAACTGGGTTCCGTCTCGTCGTACAAACCTCAGACTTTTTAGTGGAAAATCGGCTCCGCGAAATACGCAGAAACGTTGAAGAGCTCAGAAAAAACAGTGTTGATGTCCTTTTTGGGTTGGTACACACATCGGGGAACCCTGCAGATGCCGGGAGGAGAGGAATGTCTAGAACGCAGCTGGCCGATCGTTTTTGGTGGACATACCCGAACTTCTTTGTAACACTTCGCAAAACGTAGCCGGTACAATTCTATCCTCTGAAATATGAAGGCAGTAATGCACCCAAGGAAGTTGCGTGCGAGAGCGTATGTGTAGTTTATTAGATTGGTCGGAAAGTTTTGGCGGTTATCGTGCAACAGATTTTCATTCGTTCACTACTGAATCAATATTCAACTTACTTCGCATTTTTATACATCTAATACGGAATTCTTCACTCTATCTGGCGGAATGGTTTGTGTTTTATTTGTGCTTAGTAGTTCTGTTTTCTTGAAGACTTATTGAAGTGTGTTGAAAGAGCAGTTCGGGTTCGTACGTATCTCCCTGAGTTACGGTAGCATGCCGCCGCCCGCTTCCGCCCCCGATTACGGTAGCTTGCTGGGTTGATGAGCGCGCCTTGGACGACGTATAATGGATGAACAAAGCAAACTATGCGCCGCGGGGTAGACTTTATGTCGTAGAGTGGTGATTGAGGACTTTCATTATTCATCTTTCGCCCTTCTTTCTCTTTGTTTTTCGAATTTTCGTTGTTTTTTTTTTGCTTTGGGACACTGAGTGACTCCTGGTTTGCCTTATGACACACTTTCACGAAGGCTATGAAATTGAAGTAGCCACATCCGCACGCTAGTAAACTAACAAACTATAAAATAAGCAAAATGAAAAAAGCTCATAGGAAAACTTGAAAATAGAACATGGCCTGAGCGTAATCTTTGAAGCTGTTGTAAACTAAGGAAGTATATGTGGTGGTTCAGTGGGTTTTCTTATTCAAGTTTATTGCTACAAAATCTACAATATACGCGACAATAATGGGAAATATTTAGATAATGTAAGCGATAACAGGTGAAACTACTATAACAACACGACGATAGGAGCAAGTAGTAGGCAATAGAATAAATGAGTGGGTATAACACTACGGAAAGGGATGACAGGGAGGAAGCCAGAGGACCAACCCAGCGGAGGATGCCCAGAAGCCCAAAAGACAACGGAGGCTCACTGTAGCTCGCGAAGTCGAGGAGAAGCAAGAACTCGTCCCGCCTTCCAAAAGAAGTCGCGTAGGACGGACAGACCGCGACACTGCGGCCGACGACAAAACATTTTTTCAATTATGTGATACATATCGATCAATACAAAGTAGAGCACAACTTCCTGGCCTCGCCTGGCGTTTGTCGCATCTGAGAGTTGGCGCTCCTCGTAATTCGGCCCGGATATGGTTGGCTTTGAACGAATAGCTTCGGTAGGCGGCTACGAAATATAGAGCTGTCGTCTTGACGATATTTTAAGCGAATGTGCTGGGTAGGGCGGTTGGTAGGGTAGTCCGGAGCGATTATGGTACTGACGGTTAGTAGTAGCAGAATACGAAGAGGGGGATTAGCGAATATAGACGAGGGCGACGGGGGAATATGGTGATGAAGGCAAGAGCTGTGGCCATAGTTTTCACTGTGGCTGCTCTTACTCTCCGCGTCGACGCTTTTCTGCCGGCTCGTCCAAGGGGCAGGAGGTACGGTGCAGGCAGGTACAGTCATGTGCAGGACTGGAGGTGCTGGATGAAGCAGTGTCCCGCTGCCTTACACGCGAAACGCAAAAACTGTTGTTGTGCAGACATGTAACATCTCGCAGGACCTTGCGAGCATCGCGGTGAATATCGAAAACTTTGAGCGCTCAGTTCTCACTGTGCTTTGGAGCTCCATCATCAGAAAGTCGCGAAGCTCAATGAATTCATCATGAGCCTTTTCACGCGATTTTCCGACCTCGAATTGCAGTGAAGTCAGCAGTTCGTGAATACGCATATAGGTGTTCTGGGACTGACGAATTTAGCCGCTGACCACCTCAAAGTATTTGAGAAGCTCTTCAGAATCGATGATTCTGGACATGATAATAGGTTGGTGGACGAAGGAATGTGAGTGTGCAGATTCGGCCAGATGACACGCCTTCTGACATCTGGAGAGTACAGAATTTTTTAAGCTTCTCAGCTGTACCGCGATGACCTTTCCTGGGACAGAGAATGGTATTGTGACCCGAACTGCAGCTGGTGCAAGTAACTCCAAGTCGCCTTCGTGCCCAGCTTGGAGACACTTATGGCAGAGTCCTAGGGAGTTCGCCCTTACCGCTCTTGATAGTGGGTCGTTGAATATGATTTCCTGCCTGAATTCCAGGGTGCAATTTTTTCTGTTTACATAAATTAGTTCAGCTCTTTGAGCAATATGTCCACGCTGGCATGCCTTTGCGGTGTTTACAGCTGCTAAAATGTATACGACCGCAGCCACTGTAACGGTGCGGCCTAGGTGCATAGGTGCGAACGTTGCCAGCCGGGTATCGGCGCGGCGGCTGTTTTTGCTTGACATTCGCGCTTGAGTGCGTCTTCTTTGTTTCTGAATCAAAGCGACTGTCAGGAAGACGGTGCAAGCTACCAAATAGAATGACGCCGCGACAGTCACTATTGATCCCAGTGGCCAGCAGTGGGGGTTTGCTAATAAGTTCTTCGAGAAAAGATATTGCGGAGCTTGATATACGTGGGGCAGATTACGCGCTCTACTTATGGTTTTCATGTCTGTACTGGTAGAGTATATCAGAGTGACATTTAGTGACTTGTTTAAGGAGGTGTGTGGTGAAGGAAAAGATAGCGCCGATGAGCTGTTTGCGAATGTCCTGCATGTGTCTCTCAAGCACAACCTGAAGTTCTCTGCTGGAGGTGTGACAGTAAAAAGGTTCCCTGAGCACCGTATCATACTTTCTGTGGCTGTGGTCGTGCCTATGACGCAGCTAGCTATTAGAAGTGCGAAAAGCGCTGCGAATGCACTATCTTTCGTAGGGGACTGCGCGGTAAAATTGAATTGCGAAGATTGTGCTATTTGCTTAATGTTTTCTCGAGCACGGGCTTTGGCAGCACGTTGGGGTCGCGCAACAACGTTTTGTTCTTAGTTATCGCTGGACCTCTCCATATCATCTCGGGTTGTTGATGTATTTCCCTCGCTTCAATTTTCTAAGGGATAAATCTGAGTAAGTGCTCGATGCCAAGCCTTTTTGTTAGGCATCAATATCTTTGCTGATCTTACAAGTCCATCACTGTTCTTGATTAATTCAAGTAGTTTGCCATATGACCAACAGCCACGTGGGATATTGTCTTGCTCTAACAGGACGATTTCGCCGATAATGGGATCCATCCTTGGAATATGTCGGGATTGTTTTCGGTCTTTATGTTGAATTTCTCTGAGGGCAGTCAAGTATTCAGTATTCCATCTTTCCCAGAACCTCGCAGATACTCGTTCAGAATACTTCAAGGCCCTCCTTGCTTGGGAAACAGTTTGTAAGGACTCTGGATCATACGTCGGGTCTTGTGAATCTTGGTCATCTCCTGAGTTTTCCAAAGCGTACTTACTCTACTAGTTTACTAGTTTTCCAAAGCGTTGCCCTGGAGGAACTCTACAGGACGAATGGGGATTTCTGCCATATCCTCTGGATCGAGCTTGGTTAAAGGTCTTGTGTTAATTATAGCCTCGATCTTGCATATGTTGTGCACAAGTCGGTGAATGAAAGTTTTGTCTTCCTACATATTTCTTGAAGACTCGCTTTACTGTGCCCACTAATTTTTCCCAGACGCCATCCATCCACGGTGCTCCAGGGGGGGGGGGGAGGTTGAATACCCATTTGATGGCAAGGTTAGCACTGTAAGACATTACTGATGCACCTGTTTCTTTTTGAGATTCGAACATGTATTCGATCGTACGTTGACCTAGTTTGAAGTTTGTCCCACAATCCTAGCGGACGAGTTTTGGGACACCTCTTCGAGAAATGAATCTGATGAAGCTACTCAGAAACGCTCCTGTTGACATGTTTTCCACCGGTTCGAGGTGAACCGCTCGAATAATGAGACAAGTGCGCAGACATCTGTACATTTCCTTGTCCAGTTTTTGAGGTCACAGGGCCTAAGAAATCGCATCCTGTGTTTTCAAATGGTTTGGATATTACCACACGATCGCGAGGTAGAGCTGGCATGTCTGGCGCGGCAGAGGGTAGTCCGTGACATTTTCTGCAGATTGTACAGAACTTTAGAAATCTTTTAAATGCTCCAGATGGTCTTGGAATCCAATAACGCTGTCTTGCGATGCACAGTGTCTGTTCCTTGCCGCAGTGAGCATTTTTGATGTGAATGTCGGTTAGAATGAGTTGCGCAAGATCGGAGCTTGGCTCTACATATATGCGAAATTTCGTGTCGTATGGCAGCAAAGCACTCGCTAAACGAGAGTCATTTCGAATTATATCATGTTCGTCACGGAAAATTCGTTTACGAGGAAATCGTTCTGTAGATCGTTGAGTTGCACTTACTTACGGGTTTCAGCTATCACTATTATTGTGCTGCATTTAATGTCTTCTGCATTGATTTCGCAGTTTGGATCGAATTTGCCTAAGCTGTTGAGAGAAATAAGTGTTCCTCGCTTTTGGTTGGTTTTATGACACAACGATGAATCAGCTTGCCTGCTCTCGCCATAATTCTTAGAAGCTTGTCTAGTCGAGAGAATCTCTCAAGGTTTAGGATGTGTGAGCCTGTAGGACAGGCTACTGTTGTGCTTTCGAACTCAACCATCGCTTCTTTGAAGTCATCTTCAACGGAATCTTCTGACTGTAATTTCATGAAGCGGGTTGTGAGACGATGTCCCAGCTAGCCATATGAGTCCTTCTATCCACTCGAGGGCAGGTGTTTGAGTGGAAACAACACCACGAGTTCCGGCATCTGCTGGGTTCCAGTCCGTAGAGACATGGAAAAATTTCACTGATATTTTTAGTGACTTATGTATTCAGTAACTTTTCTGATGCGATTTATTTGATTGTCCACAAAAACTGGTAGCTTTCTGCTAGTCTTCATCCAAGAAAGAGCTATTTTGCTGTCACTGAGAAGATTGACTTGCTGTATTTTTGTAGCGATTGCCTCTACTATCGTCTTTGCTAGTCGCGCAGCGAGTAAGATTCCAAGTGTTTCAAGACGCGGAATTGTTTGTTTTGTCTTGATTGGTGTTAACCTTGTTTTACCGCTTATTAGGGGACTTGTCTCATGGGTAGTATCATTACACAGGAAGGCACATGTGGCTAAGACCATAGCGCTAGCATCGGCAAATACCCATAGAGTGGCTCTGTGAGTATCGCTAATAGGCAACGAGGTACGGAAATGTGAGCACCGCGAACTGCCTCAATTCCGTCATTCCATCTTGTGACAAGATTGCTTGGTACTGATTCCTTCCAGCCAATGCCTGTTGTGTAGATTTCCCTCATGATTGATTTTAATTTTATCAAAAGAGGGCTGGCAAGCCCAATGGGATCATACACCGAGTTAATTTGGCTCACCACGTCCTTTTTTGGTGAGGTGTTCCTTTCCATTGATATTCATGTATAAGGATAATCTGTCTGTGTCAATATTATATTCGACACCTAGAAAGTTATGCATCCTCTCGAAGTTCTATCTTTTTCCGGAATTCGATCATTTACTTTTGCGCAATTAGAGACAGACTCGCGAAGATTCATTCCAATTTCAGAAAAGAGCAGTATTGCTTCTGCGTACTTTCCTAATGCTTCCTTAGGAGTTTCGGCTGATAGCATGATGTTGTCGACATAGAGGTTTTTTGCAATTTCCTTTGCGAGCGGAGTACCCTTGAAGTTCAGGAATGAAAGGATGCATATATTCAGGATGCTTGGAGATGGTTTTACTCCAAAAGGAACACGATTAAATCAGAACTCAACAACGTTATCCTTGGTTGGGGATCAGGGTTCTTCATCCAAAGAAATCTACATAAATCTTTATGGGATTCTGTCAAGCAAATTTGAGTGAAGGCAGCCTCAATGTCGCAAAGGATGATGATCTTGCTTGTACGGCTAGCGATGAGTATATTATGAATTTTATTGATTAGAGCTTCTCCCTTTTGAGTGACATCATTTAATGAAAGCGGTCCTTTCCGTTTTGAGGACGCACCAGACACTATGCGCAAGGGTCTTGGCTTGTGGGCACACCATATTCCGGAATGTGGCATGTAGTAAGTGCCAACAGAATCTTGAACATGAGATGTTACTTTTTCTATCACGTTCTCGGCTTCATAGTCCTGTAAAGTTCTGCAGTACCATTGTTTTTGATTCCAATTGTCCTGCTGATACTTCTGCAGGTGGAAGAGTATCTTTATTGCCGGTGCATAGTTGTTTTTGAGGTCAACAATATTGTTCCTAAGTGAAAATGGAGCAGTGATGTAGCCATTGCCAAAGGATATAGACTTGGAGTAGTTATGAAAGTACTCGAGGAGATCGTCTTTTCCTATAAAAAAATTTGACGAAATTCCCATGCCTTCTTTCTCGAAGAGCTTGTTGAGAATATTCTTTTCACTATCTTCTTCAATGGCTATCATGGCGTGGATAGCACTCGATTCTTGTTCTGTGTCAGCTTCACCCCGGCCATATACCGTGGGTCCAAAGATAGCCTTTGCTATACGGAAACCTGATGGCGTGCATATCGAATCCTTTCCTTCGAGTACGAAATTGTAGTAATAACCAAGGCCAAGGAGTATTTGAGGAACTTGATGCTCTCCTCGAAGGTTTGTGTTGAAATATAAATGCCTTCGTCCAATAGAAACTGCTTGTCAATATCGCAGAGCTTGACTGACTGGAAGCCTTTTGTTATTACCGGCTTTGTTTGGATTAGAAACTCAAGGTCCCTTCCTTGCGCCGTTCCAACTTTTAGAAGAACATTCTTTCTGTCGAAGACCTCGGTGTGTCCCCCGATCCCTGACATCATGCCTCTGTTTTTAGGGTTGGCAATTGCAGCTGTGCAGTGAAATTCTCCTGAATCACGGTTTTTTCCGCACCAGTGTCGAAGAAGAAGAGCGGTTTTTCGTATTGCTGGGTTTTATGGTTCCAAATGTTCCCTTCTCATGAGCACCACTTGTTCCTTGGCTTGTGCACCTGCATCAGCTTTTTCAATGTTTAGATGGCTGCTTGCTGAAATCTGAGCAGATGCAGGTTTTTTGCGAGCTTCGCTAGTCGTTTTTGGTGTGGAAGGCCAGCTGCACTGGCGATTCTCGGACGCTTGAGGTTTTCGAGTCTGTTCTTCCTGCTGTTTAGCACCTACGTTGGAGGCTTCAGAAGAGGAATTATAGTAACACAAATATATGTGGTGAAGCTGTCCACATTTAGGGCAGTTTTGCCGTTTGCAATGCTTACTGGCATGCTTATCCGAATAACGTTTCCAGCAAAGTTTCTTGCTTATCATGATTTTTCTTCTTTCTTGTACCCCGAGCTGAGAGCGGCAGACCCACGCGTAGTGGCCCACCTTTTCACAAATGACGCAAAGCTGCGGTTTGATAGATGTCTTTTGTCGCTTCTGATAAGGGTAAGAATTATTTGGCTGCAAGCTTCGTAGGTGATATTCGTTTGTACGAGACTCTACGTACGATTTTGTAGCAATTTCGGTATTAATCTCGCTCATGATTGCGGCAATGGTGATGTCTTCTCTCTCCCTTATTTTTATCAACACCTGCTTCACGATGTCATAAGGAAATTTCTGCAGAATTGTTTCTGTCCATATCGCATCTGTCGTATTTCGGACGTCCTGGCCAGCAGAAGTCATCTGGTTGGTCAGCGTGGAAATTTTATCAAGCACAAGAGTGCAGTTTTTGCAGTATTGTCAGCCCTATGCAATGACGTCAGTTGATGTACAATTCTCGCCCTGTTAATAGGTTTGTTAGCATATTTGCTTTTGAGGGTTTCTATCATCCACTCGTAATTTTCAGGAATGAGCTGAATGCCTTTTATAGCTGTGTCTGATTTTCCCTTGAGGCTGTCTTTAAGAAGTAACATCTTCTCAGTTGTGGTAAGCGTAGGACTTTTGTACACTAGAGTTTCGTAGACCGCCCAGAATTCTGGAAATTCCTCTTCATTGCCATAAAGTTTAGGAAGTGATAGGCAAGGCGGTTTGACGTTTCCACATGGAATCTGAGATAATTCACATTCTTGAACTTTTGAGTTTTGTGAAGGAGTCAATTTTGATGAGACTTCCTCACAGTGGGATAGGAGTCCAAGCTTCCGGCCTACCTTGTTTTCAAGATTTTTTGCTTCAGTAAGTCAGGCACCTAGCATATATATCATTTCGGTCGCATTTGCAATTGCGTCACTGAAGTTTGTCTCTTTTTCAATAGCCTCAAAAGTTTGGCAGAAATTTTTTCTTCTCTCCTTCGTCTGTATGTAATCATAGTTTTCCTTCATTTGAGATAGGATTCTGTTGAGTTCATCTCTTGCGGTAGTAATCTGGGCGATTCCTCCACCGATTAGGTCAATGGCTTGTACAGTGTCCTCGTATTGATACTGATCTATAACTGATACCGTCGGAGGATCTGTAGCAGGGTCAAGCGTGGAGTTCGATTTTTGCTGGAAATTTACGACCCCCCTCAGAAGCGGAATTCGTACGACCCCCTCCCTCTCTCTTCCACTGTTCTATTTCTTGTATTTCTTGATTTTTTCAAGGTTTCTGGCGCATTTTGAACTCTTTAAAAGATTTTTCTTTTCAGGTGCGGCTTCGGCACTGAAGAGAACAATGAAGCGAGTTCCATGAACAATACATGTTTTCAAAACACAATAAAATTCTTTAAAATTTTGAACGCTATTTTCGACACTTCAAAATAAAGATCTTCTGGTAGCAGTCTTCCAATCATCACTGTTCAATTTATGCAGTTTTTTCAAGACGTCATGGACACGGAACATTCTTCTACCTGAAGGAGCGACGTTTGCATCTGAAATTGTGCTCTGAAATTGTGTTATATAAAATGCTGAGTATTGCTTCCCGACGACGACTTAAGTGTTTTCCTTATGAATTTTTTGAAGCGTTTATCAAATCGATTATGGAGCGAAAAAATGAAGGATGGACGATGGACTTCCCTATGGAAATAATGTTCTCCCATCCTAAGGAAACGTCATAAAAAACGATACATAAACCCAAGCTCTGTGCACGATACAGCAAAAAAACATAATTCTCCGCAGCGATGACGGAACTGCGATGACGATATGATTAGGATGGATCGTAAGCAAAGTTCTCGTTTTTCATGAAAAAAATTATTTTTTAGCCGAAGCAGACCACCCATACGAATAAAATTTTGCCACAAAAACTTCCTAGTCTTGGTCCAGTGAAAAAGTCATGTTTTTCTGGATCGAACAGGATAAATCGACTTCCGGTCGACTTTGCACCAACGTTATCGGAGCATAAACTTGAGCGTTCACAAAAGGTCATAACTCGGTAAGTTCTTTTGAATTTCGGAGAACACTCTATCTTCTTGAAAACGGGAAGAAAAACGCTTTCCCACCATGTAAAAACCATTTTCAAAAAAAGGGTTCTTCATGCGCGGCGGGCGGTTCAATTTTTGAGCGAAAAAAAATTGAAGTGACTACACAAAAATGCTCATAACTCGGTAAGTTTTTCGAAGTTTCAAAATGCCAGCTTTTCAGTTTCAATTTTTTCTTTTTTTCAATTTTCTTTTCAATTTCAGCTTATCAAAAACTAGAAGAGAAGTTCTTTTTCGCTTTATAAGAATCAATTTCCAAAAAAGGAGTCTTCATGCACAGCAAGAGGGGTCTAATTTCTGGTCCATTTCGCAAAAATACGTACCGAAAATCGAATCCCTCGCCCCGCATGAAGATTCCCTTCTTGGAAATGAATTCCTATATAGTAGGAGAGCATATTTGATATATTTTTTGATGGCCGAGCTGAGTTTTTGATTTTCGGAAAATTAGCCGAGATATGATCAATTTTCGGAAGTTGAGAACTGAATCCTTCACCATCGTCATCGAGATGATTTCAAAAAAAAAAGGTTCATAACTCGGCCAATTTTTTGAAAGTTGAAAATCCCGCTCAGCCATCAAAAAATAGAGAAAATTTGCTTTCTCACCATATGAGAATCACTTTCCAAAAAAGGGGTCTTCATGCGGGGCAGGGGTGGTTCGATTTCTGGTCGATCTTCGGCAAAAATCGAAAACAAATCGAACCTCCCGCGCCCCGCATGAAGATCGCTTTTCTATAAACTTTTTTGCAACCGTGAAGAAGCGCTTTTTCTCTGCTTTTCGAAAAGCTAGCGGTATTTTTGACTTTCAAAAAACTAGCTGAGCTATGTGTGTTTTTGTAAGATCACTCCGATGATGACGGTGAACGGTCGATCCAAGATTCAGTTCACGACTTCCGAAAATTGATCATATCTCGGCTAATTTTCCGAAAATCAAAAATAGCGCTCGGCCATCAAAAAATAGAGCAAATATGCTCTCTTACTGTATAGGAATTCATTTCCAAGAAAGGGGTCTTCAGGCGGGGCGAAGGGGGTTCGATTTTCGGTACGTATTTTTACGAAATGGGACAAAAATTGGACTCCTTTGCCACGCATGAAGACTCCTCTTTTGAAGATCTGTTTTTACACGGTAAGAAAGCGCATTTTATCTGCTTTCAGAAAAACTAATGAGATTTTTGAGCTTCGAATATTTGTCGAGTTATGACTATTTTTGTGAGATCACTCCGATGATGACGGTGAACGGTCGATCCGAGATTCAGTTCACAACTTCCGAAAATTGATCATATCTCGACTAGTTCTTCGAAAATCAAAAATCCCGCATGGCCATCAAAAAATAGAGCAAATATGCTCTCTAATCATGTAAGAAATGATTTCCAAGAAAGGGGTCTTCATGCGGGGCAGAGAGGGGTTCGATTTTCGGTACGTATTTTTGCGAAATGGACCAGAAATTAGACCCCTCTTGCTGCGCATGAAGACTCCTCTTTTGAAGATCTGTTTTTACACGGTAAGAAAGCGCATTTTATCTGCTTTCAGAAAAACTAATGAGATTTTTGAGCTTCGAATATTTGTCGAGTTATGACTATTTTTGTGAGATCACTCCGATGATGACGGTGAACGGTCGATCCAAGATTCAGTTCACGACTTCCGAAAATTGATCATATCTCGGCTAATTTTCCGAAAATCAAAAAATCGCGCTCGGCCATCAAAAAATAGAGCAAATATGCTCTCTTACTGTATAGGAATTCATTTCCAAGAAAGGGGTCTTCAGGCGGGGCGAAGGGGGTTCGATTTTCGGTTCGTATTTTTACGAAATGGGACAAAAATTGGACTCCTTTGCCACGCATGAAGACTCCTCTTTTGAAGATCTGTTTTTACACGGTAAGAAAGCGCATTTTATCTGCTTTCAGAAAAACTAATGAGATTTTTGAGCTTCGAATATTTGTCGACCTCCGGTCGACTTTGCAGCAACGTCATCGAAGCATAAATTTGAGCGTTCACAAAAAGATTCATAACTCGGTAAGTTTCTCGAATTTCGGAGAATACTTTAACGTTTCAAAAACTAGAAAAAAACGCATTCCCACCATATAAAAACTATTTTCAACAAAAGGGTTCTTCATGAGCGGCGGACGGTT
>OX375866.1:29221844-29363741 GCA_947359475.1 Heligmosomoides polygyrus bakeri | reverse complement strand
GTCTACCTACAAATAGATGGAAATTTGAAGGTTTAAGTAAAACGAAAGAAGGCTCCCACGGAGGTATTAGAGAATTAGAGCTCGTAACTGCTGCAAAGTGTAGAATAAGCTGTCCAGTCAGTCTTCCCATACCTCTGGTAATCCAGGAAGAACCCATGACTTCTACAGAGCCTGTGGCTCCTAAAACAGCGTGCACTCTATAACTGCAAGCAAACTCCTCGGCTTATCGCTCTCATCCATATAACCTGGGACATAGACAGAAAGTAAAGTTTGCGTAAAACAGGGTCCCAACTGTCACGCCTTTCATAACGTCAAAACGGTTCCTTCTTCACATCCTCCATCTTCTCATTAGTTTAACAATTGCCGGAACTAACACTGCATTGATCGCTTGCTTAACTTGCTCAGATAACTGGGTTATTGTTTATGCACCAACAACAAAATTTTTCAAAATATGCGCTGAAATGTGTGCAAATCCCAATATATTGTCGCCGATCCTCACATTGCACTAGTTCTACCCAAGACCACTTTCATGATGATAAGATAATCCCAAAATGTTATATAAACAGCTAATTAGTAGCTATGGAAACAACTCAGACAATCTTGGGTTAGCGACGGACCAGGATAAGGTTCGAAACCATGGAGCTCTCGGTTAGAAACGGTATCGTGGAGCTGTGGTGGCGATATTGTGCCGTGGGAGAGAACGATAGGCGCACGTGATTCGACAAAATTTGGAGGAGAAAGCTTTCCTGATGATAGGTTCCAAATATAAACTTGGAGGTGTCGCCTCCTCCTTCAACCGCTCCTCTCACCATTCCCTCTCACTCCCCCCCCCCCCCCTCCCACCGTCCCCTCTGCTCCATCCCCTTACATCTTCTGAAAATAGCTCCCAGAGCGCTCTCCGGCTTAGGCCTCTGTTATACTCCCGCGGGAGCATCCGCGGAACGTCCGCGAGCCAATGGTGCACGGCGGAGGCGGGCGTGGCTAGGCGCGACGAGTGACCCGGCGTGGGGTCCCGACGCGATTTCCGCCCATCCGCGGAAGCTCCCGCGGGAGTATAACAGAGGCCTTAAAAGAAAACATTCAAATCGAAAATGAAAGCGGAGCCACCGCTCCGCACGGACCGCTACATCGAATTGTCTCAGCACGAGTTCAAACGGCGCGCTGCTCGCGCCGTTTGAACGCGTGGCTTCGGAGCGCACTTATTGCTGCTCCACAAATTCGCCAGCTGCGGCCAGAGCAGCACAATAGCATTGTGGTCGTGATACGCGCTGCTTGCGCTCGCCCCTCCACCCATGGCAGAGCGCGCCAGCTGCAGCTCCACAATAGCAGCAGCTGGGGCTGCCAGCAGCACGTGCTGCTATCGTGCTTCTGGAGAACGAACCTGTCGCCCTCCTAAAACCACAATAGCAGCACATGCTGCTATTGTACTTCCAAACCCTGCTATTGTAAACCCTCCGCAGCACAATAGCAGCACGTGGTCCCGTTGGAGCACGAAGCTATTAGCTGCGATCACGTGAGGCTATTGTGCAGGAGTGGGCGTAACCTCGTTCATACACGGTTCGTGCTCTGCTCCTGGACGGTTCTTAAACCAAAATTGTCTGAGTATGTGCAAGGTATCATTTTTTTGTGATAACATAGGGGTGTCACAAGAAAATGTAAGCACTGTTTGAAAGGTGGTAACTTTGCTCACAGTAAAGGTACTATAGAAATTAAATATACTGACTTATATGAAAGCTTAAAAAAGGGAAATTTTCCGACATATGAGCGGTAGGGATTGCGCCTCGTTTGAATTCTTGCATTTTGCACTCGATTGATTGTGTTTTACTTGAATACTTGTTGTAATTTCTCCTTAAATGGTCCTACTGATTAATTTGTACTTCTTTAGGTTGCTGTTGCTTCTTTTAACGCTTAGAACTTGACAATCACATGAAAGAAACATAACATGTGAGTTTATTGATTTCACAATTTATCGATCTGGCTATTGCTCTAATAACGCGCTCTACATATCTGAGCCCATAGCAAGAGTCATGCTCGGCTCTAGGCTTTCCTTCGAGTAGAAGTTTATCCTGAAGTGCTGTTGGATGTTCGGAAACATCGTCGAAATGCAGACGCCATTCAGCGACTACTTCTCCAAAGCACCACTCGCGTCACCCATGCATAATCAATCGAGTCTGAAATGCAAGGTTCCGGGCGAGGGCACGCAATCTTGACCATTTGCATGCCACAGAAATCTCGTGAACCTGTGCCTTCATATGAGTCTCAAACATCTTCCAAAGTTTCCTTAGCAGATGTCGGAAAATTTCCATTTTCTTTAGCTTTTGTATGTGCCCTCATTTTCTTGAGTACCTCTTCTGCATGCTACGCTATCACCTTTCAAACAGTGGTAACATTTTTTGGGACACCCTGTATCACAACGGATTTGCGCATCAGCAACTTTTAATCCCGAATGCTGGCCGCCTGATGCGAATAAAAATAATGCACTTTCAAGGCTTGTATTTACACTGCGATGCGGAAACTGTTTAATTCATTTTACTTCGGTCTCCTGAATTTTCGTTGACATAACCGCTGTCCCTATGTGGGTTCATGTCCAGGCAAAAAATGCGCGAATGTTAATAGTTCTAGCGTCGTTCCTGATCTTGGGAGAGGAAATCACCATCCCAACACACAAGATGCCTGCAGTCGTGTGGTGGGCTTGATTGTAATTGTTTCTATCCAAGTTCAGAATGCTTACTTTACCGCGTTTTGAGCATACCTAAAGACGAAAAAGTGCAGCTATATACAAAAAAGAGGCAACGATAGCGGCTAAATTGATCGATCGCGTTGCTCGATCAATGCAGATCATAATACGTGACACCGCGCCGCTCGGCGTCGAAGTACACAGTAAAGGAATTACACAGTAAAGAAAAAGGAGTTTGAACAGTAAAGGAATTTCGGGTGCAATTCCGGACCCATTTCTCCCCAATCGACTTTACGCTTTTCACTTAAACTCCGCATGACAACTACTCGACTGCACTGCTTTACGTGGAAGCGTAAACAACAAGTTTCAGGTTAGTGGGATGCTAAAATTTACCAGAAAATTCATCGTTGTAATTGTAGTGGCACCCCTTCATCACACTCGAGGCGTTCATCGGCCTAATTCACATTTCCCATAAATTACAGTACATAGCGATCCTCCTCTTACTGTTTCATATGCGAACAAAATGACGCTTAACGCATTTGCGACTAGTGCGCTTTGAGAGACGTGTCTAATATATCAGTAGGCCGATATCTGATCGACACCGATTCCTTTGGGGAACGAGCGTTCTACCCCGCCCACCCCAACTCCCCTTGGCTTGCTCGAGAGTCCAGTGGCTGCCTTACGAGATAGTGGAGACGCAGACATTTGCCACGCCTCTGTTTAAAGGGCGGAGGGTAGAACGCCACTCCTCCGATTCCTTTTACTCCTGGGGCGGGATTCATCAACGACTAACCCGTGGGTTTAGGGGGTAGAGATACCCACGATGAAGCCTGCATCTCTGACTCTTGCCTTATCTCTACCTGATTCTTATCTTAACTCTACCTCTTATACCCCGCATACCCACGGGTTTAATCGTTGATGAATCCGGCCCCTGGTCAAGTCCTTTTATTCCCCGTCATCTCGTTTTCGCATTAATAGCACTATTAGACGATTCATTAATTTATTCCCGCGCACAGCTTTAACTAGCAATGTTGATTAAAACTGTGCGCGCGAATAAATAGTGTTGTTCATTCACCCAACAATACCAATGAACGCAACGCATATTCTCGAACTTATTATAGTCAAGAAAACAACTTAGAACAGTAGTGTAGTGTATAACGAACTGTTAAAATTTTTTTAATACAGTCCCCTCTCGTTATAACGCGTTTGAAGAGCGGAGAAAATCCGCGTTATAACGGGACTCGCTTCCCAACCGGAGCTGAACTTCTTAGACTGTCTTACGCGTAGATTTATTTAGAATCGCATACCATGGCTAAATATGGTTATAGTAATGAAATATGTGACCACGAGGAGAATGTGAATTCAAAAAACATCTTTAGATTATTAATGTTCTGTCCTCAAAAAAAAACTCTCAATCATACGAATAAGTATGACAGATATGTGTGAGGAATAGCGAGTTCCAGAGAAAAGAAGTGATCAACAACAAGACTGTGTAACCTGATGTTACAATATTTTTGCCGCCATCAAAACTCTCGCGCCAGGCAAGACATGAACCCGCACTCCACTATCCAGGCAGGATGTTAGCACACTGTCAGTGCTGTTAAATTGCGCGCCGTATCCGCCATATCATCGTCGCAGTAGCGTCTCACGCTTTTCACGATATCAGGATGTTGCGTGTAATAAACAGCATCGTTGCTTTAATCCTGCACAGAAGGCAGAGGGTGCATGTACAAGTCCTACATGGCGCGAGAGTTCTGATCGCAACAAAACATCGTGTGAAAAATATATAATAGCTTTTATGCCAGCTGCTCTACGCTTAAAAGAAATGTGTAGGATATTGTTTTGAATAATCTGAGCTTTAATCCACACCTTCTGTCGTTTCTATAGAGGAATACCCCCTTTTTACATCAGCTTCTAACAACTACCGGGATCTTACACTGTGCTCGACATATTGCTGAATGTGAACACTTGTGGGCCGCACACACATGAAAAACGTCTACCTGCATCTAATTCTAATCGCGGCCACGAAGGAGACAATAGAAGGGTAGGTCTGATCGCAGACGCTCTCAGCATCTTGCTTCTCTTCATTTTCTGTGTGGGACCGAAACTGAGCCGGGGTCTCGTTATAGCGAGACATTTTGAACAAAGAGTTCCTCCCAAAACTGCGCTATAACGGGAGTAGCGTTGTATCCGACGCGTTCTAACCAGAGTTGATTTGTATTGGCGTAAAGGTAAACTGGCCTGGCCGGAGAAAATCTACGTTATATCGAGAGTCGCGTCTTATCCGGAGGTGTTTTAACGGGAGGGTACTGTAGATAGAAGTAAATTCGAGACGGAAGTGCCATGCTTTGACCAATGCAGAAATTAATGAAACGCAATTATGGAACTAACAACAAACAATACCTAACTGACGTAAATAGTAAAGAATTGTAAATAGTACAATTGCTACATAAGTTATAAAATACACAGCGGTATTGAATACTATATTAGCACTTCAGCACAACTATAAAAAAAGAGAACTGAAACAGTTTGGCTTTAGTTCTGCACTGGCCCTTATACGAAAACAAAACTAAGAATTATCCACTTTCCTGTATTCATTAGTAAGGGAGGAGGCGAGTAAGGAATCTTGTCAACTAACCTCTATCCTTCTCTGATTCATGTCATAATGGCAGACCGTGTCATTATGAGGCTTATAACTTGGAAGTAAATTAAAATGTTGACAGAAGACTATACGTAAGAGTTAACGCAGGAGAGTCAGAGATGTAATATTGAAAGCACAATACAGAAGATATGGGAGAAATAAATTCGAAGTGAAAAGCGCTGCACCGCGGGACAGCTGCCGTCCCGCAGGCGGGAAGTGTATCAGCCCTCTCATCCGTCACTGCCGCGGGAGTATACCATAGGCCTAAGTGCGCAAGTTGGGAATTGCTAACCCTAGGTCCGTGAAGTAATTTTTAAACGAAAGAAGTAAAGGCCGCATGTGTAAGTTAGTATATAGAAAAATTATATAGAGTAATTGTATAATGTATGAAGCATCATCTAAAGCAATGCATAATTTTTTGTGTTGCAACGTGCAACAAATGAAAATAATGGAATCTATCCTAGAAACTAAAAATCATGCAATAAATTTGTGATTTAAGACACCGCTTCAAAAAGACGACATAGCACCCAAAAACAAATAAAATTCAAAAAATAAACAAAAAATCACTGAGGTTGTAAAAATTTCCCGGCAGGCAAGACGTATTCAAACGCAACGGACCGCCGCTTGACATGTTATAACCAGGATTCTTCATGGAAGGGGCCCATATAAAGTCGCATGTCGCGTGCTAACCGCCGCCTAACATGTTGTAACCAGGATCCCTCATGGGAGGGGCCCACATAGCTTCATTACCCTGGTAGAACTTTTTGTTTTTGTTGTATTTTTTTGTTTTTGTGAATTTTGTCAGCTTGGACCCTATTTGTCCTGTAGAACCCGCTCCATGAATTCCATTTCAGTGTGCTGCATGATTTTTTGTTACGTGTTTTGCTCCCCACCCCCGACTACCATGGTTCCAAACAGTGGAGTGATCAATATTGATGACAGTAAGTCTGCTTTCTATTAAGTGCTAGGTTATCCTAGACAGCTAAGTGGAATTTGGGAATTCGAGTGAAGAAATTCTTGACCCAGGAGAACGCAAAAACGTGAGAGAAAGCTGTAATAGTTGTGTAATCGAGTTTGACGAGAAAGCGGTGTCCGTTGCTTAAATGCACACTTGCACAAGGCGAATTGCCTAGACAAAGGAAGAGAAATCTGCTCCAAGGAGTTGATTAAAGGATTGATGACAGTTTCTGGCAGGAGGTACTTTAGGCCCAAGGAATGCGAAGTTAGTTAAGTTATTAATATAACTTTTTTAGTATATTATTATACCGTGTATTATTATATATTATTACACCGTATTAATATATTAAATTAATATATTATTATACCGTGTGTTTAATATTTTTAGCGTTGTTGGATTTTAATTCTATTTGACGCATATTACAGGTTAATACCGTAGTGTAGGTAGATAGCGTAGTCAGCGTTTGCGTTTGTTTAACTCGCGTTCGTCGTCGAATTTTTACCTCGTTAGTTAAAAATGTATATTGCATGCTAGTTTAACATACACACTACAGGAGATGGCTGTCGATGTTGTGAAGGAAGTGGAGAGAAGGGAGGAGGGAAGCGATGAAGAGTTGTGTGTGCAGGGTTAATGATGCTGAGAAAAAATGATGTAGTAGAACGACTGCACGTTCATTTACTAGGCTTAGGAGCAGTAACATTCTATTCCGCTAATGGATGACATTCGAAGCAGCCCGAAATCAACTGAGTGCTTTCACGGGATACTTCTCGATTTAGAAATTTTGCGAAGAATATGCTATGTAACAATATTATCTTCTGGAAGGTACGATTGATTCGCGCATTTCTCATTATTTCCAAATGCCTCAGGTGTTCGTCTTCAAAAAGGGGTGGAAGCAAAGAAAGCGTCAGTCTCCCACTATCGGACGTGTGTCCTTTGTCGGTCCTCAGGATCCAGAAAGTTTCACCTTGCGATTGCTCCTGCTGTATGGAAAAGGCTTCACATCGTATGAGGATGTGCGTACCGTTTGAGGAACTCCGTACCCTTCTTTTGTATCGACTGCAAGAGCTGCAGGATATCTGTAGACGATGTTTCTTTGGACAATCACTTCAATAAGCATCAGCTTTTCACATGCATGGATGCCTCGCCGCTTTCATTGTGTACGGCTGCTTACAACACCCTTTCCCAGTTTTTCTGTAGACTGCGCAAAAGAGTGATTAATTTAAAACAACCTGCGCAGCGGACTACCCCTGGCTGTTGCTGAATCAAATGCCTTCTACATCGTCGCATCACAGTTCTGGGCAGAGACTGCCATTCGTTTCTTGACATTGATGTTCCTCGAATCAGCGCAAGGGGTGAACAGGCCAATTACGACGAGCATTAGCGGCAACGAAAAGCCAATTACAGCCTTCCTAATAACGAACCAAAGGTGTTAATCGATGAAGTACTCACGGCCATCTGCCAACCGCAGGGTCAGTGCTTTTTTGTTGATGGCCCAGGTGGAGGGAGCGGAAAATCAATTGTATACACTATTGTTAATCACCTGGCAAAGTCAAGGGAGAAAATAATTTTAAACCTCGACTGGACTGGATCTGCAGCTAACCTTCTTTCGGACGGACGCCCCGCTACTTCGCCTTTCTGGCTAATAGTCGGCGATCAGTGTCGCACCTCAAGTATGAAACGGCCGGCAGAAAAGGCTAAATTTCTGAACGGAGTCGATGTGATTATTTGGAATGATGCACCCATGGCGTGTGAGCAAAAGCCGTCGACGCTACCTACCAATTACTATTTATCGGTCGAAAATATTGATTTTCGATGACGCCATCGTCCGGCCAGGTTCTGCATAGAGCGGCTTTGTGCTCGATGCGGAACCGTCAAAGAACCGTTTTTTTTTTTCGAAATTGGTAGAGATTAACACTGTTCGGTAGAACTTTTTGTGCTGAACAGAAAGGTGTTATTTCGAGTTTCGAAAACTTGTATCTGGGCGAGTAATAGCGAAGGAATCTTCAACCGCCAAGTCCGCCGTCATAAAATAGCAGCTGGAGCTAAGGCAGCATTAAAAGCTTGGGAGTTGTGAGCACTTCATCGTAAGGTGCCTCAAATGTTCATTTCCGCATAGCTGTTTGTAGGACGGTGTCTCGCCGCCAGCTGACTCAAAGCGGAGGAAATGGGGTCACACAAGCCTCACCTGCATTTTATCACTACTGTAGCTTTATACACTCACAAGCTACCTCGCTGTGTATTAGCGTGGTACTAGAACTAACTGCCTACAAAATTTACAAGTTACAGCCAAAACAAAACGAACTTGACAGAATTATGGGGCTCCAAACACGCCGCCCGTCCAATTTAGCTGTTCCCTCAACCTTGTTGGAAATATAGAAATCTCTCTCAGATCTCTGCCAGAAGCCGACGAAGGATTTGAAACACACACATGTTAACATGTAGTGTGTCACATTGATCTGATAGTACACCGCCTTGATCGTTGTGATTTGATCTCCCTCGAATAGATGAGAGCGAAATCCGGTTCATTTAACGTCTCGCCGTCCCCAGCTCTGTAATTGTTTCTGCGTTTTCCTGTTTGACTGTCTACGGTTGAAGCCGGGTACCAGCCACCCGTTCGACTCGACTTTGCGATCGTGATTTTCGAGTTCAAGAAGAAGACACTTATCGAACTCCGACGTGGCGTGAGTTTCGGAATAAGGCATAGCTATTGACTAATAGCTGGGTGACGGGTCAGCAGTGTGGATACGTACGGACCAACGGATCAGTCTCGCCTATTGCAGGACCGCACGCCACTGCAGTTGATCGTGCTTTGTTTCTTACAATACTCGCAATCGGTAGTGTCGTATCTGTGTAGCACATCAGCACCTATGGTCTCTTTTGCAGTCGTGGCTAACGAGAACGAGTAAGACCTGTTGGGCACTATCACGCGTGAGAATTAGTTGGCTGGGTTGTCTCGCACGGACGACCCAAGAAGAGGCACAGTAGTGTCGAACTTGTGTGAGCAAGCAGCTCTTAGTTCAGGAGAGCTAAGCCGTTAATAAGAACTACGCTAGTTGAAATCCGAGAACTAGGCAGACCGCCGTTTGGCAGTCGTATCAACGGTGAAATGAGCATTCATACAAGAAAACAATTGCAGGAACACTTTGTGCGTTGTTGTATGACGAAGCCAGCCTTGAAAGAGCCTGCTAGCCTTTGTATTGTGACGAAAGAGAACTGAAAGAGAAAATGAAACGGGCTGGTGACAGCATTACAAATGCAGAAGCATAAAGCCTAAGAGTACGAGGAAAAGCTTCATCTTGAAAATTTATAGGTAGAGCAGTTACGTCAAAAGGTTGAGGCGTTAGGAGGGATGTGCAGGGAAAACGCAGCGAGCAACACAGCGCCGCCATCAGGTGAGCTCGCAAGTTCCATTGTAGTTCGCGTGACCTCAGTATTTTGAAACATTGTCCCGTAAAAGTAGGTTGTATTTCTTTTTCTTCATAACCCATTCCTATTATTCATGTTTTCTTCTTGTTCGCAGCTGGGACGCCGTTGCTGCCAGCGGCGAGATGTTAACATGTTGTTTGTCGTATTGATGTGATAGTACATCGCCTTGATCGTTATGTTTTGATCTCGTTCATATAAATGCGGGCGAAAGTCGCAGCGGGGTCTATTTCTCGCCTGCTCGCACCACCGTTTGCATGGCATCGATCCTTGCTGCTGTTATTGTTTCTGTGTTCTGATAAAACTTATTCCTAGCCGTGTTCAACCTTCTGCTTCGTTGTAGTGAAAGAACTCATCCGCGGCATTCATCCTCGCCCCGCTCTTTTGCGAAAGCGGTTTCATTATCATTACCATTATCAGCCTCTATTCTACAGGGTGGCCCATAAGTCCTGCAACAAAAACATAGGCGTATAAAAAGGCTAAGAATGCACTAAATTTGGTACATTTTTAAACCGTGTTTGCCCATGGTTTGTAGATTATGGTGGAGCGGTATTATTCATAAGGGACCACTCCTGGATTGATAAGAGCCTTCAGATCGTGTGGGTTGCTTGGCAGCTCACGTCGCAGCCCCTCTTCCGGAGTTTTACTTCTTATTCGTTCCAAAGAAGATATTGAACAATAGTTTTCCCAGGCTTTATAGAGCAAGACATTTTCTTTAAGATGGTTAATAAACAAAGATTGAAAATCTAACTATTTAGGAATTTCACAGCTAGTCTTTCGCAGGTGCAATATTTTGCAGATGGACTGAGAACCGCTACCACGTCCTTTTCTTTTGCTGTTACAGGAATCGCTTTACCAGAATGTGCATTTTGCCTTTAAACAGCGCGATTGAGTCTTTAATATATGGTGTTAGGTTTTTGTTCCTATCAAACGAATATTTTTATTGATTTTCACTATTTTTACACAAAAACCTAGGGTGTGAGGGGACACATTTTGGAAAATCGTGTATGACAAAAACTTGCCATGCGTGGCCGTTATTTTTATATCATCAGGTTCCCGCAAAGGTAGCATTAAACGCACTATTATTTTGACCTTTCTGGGATCGCTCAACTTTGAGAAATTTTTCATCAAATGAGGAGAGGCTGAATACCCATTTCGAACGACGCCCTCCAACTGCGCTTACAAATTTTTTCTTCTACTCCCTTCTCCTCATAGCTGAGTCTTAACCTCACTTGTGGACTTGTAGAGCTTTCTTTGTAGTTTTCTAGAAATAACATATTGCTTAGTAATAGATTACGCACACGGCTGAATATTGAATTTGTTCCAGCTGGTTGCTGCATCCTGTATGATCAGAAAATTAATAGCGTTCTTCTGCTGTAGTTCAGATCCGTTCATCCAATGTTCACACATGAGAAGCCTTTGCACTGCTCTACACAATACCATCATACTGCATGTTCAACAACCAATCTTCCGAAATTTAGTCACATCGGAACGGAAGCGCCCCACCACGGGCCAGAGAAGAATTTTCGGTAGTTTTACGTGAGAGCGCATTACTTTGTAATAAGAGCAGCTACAACCATGATACTTTCCAGAAGTATAGCACTAAGTATATGCTACATAACTGTTGGTATGCGTTTTTTTGCAATTGGAAAAAGACAACCAATAAGGTCTCCAAATTTTGTTGCAGGACTTATGGGCCACCCTGTACATTCCCGCTGTACGATCAGCTAAATAAAATAAAGTTAGAGTTAAAATGAATAAATTGAATGAATGTCAAATAATGTTAGGAAAAGTCCAGAACTGAACTCTATTGGCAGCAAAGTGGTTTCAGCAGCTATAATGTCTTGAATCATTATTGCTGCTGCCGCTTTGGCGGCATCCTCCCTCTCTGCTCTAGGCTTAAAGGTCGGGCAGCCGCGTTGCCGCAAAAGTGTCAGGCCTTAAGGTTGAACCCTGGTTCTTACAACTCGACTTACTCGTCCCGCCGCCATTTGGAACCAACTGGACTTTTTCCGACTCCTAGAGATTAACCCGTTCCATAGAGCGCTTCGAGCAGAACAGATCTGTATTATCGCAAGTGCTGAAAACTTATACCTGGGCGAGTAAGAGCGCAGGATACTTGAACCGCTAGGTCCACCGCTCTAAAATAGCAGCTGGAACTAAGGCAGTTTGGACAGTTACGGAGTTGTCCTCATTTCAACATAAAATACTTTAAGGATTCTTTTTCACATACCCATTTGTAGGCCAGTATTTTGCCACGTCTTATCGCAGAAATCCACTGAAATCGGAAAAAATTGGCTCGCACAAATCTCATCTGCATTTTCGCTCTGCTGCCACTCTGTCTATTCATAAGCAATATTTTTGTGCCTAGAGCGCTACTAGAACTATTTACTGCCTTAAAGTCCACAAGCTGCAGCCAGAATGATAAATTTGACCACGTTAATGCGCTCCAAGCACGCCGCGCATCCAGTTTAGCAGCATCCGTGGTACATCGGCATAGTCATTCGAAGTGAAAAGCTCACTGTTTGCTAGACATTTAGACATTTTGCTAATTGGTTTGCTATACTTTTCGTGAATTTATATAAGGTTTCGTCGAACAAACTCATTCTACAAGTTGTCGCGCCCACTCGATTGACTCTGTCAGGCATATGCGCAATGTTTAACTCTACCAGGATTTATATGTAAAAAAAATGTAGTTTGAGCTGCTAAACATATATGTGTCTTTCTTTAAAAGTTTCTGATTTTTTAAAAAGTTGTTTGAAAAGGCAGATTTGGAAGCGGTGCAAGTCGGCTTGCGTGTTCTTTTCAAAGAACGACCAAAACATGGCACGGTGATGTACTGGTTTCATCATTGGTTTCCCTCTTCCTGGTCCCACCTCTTGGCCTCGTCCCCTGTACGCCCTTTTAGTGACCCTTTTTACTGGTTCCCCGTCCCGGTCTCACTCCCATGTTCCCCTCATGATCGCTCTCATGATCCACCCCCCCCCCCCCCCGAGGCATACCGAGGCACAAGATACTGCCCAACCTCCTCCCCTGCCCCCATAGAGGTCCTTTCACGCGACGTGTGACATCTCTTCTAAACCCGGATGAACTCGTTGCATGGCATTGGTCATATGTGTTCTGTAATCACAAACAAGAGTTCAAACACCACGATTTATAAAATTTTGAGCTTGAGCACCCTAGGAAAACGGGGACATAAGTCATCTCGGCAATTCGAAATAAATTACACCTGTGATCGATGTAGGCGCCTATTTCGTCGCTTTAACAAGGGAAGGTCTGAAGCGTATGCCTGAACGGGGGGAGCAACTCATATAGGGAGGATACCCACCCTCAATTAGTGTGAAAATGTGTTTATTTTTTGTCAAGTCGTTAAACACAAGGAGTAGGGGGTCACAATGGGATACGGCGCATCACGAGTTTGGGGGTCTTATACGCCCGCGATGCCCCCATCCGTAAACGGCTCGGAGCGCAGTGGAGGTGCGGTTGCTTCGTGGGGGTTTGGTTCTTCTGCGCGGCTGCGTTTTTGCATCAGCTGGCTGGTTAAGAGTTGGGGGATTCTGACGTCTATACCATTTTCACACGTTTTCTGCGCATTTTCCAGCTGTACGCCGTGGTATTCAACATGGTGATGTAGAAATGTTCAACACCAGTGATACACAGGTACAAAGTGCATGAAGCAGCACTGGGCACAATACGGGCAGCGTATAAACATGCTCTCACAGTTTGTTTCCCCACATGGACCAATGACCTCAGAAAAACCATCCTGCTCGGATTTTCAAAAGAGACCAGGATGTGACGTCGGAGGTGGTTAAAATGAGGTGTGTGGATCCCATAAATTAACCTTAACGGCATCGATACACTCTTTCCCTCATGTCTGCCTGTCACCTGAAAATCAGAGGTCTTCTGAAAGCTTTCTAAAACCTAACACCAACAATGCCCGCCGACGGTCGAGTGGTGATCCACCTGCTCACGCTGAAGTGTGGCCCACCTTTAGACAAGAAACCCTCGAGGGAAGAAATCAAGCTGGCTGAATGGATGGCCAGCATACTCAAGGACTTCGAAGCACATCAACTTGAAGTTGACGAAGACGAACAGCTGGAAGTGGTGGAAGAACAAAAAGAAGGTTAGGATCCGCAAGATGAACTGATGGACGTGGAAAGGCAAGCAAGCAGTGGGCAGCAGTGGGCAGAGGAGCCTGTAGGTTATATACGCTATCCGCATTATGACCAGTGCTTCTGTTTCATGCAATTTGTGCCTGTCTATCATAGGTGTTGAGCGTTTATACATCATTATATTGAATAGCTTTCTCATTGTCTTTTGGTTAGAAAACCGATCAGTATTAAACAAGTCGCAAGAAGGGTACTCTTCTCAGCGTACAGCTAGAAAATGCGCACAAAACGTCTCAAATTAGTATAGACCTCAGAATCCATCAAATCTCAACCAGTCAGTTGAAATGCAAGGATGTGGCAGCGCAGAGGAACCAAACCCCTGACCTCCCTCGCGCGAGTCAGCCCTCTGCCCACCTGCGCTCCGACCCGCTTGCCGATAGAGGCATCGCGGGCATTCAAGACCGTCAAACTTGTGATGCGTCGTATCCCATTGCGACCCCCTACTCCTTGGGTTTAACGACTTGGCAAAAAACAAACACATTTTCATACTAATTGAGGGGTGATGATTCTCCCTATATGACTCGCTCCCCCCGTTCAGACATACGCTTGAGACCCTTCCCTTGTAGGTGTACCTTACCACATATCTCTGCTGTTGGCTCAACAGAGTCAACCTTTCATTCTCAGCGCTTTCAAGAAGTCATACACTCACAGTCTTCTAAAGTCACTTCTTCAACTCTTGTAGTGCACAACATGATTTCGAACAAAACCGGTTTATCTGAACGCATTACTCATACCTCTTCAGTGCGCTGAACAGGCAAATGTTAACGAAACCATCGCCCACGAAGCATTACTTGAAAGGCGGAACGCCAGTGTAACAACAACGCCACTCAACTGTAGCTCCTTGCACTTCCAAATGCTCTCAATCGCTTCCAAGGAACGGTGCAAAAAGGTTCGTTGAGGCGTAAGCTAAGAATAGATGCACAACTTTCCTACGTGATGAAAATCTCGCGGTGCAAAATGATTTTCTTTACCCCACTACTTACTGGCCGTGTTAAAACCAAATTTACAGAGCGTATCATAGTTATGTCATATACCCGTAGGTGAATGTTAAAGAGAAAAAAAAGCTACCTCTTCCTACACGAAAAAATCAATAGCCAAGGGTTAAGAAATAATTATGTAGTATTGCACCTCACAATGGCTTTTCCTGAACATTGGAAATGCTACCATATCCGCTATGACCATCGATGCGCGGGTAATTCCTTTCCATGGGTTTTAACCTGTCCGTTAAGTTGCTTGTTTTTCGCAACTTTCTATGCGAACTGCGTATTAAATAGCCACTATGCTTGAAAATGGTGTGGAAAGATTTGTAGAAGATTATTTTTGACGGCTGGAGTAGTCGTGAACGGCTCTGGAGTGCATTAATACCTAGAAAGTTGAAATGATGTCTTGAAATGAAAATTCTCACTTGGGACAGGTGAGGCAAGTCATGAAAGCCTGTATGCTATAGAATTATGGTTCGTTTGACAACACAAATCGTTCCTCTCGTTGGTTTCGCCTGGCGCTCTAGCGTTCCCATCTGCCGTCGAAAGGAAAAGAGACGAGAGCTGAGAGACATGTATGAAGATCGTGACGACGAGTTGATGATGATATTGCTGTACAATGGTAGTCGTTAATCCACTGCACAGCTCTCGAATTACTCTTATGTACTGAGTATGAACACCTTATCTGACTAAGACTTCCATGACCGCTTCAGTCTCGACATGGTCGATGAACGTAAGGCACAGCGAGAGCTTGTACTCCCGCGATACTTCGACGAGCTTCGTAGCTGTGTGTATGTGGTCGATCGTGCTGAATATTCTCCGAAATCCTGCTTGTTCGCATGGCTCTCCTTCATCCAGCGTTCTGCCGATCCTATTCAGGATGACTCGAGTGAACAGCTTGTACATAGACTACAGACAGCAGACAGATCGGGTGATAGTTGCTAATGTCGTGCACGTCTCCCTTCTTGTACAGCAAGGCGATCCTACTCGTCTTCCACTGAGGTATAATAATTACTTACTAGATGAGTAGTAATAAAATGAAGAGGGATATGCTTGACCTCCATTCTATGTATGGTGTCTACGCATTCAAGAAAACACTTTCCCTCAAAAACTGTTGTGCTGACAGCTCCTCAGTCACAATTTGTGTTGAGTTGGCCTGAAAACCCTCAGCTATGCGGAAACTAGGCTACTTACTAGGAAAAGCTTTTTCGAAACGAACTACATAGGAGTATAGATTCTAGCGCAGTCAGTAATGCTCAACGAATCTCTGCACGGCTCTAGAGTATGTTGCGAGGCTGCGTCTACAAACTCAAGCAGTGGAATGAAGCATGCAAAGAGTGTCAATAAGCCTTCATCGTATTCGGTTCTCTAAACGAACAGTTTTTACAAGGGGGACAATTAATCTGCGAGTCATCTGTTTTATAATTACACCTACATTTTGGTCTGTATCAGTGAGCATCAAAGCGCTGTATAGATGGATGTGATAGGTAAAATTCATCACTCATAAGCCACTCTTTTTAGTACGCCTTCTCTCTTGCTCTAATCAATTAGCTCTATTAACTGATGTAATTGTTAGGGTGTTAGTTGTGGAAGGGAGCTGATGAGTATTGTTGCATACTTCAGATGTAAAGAATCCTAGGATCGTTGAGTCAAGATTTATAATTTATTATTGTATTGAATTTAGAGTGCACTACAACTTTTATAATCGCTTGCAAATTAAAATGCTTGTCCAAGACCGACCACATTTCTTTCATACAAAAGCGTTTACTACTGGAAAATGGAATAATTAGATCTTCCGATAATTTCGAAACTTTTTGTTTTCTGATTTATCCGTTTTCTGCCGTTTTTGGCTTTTCTGTTTTCTGATCGTTTCCTGTTTTCTGGGAAAATTCTCAAAATTTTCGCCCGTCCCTGAAACGAATAAACAGGCATAGAAAGCTGGACAGTCGAACACCAGCCAGCTACATAAGTGCTAAGCATGCAATTCAGGGTTTAGAAAATTGTTCCACATGTGACTCCTGCTTATTGGGCAGAATTTTTTGATGTGATCTTCCCTAATCGGCACATCTGGAGATACTCTTGAGATTAGTGGGTGTGTGGAAATGAACGCTCTACCTTGAAACTGGACACCTGCTCTTCTGGTAAATTTTCTTCCTAAAAGGTCGTGAAGAAACTCGCGCGAGGCGAAATGGTAAATAAAGTTTGCTAGTGACGTTCTCAACTCTAATCAATTCTGCTACACCTCGCTAGCTGTTGAAGCAGCTGGTTTTAGCGTTTTTTTCATATGTGTTTTGCAGTGGTCTAATTCTCCAAACGGAAACTGGTCTGAGACTCGACATGTTCAGATGACACTGTTGGTAAGGACTGCAATACAGCTGAAAAGAACAACCGTCAGACCAAGGAAACAATGCACCGAAAACCCCTTGAGCTCTCCTACTTGCGTAAAACGCTACGAAATAAATAGTGTAGTGTTCGCCTTGATTTCGAAACGTAGAGAAAATCTATTCTTTCATAAAATCGTCGCCGCCTTGTTTGTGTTTCGTTATCAATATTCCGCTACGGCTTCGCCTGAAGCACCATAAAAGGCGTTGACGACCCTTAAAGGGGTTCCCCTTTCGATTCAAGCTGCCTTCAGCATACAGACTTCATCTTAGAAGCCTTGCTTAACAATTCCAAGGGGACATATCTAATGTCAAGGGCGAAACCAACATTTTCATTCCGAAAGTTTTTGCTCTCACGTCACCAACATTAGGGAGTCGGCCTGCTCGGGCTGCCTCCAAAGTGATCTTGCAGAATTTTGCGCTGAGGTAGAAGTTGCCCTCTCAAGAGAACTGTGGTAGTTGACAAAACCCTTATCCTGCCATCTACGAGTCTAATTCAAATGCCTTCACAATTATGTTGAACGCGCGGTTTAACTCTAGAGAGAATTGGAGACTCCAGCGTTTTTATCTACCAGATTATAGGGTGTATTCAAATGAGTCAGTGCAAATTTTCGGATTTGCGGATTTCTAAAGGCTTAGTGGCAGACGTAGTAGCATAGTTGGAGGAGCCGTCGGTAGTCACGCGTGGCTCGAATCGATCTGAAGTTTGAATCGTGCGCAGACCCATTACGCATTCTTTTCCTTCGAGGTAGGTGAAGGAACTGTCCAACGGCTGACCATGTGGACGAAATTCTTATTCGCATTACCTACACGATATATTGATTAAAATATTAGGTTGTAAGGAAAGTTCTCTCAGTTTTTAAGACCTGTATTCAAAAAATCATAACTCGGCTCAAAAAGCAGCTTTTCACTCAAGCTAAAAAATATTGTATGCTCCTCTCACTGCCATTCCGCTAAACATTAAGCGTTCGCATCTTATTGAAAAGCTGATGAATTATGTCGTTGGGAACCAGCGAAGGTAAATTCGACATCATGTTGTTTCACAAGCAGTGCTTCTCTAATGAAGGCATGTCCCACAAAAAACGCTTGGTTAGGGCTAGGTTTGATGATTATATTGCATGACGATGATCCTTGATCTAGTTTTTCGTTTAACTTTTACATAACGATCCTTTAAACGTGTGCAAACGGGTCGTCATGCCAGAAGCATTGAATAGGTGCCATCCAGACTTAACAGCTTCAGTTTAGCACATGTTTTCCCTAGATATCCTGTAGGATCGACTGGTAGTAGTTAAGTGTTGATTCAAAAACGAAACAACGGACCAGACCGACTGTGGATCTCCAGTTCGCTTCGGATGACTTCAGTTGGGCAAAACTGGCTTCAAAAAGATCCGTAGAAGCTCATAAATAGGAAGGCACTTACCAGAACGGTAGTACAAGATCTAAAATGTCCCTTCTCTGCATAAAACAGAGAATTTAGTGACGGAGTACTCCAACACGATTCGTTCCGAGAGATGCACCACTACTGTTCGCACGTGACAGCTGCTGTGCGTGGGTGAGGAAATGCGGCACCTAACTGATGCGAATTTGGTTCAATTTCAGGTCTTTTGAAATGGTTAGCAATAGATATTTTAGAAGCCTACATCTTTAGCTATCTAACGACCGTTCCTTATCGTTAACGTCGGCTTTCCTTCAATAGTTATGCTCAACTAACCTGGGTCTCAGGCTCTCTCTCATTTGTTTTCTAACCAGCCTAATCCTCCAAGAATTGCTGGAATCTGGAAGTATGGAGATTCCACCTTTTCAGCAATCCTTCTTCTTTTAGGTTCTGCAGTAGCATTTACATCCCTTGATTTTCGACCAAGTTAGAGCTCATAAAGTTTGGATGTACGAAAACAGTGGTACATATGCTTCGAAAAAAGATGTTATAGTAGTCCAAAGATGTCAGGAATTCTCTAGAAACACATATAGTTGCAATGAACAAATCCTGTACTTTCCAAAAAGTGCAGATTATTAAATGGGTGGTTGGGGGTCAAAATTTGGTACGCATTTATATCACGAGCGAAACTGACAGAACTTTCCTTACAACCTAATAGAATGCGTGGAGCGTGGGGCGAATGAATAACGCCAAACTCTAATTTTATCACCAGCTCCTAATTCTGGAAATGATTCTGTCGGCTGCCATTCTTCCCGTCAGCTTTACCCACCTTGCAGGCTCCACGTGGGAATATCGCATTGCCGCGTTCAGAAGATTCTACCGGTTCTACAGCAGAGGAAGCAGCATGCCCAGGTGGTGCGGAAATTGCTTCCTCTGCGCTTTTTGTATATAGCAAATCCATCAGCTTTTAACTAGCAGTAAAATGTGAAAGGTTTAAAGTGCTCTAAACACTTAAATGAGGTGTGGGAATTCTTCCACTCTCACAATCAGACAGGTGTAGATAACTTATGGCTGTCCCGTGGCTTCCATCCCGCATTCGTCAATTTTCGCACATCCGAATAGAATTTCTTGTTGGCCGGTGTTGTGAAGAAGAAAGCAGGAAGCTTTTTACGTTTCGAGGCAGCTTAGTCACAAAACGTCCCCGCCGTGAGGTGTATGCATGCGGCGACGCCAAGAACGGCTGACGGGGAAGCCTCTGATAACAATGCAAATTTCGTTTCTACCAAACGAATATGTAATATACGCGCTGCGTTATTGTGATGAACACAAAAGACATAAAGGGCTACACACACCGATGATATCAAGCTGTTGTAAGAACTATCATCATCAACGTAATAGTGTTCTCATTTCAATTAAGTTTCCTCAACGTTCAGCAATTTCTAATTTTTCTAAAGCTTTGCCTTCAAAATTGTTTAATTCGATTCGTTGACCAATCACCAGCAGGTGTAGTTTAATCGAAAACCACTGCTGTCGATTTATGGAAAATTGAGGAGAGGTTTCAAGTGATCGCTAAGCGCTCTTGAGAGCAAATCTGCCGATTTTGTCTTCGCAACACATGACTTCTTTCTTTGGGAGCCATTCTGTAACGTGAATGTCGTCGGACGTTTTTTGTTCAGAAACTTCTGTGTTCTATTTCATGTCAGATTCTCATGTAAGTGACCGACCTCCATGTCCGACCCTCCATGTACTAGCCGGCCCGTACTTCCACCTTGAACTCCAGTTTTGTTGGCCAAGCTGCCATTGCAAATGATCCTCCAGAAAACGTACGTCCAATATTATTTATTTAATATTTATTTGTTTACCAGACATGAACATAGTCATGCATTACATAAGCAATGACAGATAAACAAATACTAGGTCACACAAACTACAACAAACATAAAATGAAACACAGCACGTTTTACATAACTTTTTACGT
Source organism: Heligmosomoides polygyrus bakeri (assembly GCA_947359475.1). NCBI lineage: Eukaryota > Metazoa > Nematoda > Chromadorea > Rhabditida > Heligmosomidae > Heligmosomoides > Heligmosomoides polygyrus. The sequence goes on along the minus strand of OX375866.1, from coordinate 29,343,159 downwards.
ACCATTAAGGACTTGAACGAGCCCACAGACATGCTTATAATATTCTCATCCTCACCTAATAATAAGTTCAAGTCTTTAAGATTTCTGTAAGTGAGGAAGTTTGGTCTGGCAATGTTCGATGTTCGATGAGCCAGCTTGAAAAGACATAGTGTTCTCGAGGTCGTTGCGGTTGCACACCCCACTGTGAAAGACATTCCAAAAAGTCAAAAAAAGTCAAAGCAGGAGCCGAATTTTTGAATCAAACAAAATGTTCTACCTATCTCTTTGAGGCAGTACAAAAGACTCGTTGACAGGTATCTCCAGGACGCTTCTTAGTTTATCCTGCTTTAATGGATTCAATTATTTTGTTCATTGTTGTTCTAAATGTGGATTGTTAACCGTATTTGAACTGTCTATCTGTGTGGTACTTCACGCACAAAAATGAAATAATGTATGGTCTACAGAACGAAGTGAAAAAGGAACAGTTATGTAAGTCAAATTGTAACTACTACGCCAGATGTTGCCTCAACTTTATGGTTAGCAAATTCAATTGAAAACAAAGGAAAGGAAAGGAAAAATATTTCTATGGAAGCAGAAAGGAGAGTAGACAAAACCAATGAAAACAAGACAGGAAAATTCACAAATATGGAATGAGCAGAGGAAAGGTTCGTTTCGCCACTTCCTTCAGAAGAACCTTTGTTTTATGCTCATCATGTGGCTCTTAGTAAATAAGAGGAGTATGTAATAGGACATCGATTAACTCTGTCAAGTATTATTATTTATTATATTTTAATATTATCTAAACTAAAAACTAAACTAAAGAACGAAAGAGATAATAATATTATCTCTTTCGTTCTTTAGTTTTTTATTCACTTTTGATTTGCTAAAGTTTGACATTCAGTTTTTTGGAAATTTTTTACTTATTCATTCATTAAATTAAATTAAAACAAATAGTCAAATTAGTAAAGAAGCAAATGTGTCTAGTTCTTGAATTAATTTTTCTTTCTATTTCTTAGGTTAGTTCAAGACATCCTTTCGACCATGTGGTCAGCAGGCAGACCAAAACCCTAGCCTATAAATAACAAATAATTTTATCCTTCCCTTATTGATCATCACAAAAAAACTATCACATTTATTTACTTATAATAGGATGGGACGACCACAAGCCTTCACCATGTCTGCATGTTGGTCCGGTAAAGGATGTGTTCTGCTGCCGTCATAATATGTGCATGTATGTATATGTCATAGGGCGACAAAAGTAGGGTTTTGCCAGAAAGAGCTGAGATTCAAGTCAGTATTTTGACCCAACAGCAGCACTTGTTCTAGGATCGTCCTCTCGTTTCGCCTGTGACCTCCGATATCATGGCGGAGAACCCTGTTGTGGTCCGGTCTTCCTTCCAAGCTCTCTGTCTATGATGGTTTAGTTGGCTGAAAGGGCGACAATGTTTTGCCACGTCAAGGCATTGTTCACGATACGATCGCCGCTAGATTACAAACCGATCTGAAACGCGATTCTTGGAATCCTTTCGTGGGCCATCAAAAAGCCTACTTCTACTCCATGTGCTGTTAGTAGGAGTCCCACACCTTTCCTGAATAATTTCTGCAAATTTTAGCAGTTCGTTGGCAGCGGTAGCTTCCTTCATTGACGACAAAGCAGTTTCAATGCTGCGCGTGATGTTTGAATTTGATTCGTGAATGACTACGTGAACTCCTACTGAATGGCACGAAGATCATTTTTGCATAAGGGAAAATCTCATGCAAGACTCATGACCAGGTTGGCACGCACGAGCCCTCCGTAAACATGGACAATCGAAAAGTTAAACTGCTAACTCTCAACATATCAAGAGAAGATTTTTTTACGCTTAAGTTCCAACATTGATTCAGATGTTAGCCATAAAAGCACTCTACCTTTTCCCTCCTTCTTCCTTTCTTCCAATCAATCTTTTATTTATTTATTTATTTATTTATTTATTTATTTATTTATTTATTTATTTCTGTCGTGAATCACAATCAATCAGACGCGTATATGACACTTGCACAAACAACAGATATAAAAATATGTAACTAAAACCATCTACAAAACACCTTTTCGGGTTAAAACGTGCTTTAACTGACAGACAGACATGTTATGAAAACCTTCAGAGTCGCTATAAGCATGTTGAGTTCCTTAAGGTTCCAATAAGTGCGGAAGTTAAACCTAACCTGTGACCTTGGCACTTGGAGATACAGTTTAAATCGTCCTCCTATACTCCTCGTTATTGAAATATCAAAAAACTCTATGCTTTTAATGGAAATTCTGTTTGTGTGAATTTTAAAAAGCATAATCAGATCAGCATTTTTCCTTCTGCTTCGTAGGGAGGGTAAACCAAGTTGCTTGGCCCTTTCAACTCCGTTTGGAATGTTAGCATATCCTAGCTTGAAGCACCTCATAAATAGTTTGTTTGTCCACTTATATCCTGCCCTGTGATTTTTTGTTTTGTTTTTGCAAAGCCAGTTGCCGTTACTCCTTAATTACCCACTGTTGTTCAATGACTACACACTAACAGGGATGAATGAAATGAATCATTCGAACCGTTTCCATTCATATCGCGAAAGTAAAGTGTCTTTTCCATTGCCTGGTAATTAGATTTTCTTAGCCGTACGCGCATTAATACATCTTGAATGCGCATATAGTGTACAAGAAATGGTTGACCAGCCTATAGACAAATCGTGTCCTTCCCAGGCATCCATCAGGAAATGAACCCAGAATCAATTCTTTGGTCATGCAAAGACAGGCCTCTCACCGATTGCTCCACACTCGCCGTCGTTAATTAACTACCCAGCAACAATGCAGAATAGAATAAACTGTGCTGTTATTTTGTTGTCATTCAGGGTAATTTGTTGCTAGTTGAAAAAATAAATAAACTAATAGGTTGTACTTTGTGTGTTCTTTCGTCTTTGATTTCACCTACAAGTATATGCATGTGCATTCCATGGCACTCAATGAATCAGTTACGATCTTACCTCGTTAGTTTAAATGACCCAACATAGGCGTTCCGCTGTCTGCTAATCAGATTTCAAAAATATTGATCAGCAATGTTGTGGTGGTCTCAACTTTTAGATTATTGTCCTCTCGATTGTCTAGCAAATAACTACGGAACATGGAACAGAAACAGCCCGTTGCTTGGTCATGTAAGCTCAGGCCCACCTTTTATTTACCTCTGTTACTTTCTCCAAACGGAACTGCTCGTTACGTGCCACCCCCTAAAGACACGTATATTTATTTATTTATTTATTGTACGTGGCAATCCACGCAAAAAAAACACAACAACAGAAATAACCCAAAACACAGAGAATAAGTAGAAAATAGGAGGATGCGGTTAGTACAACACCACAATCAACCATACCAAATTTCTAAGGAACTTCCTGCAGATACCTGTCAATGAGGATTTTGCATTGCCCTATAGAATTTGGTAATCCATTTTTCTTAGAGAATTTTAGGAATTCGTTGCCAGCTCGATTTGTGAAAAAAGAAGATCTTATGTTGCTACTAGCTCTAGAAACTAGGATCTTCCACTGAGCGCCTCTTGTGTTGGAATGAGACATTGAATAGAATTCGTTAAGGGGAAGACCCACCATGCCTTTTATCATCTTATAAACCGTTACCAAATCGAACTTTCTTCGGCGGCAAGCAAGAGTGCGTAAATTGAAGAATTTGTTCCTTCCAGACGCCGGCGGAATGCTATTATAGTCACACCCATATACTCTGATCCAGAGCTTTCTTGTAAAATTGTTTTGCACAGCTTCCAATCTGGCGACATCTCTCTTAGTAGTAGGACTATACACCGTAGTACCATGCTCTAACATGGGCCTCACGAAGGCCTTGTATGCTGATAATAAATGAGCTATTGAACTAGTTTTCAGAGATTTAAATATATTATGCACTACTCTTTCAGCTCTCTTAGCCGTGTAATCACAGTGCTGACTGAAGGAAAGTTTAGTGTCTAGAATAAATCCTAGGTCACGTAAAGAAGGCGTACTATTGAGTTGCTGTTCACCAAGACAATAAGAGTTTCTGTTGTATTGCTGTCCAAGATGAAGCACTTTGGTTTTTTCACCTGATAAGGGAAGCTTCCACCTCCTTGACCAATCCGCAACAGCATCTATTGCAGACTGGAGGGCAGCATGGTCATCCTCCTCAACAATGTTTCTGTATATTTTAATGTCATCAGCAAACATTTTACAGGTGACCCCAAACTCTTCAACCAGAGAGGGAATCATGGAAGTGTAGATGATAAAAAGAACTGGTGAGAGAACACCCCCTTGGGGGACCCCACTGGTAGCAGGAATGGATTCGGAGTACGACTCGTTGACTCTAACCTGAAAGGATCTGTCGCTTATGAAGTTTTTTATCCACTTAATTATCCTTGGATGAACACCGATTTTCTCCAGCTGGTAGATCAGTTTACTTAATGGAACCTTATCGAAAGCTTTCATAAAATCGAAATAAACGACGTCCACGTTTATTTTTTGATCAAGCGCCTTTGTCCAATCATTTAACGCTGACAGCATTAATGTTTCCGTTGACCTACCGCTGCGAAAACCGTGCTGATTATTAGGAATTAGAGAATTTGACTCAAGATAATTGACGAGAGCAGCCTTGAGTTTCCTTTCGAAAACTCTTGCAAAAACTGATGTGATACTAATGGGGCGATAACTGGTAACCAGATTGTAGGGCGCTTTCTTGGGTATCGAAGTAACGAACGCATGCTTCCAACGACCAGGAACCTCTCCTAGCATGAAGCTAGCATTAAATATGTGCTCCAACGGGTAAGAGATAGCTATGGCGATTTTCCGAATAAAGTATGGTGGTACATAATCCGGGGTAACGGTAAAGGTTGCAGGTAGCGCACATAATGCATTGTAGATCTCTTCTTTGTGGAACCAAATTGTGCTTTCCATACTCTGAGTAGAGCTCACAGTATCGAAAGCATCACTGTAGGAAGACGACTCCGAATAAGACTTTTGAAAGTATTTCGCTAGCATAGACGCTTTAGACTCATCAGTTACTGCAGATTGTCCAGTTAAATCTTTTAGGGTTGGAATTCGCTCAGGTCGTTTCAGCACCGAATTTAACAAGGTATAAAGGGAAGATTTCCCAGGTTTTTCAAGAATTTTCCTTTCGACATACTTATGGTATCTATTCAAAAGTCGATCAAACTTGTCACTTAAAGCTTTAAAGCTATTCAAGTTGTTCACGGTTGGGTGAATTTGATAATTCATCCATCTCATTTGTCTTTGTTCAAAAAGCCTGACCAAATTTGGTGGTAGCTTACCATAATTCATAGGATGCCTTTCAATAGGTACGAACTCTTCGATACATTTATGTAAAATAGATAAGAAAAGCTCATGTTTGTCATCTACAGAAGGATATCCCTCAAGGAGCGTTCTCCAGTCCAGCGACAACAAAAACTGACAAATAGCGTCATAGTTAGCCTTATGAAATGATCTTCGGATACGGAAAGTGGGCTTTTTTATGAAGCACTGAATACGAAAATAAATACATGAGTGATCACTAGATCCAATAGGCGGCAAGATTTCAATATCTTTAACAAGATGCAAGTGACTGGTAAGGATGAGGTCCAACAAGCTGTCATATCGAGTTGGCTTCGAAACTTTTTGATGGAGCTTGCATGATGTGCACATCTCCACAAAGAGTTTCGATGCCATGTTTACACTGGAGGGATAACTTTTGGACCAATCAATATCAGGCAAATTAAAGTCTCCCATAATAACACACTGTGCTTTGCAAGAGCATAAGTCGCTTATTGCCTCTATCATTTGAATAGTGCTGTTAATAGAAGCAGTAGGCGTCCTGTAGACAGCAATTAATCTCAAAGTACTTTGGAGAAGTTTCAAATCACAACAAAGTAGTTCGAAGCCATCCGCCAGTGATTCCCTCCATATGGTTTCAAACGCAATTGGAAGCCTAATAAGCATGAGTACACCACCACCTCTTTTTCTAGTCCTGTCGCATCTTATATATGAATATTGGCAGCACAAGTCACCTAAAATTGGACCAGCGTCAAGGGATTCATTTAGCCACGATTCTGTAAGAACAACTACGTCGCAGTTTAAGGTCTTTATAGAAAATCGAAGTGGCAAAATGTTCTTTCGAATTGATCGCACATTACAGTAAAGACATTTAAGATCATTGACAGGCGTCCGAGGAGGGTCTAAGAGTTTACCGACATGTTGAGATGAGAGCTTTGGGAGTTTACGGCTGACATGTTATGAGACGTGCGGCGGGCCAACCTGGCTTCTCGATTGCGTTCTCTCTCCTCCTTTGTAAGCGAGGGCCGTATATATACGCCTCGTATATCGTTGAAGAGCCTTTCTGCTAGGCAATGCCAAATGTCTAGCGTTGCATCGCATTTGTTAGTTGTATCCTGTCCGAGTGGGGGCGTGGAGCGCAGTCGGAGAAGGCGCCGGCTGTCGCCTGCACCCGATACCAGGTTCCTGGTTCGGTCCAATTCAATGTGAACTCGTATACGAAAATAGGACGGATTCGTGCTTTGATCATCAGAAAACATGTTCCAAAGATTAAACTGACCTCAATCTAAGGTTTCACTAGAGGCGTGGTTGGTGTTCCAGAAACCACAGCACGCTTCTAGAAGTTTTGAAAGAACTAATCTAACACTAGGTCACTTAGCGGCAGAGTAAGAGCTGGAAATACACTCCCGAAGTGACCGACCTGAACTCGGCAGCTGCCGCTCATTGTGCCTATCCATCTGAACGCAGAGAGCGGTCAGTCGGGTGGTCGGGGATGTCTATCGATCGGCCATTCACAGCTGAGTCTGCTGGTAAGGCTTCCCCGTCGGCCTCTCGCGCTCACCCTAACCGACTGCTGCAGCTGCCTCTGCTCAAAGAACGGCCTCCCGTTAGCATCCACCCGGTTGCCTCCTCGGCTTTTGATAGCGACTCTCTCCGATACTGATGTCATGTTCACGAATAGATAAGCTTTCCGTGAAATTCCCATTTTAATTCTTCGATTTTTCTTTTGAAGCCAATGCCAGTCCTCATTCCTAAATGCACAATATTTATTATAAAGAAGCTCTCTGCGGCCAATTACAGCCTTAAACAAATAAATGCACAAATAAGCAAACAGTACACAGAAGCTATGATGGTCGGACCATGGAAAATTCTGTCGAAATGCTGTCTCCGAACTTCGATTTAATAAGGACTTATCGTTTCACATTTTTAGACAATATCTGTACCTTTGTCTATTTGCTCAAACCTCAAAACTCCGAGATCCTGAAAATTTGAGTTTTTCCTCTGATTTGAATACTGGTCTAGAATTAGCATCCAAACCACCCTCTTGTAACCTCTGGAGCACTGAACTTTTGGAAAACATTTACCAGGCGGAAACGGCGGATTCTTGGACGGATCTACAGGGTGCGTAAAAAGTATTGACGCATCTACATTTTGTTTCAGCTCCAGCTTTCTCTTTCTCTAGGTTCTCTAGGTTTTGGTGTGTTATTTTTGTTTCCTGTATTGTGCTCAAAAAACACTCACGAAAAAAAACTGATGAAACATGACCATCGTCGCTGCGGTGGCCCTTTTTTGTCTGTTACCCAAAGAGCTGAATATTTCCTTAACAAGAGAATTAGGCGCTGTTCGAAACGGTTGGTGAGGAAAGAGGTCAGCAACTTAAACGTCAGCCACGGCTCTGTTACAACAGATAATGATTACAATATGTTCAAGCACGATAACGTTCAAATCCAAAATTATCAATCTTTGTCCGATAACGGCAAACGGATAAGGCGCGCAGGTGTGGACAGCTTCTCAGACGAGCACAGCTTAAACGTGAATCCGCTGGATTACTCTTTTTAGGCGATTTTGGAGAATGAGGTCTGGGCTACTTTCAACAGAAGTGACCAGTCGCAGAATGCTACCCTGTTAAAGCACAGGACGAAATCCGAGCGAGTAGTTGCGGCGCGTGTCATGAATTTTTCCGTCGTTTTCGTTCCTGTATTCTCAGTAAAGGAGCCAATCTCGATTACAAGTTATTCTATCGTGTTTGCAAGATCATTTTCCATATCTCTCAAGTGAACATTTTAAAACTTACTGCGCAATACTATTTCCACAACCGTCATTTACTGCGTCAATACTTTTTACGCACCCTGTATGATTTAGAGTGTGATCTTGGGAACGTTTGACTCATGATTCGTTTGATCTGCCGTTATTATTTGCTTGTTTGTAACGTTCGAATCTAATTTGTATATAGGGAGCTGATTGTATAAAGCGGGGAGAGACTAGAAAGGCTAATTCGAGATTGTAGTTGTAATGCTAGATGGCTCGATGCGATGAGAAATAATAGATCAGTGGGGTTTAACTTACAAGAATCTTATAAAGGAGACCATTATCGAAATTTTCCGGAGTACGACACGCATTCCACCTCCATGTGATTTTGCACTGGCATACCTTGACCATCTACGTGTTCTGACCATGGAGTGTAACTGGAGTAACCGTTGGCATCAGCCCACCATGTACAACTGGATTGCTTCCTTCGGGCACACTTGAAGAAATTCATAGAGTGCTTAAAAAAGTGTATAGTTCCTTCGTAGACATTAAGTTCTAATCCAATCGGTCACTGTTATGTTAGAATACTGGTGAGCAAGAAAGCGAAAACCTTCTGATGTGTTAAATGTTGAGATAGTGACATGTGATAACACAAGGCTCAGCAGTGATCTCTTGATTATTGTTCGGTATGCCACTTATGTAGCAGAATTTTTCAATAAAGGACTGCGTGGAATGTTGGATTTGCTAACCTTTAACCTTTATTTTGATCAACAATTTTACGTGTTTAAATTATCAGATAGAATTTGACCTTAACTGGTTCTTGAGGTGAAGCAAAAAATTGTGGGAAGCGGAGGTGAAGCAAAGAAAAATCCGTTCTTTGATAAACACTTTCTAACCTAGTCTCCAAATTCAGGTCACTGTAGGAGACTTTACTAACGCTATAACTGGCAAATTATCTATTCATCCGCCATCACTTATAACCATGGTGTCAAAGCCAAAAGGCAAAGGGATGATGAAACATAAGGTATATGGTGGGAATGACGATGATGAATCAAGAAACTTTTTTCTTCAATGAGAGTTATGCTACACAGTCATAACAGATTCTGTCTTTTATATGATGCCGGATTTTAGGAGAAACCAGCTTTGGGTACAATTTTCTATAACTAGACTTGGTTAATGATAGCTATGGGACCATCTGATGGTTATGCTAAGTTATATTTAAAAATCAATGCAAGTTTTTGCTACTTTTTTGAAAAACGTCGTTTACACTATCACTAATCAGGGCGTTGCCAACCCATTAAATGAGCGCATGGCACTCGACACCCGCCATTTTGATGTTCCAAATGTTCCGCTCTTTATTTAAGTTGTCTGCTGGATGAGTTGATAGGAGTTATTGGTACCGCTACGCAGAGAAAGGGATGTGTTTTTAAAATCAAATAAATTATTTAAGATATCTTGTAATATTGAAGGAGTTTAAATTCGATACAGCCGACCGAATTTTCTCTACTACAGCTTTATGAGGTTAATCTCGGAGACACTACGACGGAATTAAATGGCATTTCTGGTAATACTGACCAGCATTAAAGTACTGACATAAGACACTTTGAACTAGAGGCAGAAAACTTTAAACTGATGGGAAGCCCTGCATAGAACAGGCGACCGACCATAGGAAAAGGAGAAAGCGATGCCCGTATGATTTTCCAGCAATTCAGCCCAGGGTTTAAATGTTAAACAGCAACGTGCCGTACTGCACCTCTGCATAGGGGAAAGCGAGAATGTCGCTTAACCTCTTCTCAACGACATGGCATCTGGACGGACGCGAGCGCAACCTCTGTTTACTTCAGTGGGAATCAGAAAGAGCGGACTACGCGGACTTCTATGTCATTCTGAATGGATCACTTTCGATGTTTCGTGATCTATTCCCGGTATTGTTTGCAATGAAATCCAGGAGGCAGGCTATTAAATTAGCTGGGCAGAATATGCTGATACAAATCTGAGAACATAGTATGAAAACCTGTTGGAAATTTCACCTGCTCTGCCAGGTAAAGGGTTTTACCACTGCGAGCTTAATTTCACCCTTACAAAAATTGAAGGATTTGAATTTGAAACTTTTTATTTTATTCCACTTAATCAACAATCATAGAGTGTATATCCCTTATATAATAAATATAATATAATAATCATAATCATAATAAATAATCCACCTATAATTAACATAGTAATCCCCTATTAAAACAATTTTAAATAAATATAAAAGAGGAAGGGTTTTTTGTCCGATGTTAGGCGCCCTCACTTTGTATACTGCCTAGCAAGTTTAATCCCCCAAGTTTGGGGTACGGTTGCCAATAGTCCAATACCAAGTTTAGGGACACTTGACAGTTGTCCAAAACTGTTGTTTACCATCGACTGTCGACTACCAGCTGACAGCTTTTACTACTGTAGGATGACACCCACATGACAAGGTTTCGAAAGACGTCTCCATTGGCTATACGCCAAGACCACGTAACTCCATATGACGAGATTTCGCAAGACGTGTCTAGTGGTCATATCTCAGTGTTCCTTCCCAGCTCTGCTGTGTGGTGCATTTGCGCTATCTCTACCCTCAGATGTGGTTTTTTGTATTCAGTTTCCCTCTATGTTTAACGCCCTACTTCCGGTTCCTCTTTTCTGCACTTTTTTGCTATTTTGCATCACAGGTGACGATTCTTGCATTCAATTCACCTCTATGTTTACCACCCTACTTCTACTACTGTCCCCCATCACGGAAGCTACGACTCCAGATACTTAGTCCTTTTCCACTGTGCAGAATGAAAGCCGTTTGCTCTTTCCTTCACTGCAATATTAGTCATCAAGATCGAGCTTTTGCGGTATTATGCCACCAGTTGTAGTGAAGACACTAATGTCTTTTCGGTACTAGAGCATGAATCAGCAAGATGTAATGCTTAAAGCTAGAAATAAACTTTGCGTTTATCTTTATAATGTGGTGGGATATCTGATTCACTTACAGATATTTAGAAAGATTTTATGGCAGTTTCTCATCAAGTCTACGACCTATTCACAGCACGAGCTCTACGTTCCATCGTTTTGTACTTTACACTCTACACTTTGCATTCTATGCTTGTGAATGCATTTTGCTGCGATTCCAACGTCCGATCGTCGTCTACTGAAAGCTTTGATGATGTTGCAGATGTTGTAGGCTGGTTTGGTTCCCATTAGTAACACAATGCGTTTTGAACTGCATCCGCTGCTCTATGTCCAATATTTTAGGATTTACTGACTATACTTCTGGTCATTCTCTACACTGCATGTTCTTATCCGGGCTACCGGCTTCTCATTTTGTACTTTGTTCTGTTGGGGATTATGCCTTGTCATTCTTCCATTGTTCCTTTACCTTTGTTATCGTCAAAGTAATTAATTCAATTTCCTGCCATCTGCAACATGTGTAGGCTTGGATGGTGTACAATTTCGTGCGCAATTTCTAGGTGTTTTGAATATAACGTTCCATCGTCTTACTAACAAGTACTCTCTGTTGGCTGTAGGGGGTGGACAATAAGTAGTGCAACAAGACCAATGTGTCGTCCAGCGGAACGCAACAAGATGACGGTGAGCCGTAAACGGTGACTTGCTGGGATGGCAGCAGTTACCTGCCAACATCAGTGTGTCTAGCTGTGCACCTTCGAGGGGCAGTAGAGTACCACTGGACTTGTGCAGCAATCGGCTGTCCTTCCATGAGCAGTGCGGCAGATGTCACGCAGTGACGATTAGGCACCAATTTCCGACTTGTGGACTGGTACCGCCATATGCTGCTAATGATTGCTGTTACTTCGCTTAGGCCTATGTCATACCATCGCTCACCCCGAGCGAAGCCTAGTGATAGGCTCCCATATCGACTCATCGCTTGGCGCGATCGAGCTTATCATTAGGCTTCGCTCGGGGTGAGCGGTGGTATGACATAGGCCCTATGTCAGTAGGCCTACGCACTGCGTCGCACCCGTTCAATACTGTCGTCGACGTGGGATGTTCAAGGGATGTTCATTAAAAATGCAAAAATTCGACAGGGCCTAGGAGTCTAACACTGCCGCGAATGAGGCAACATCATTCCCCACTGAGCCGCCGAGCTAGTTGATCCAATATCTTTCAGCTCCTCTCTTATCCTCACGTAAACATGTCAAGTGCTGACAGTGCGATCCTATGTTAAATTTTCAGGGCTTCTGGTTTGTTCGGTTCAAGAACTTTGCAGAAGTGAAGCCTACCTTTCTACTATTTGGAGGGTGGAGGTTCTCATAGTGGAAGGGTTTTCGCCGTTCAAACGTACGCGTGAGACAGTTCCCTGCTAAGTATTGTATATTGGCTGCATTGCAGCGTAGTGGGAAGAGGCCCCGACCTCAAGATTAAGATGTCTTATCGGTATTTTGCAAAACCAGAATGTGAGCCGCATTCCAGAAAAGCTATCCGTTGGAGTCGAGCTCTATCCCTCTTAACCTTCATGTCTGATACAGTGTTTCGCAGCGCCTATGTGGTCTGACCACGCTTCTGGCCACGCTTCAGCGAGATTGAATTGTACCTCTACCCAAGACCTCTGAACTGGTTCTAACCTAGTTTGGGAAGCACTGATTAGGACCGATCTTGAGGATTCCTAAGGATTTTGGGCCCACTCTAGGATGTGAGCTTTGATCTTGGCGGATTCATTCGTCGCTGCTATAATCGTCGGGCCAGTTAGGAAGCACATGAGTTTCGGGTGCGTAATCTGCTGCAGACGAAACGCGAAAGAAATCGCGTAAAGGAAGAGAGCACCAGCGTGTCTTTTGTCGCATAAGGACAAGCGAATGTGCAGATGTTGCCTTTCGGCGGTGTCATTCCCAACGGATCAATGAGCAGTTGGCATGCGTAGCATGAGAATTTCGTTCAGTGCTGCTTAAAATTCGGTTTTCTCTCCTCTACTGTCAACGTTAAAACGGCAACAGGCGACTCGGGTAACCTTGAAGTCCTGCAGCAAACGTCATGTTGTTCTGCGCGAAACGAAATTTTGAAGGGATTCGTGTTCTGTTGCGCTGTACCCTGCTGGCCTATGACCTCTTTTCACATAGGTGTGTGTTCATTTCTGTTCTCACCATCAGATATATATGTATATTTTCTGACTTCAAGGTGACTCCACCGGAGCTATTTAATGATTCAAAAACAGCAGAAATTGTGTAGCTTGCCATTGCTCGTAAGATGCTAACCAGAACTGTTCACCTTTTAACTTTAGTTTTCCTTGTTACTACCTTGATCAGTGTCTGTAAAGGCTGAAGATTCGATGTATGATGACTTTCTCAAATATCTTCTCACAATGAAGTCGGATATTAAACGAAAGAGAAAGTAAAAGTGAACGGAAGTCGACGCTGCAAAAGCAACAACAAGACGAAACACCAATCATTTCTTCAAGGCCTTTGGCTTAACTGGTTCCACGCTGATGTCAGCGGCGGCTGCTCCCGATGTACGGATGAGTGCTAATGGATTCCCCGAGGTGTGGATGTTTCGTTCTATCAAACACCGGCGGTGATGAAAAGGCGAAGAACATCCCCGCCCGGTCAGCAGGAGGTGCGGGTTCAAGTCCCGCGTGGCGCTCGCTAGACTTTTGATCGCAACAAAACGCCGTTATAACAGCTTACTATCTCAAAACCCCATTCGTTGAGGTTTACCATGAAAATTTTCCATTATGGCTTACATAAAAGGCAATGGATAAAGCTCGGTGTGCATGATATCCTCGGTGTGGAAAAAGTAATGGGGTCATGCCCGATGGTCGATCTCGAATTTGTCCATCGGTAAGTTTCATTCGTAGATCTGTTATTAAGAAAGAATCCTACAAAGGGCTTTAAGGACAAGGGCTAACTGTTGTGGCACCATTAAGAGGGTGGAAAGCGGTCCACTTGAGCTATCTATCAATTGTGCGAAATCATAGCGAAATGATTTAACGAAGACGGAATCTTAAAACCGCTCATTGTCTGTGCATACCGAAATTTCTATTTTCTGTGATCTGTATATTTGTGCAATTTCGACTGCAATGTCTTTTCGAATAGTCGTAGCAGTTAACCCGGTTTATGCTCCCAGTTTGACATAACACTTATTACAGGAATGAAATTGAGAGAATGGTGTGTTGAAGAGTGGCCTCCTCTACTAGACGTAAGTTTATCTCAATTGATGATTTCCATTGGTTATAGTAGTATTCGCTCAGGGCTGGGCGCGTGTAGCGCAGTCGGAGGAGATGCCGGCTGTCGCGTGCATCCGATACCAGGCTCCTGGTTCGGAATTCCCCCAAACCAACCAAGCCTTCCATATCGCCGGGGTCAGTGAATTTGTACCAGACTTGCCTGGGAAGGAGGAAGCGCTGACTTGTTCATCGACTGGCTGGCGACCGCAAGAGATCGTGTGACCAAATACGCATTCCAATTGCCTTCATGATATAACGTAGAATTAGAGTGCGTGGCCCACCCCAACGGGGATTGACTGTCGTCCTTTATATTATATTCTTTATCCACTCAGTACTGTTTGATGCTTTATGTCCCATAGTTATAGAACCTTTAATGTACGTAGCACATGAATTGTTCAGCAAAAGAATAACTGGTGAAAATGACGTGCTTTAGAGAAAATAAATATCCACATCATAAGTCACCAAAGCAGGATTAGTCATGGGGGTATTTTAAATGAAACAAAATCAAGTAACTGAGAAATTATTCGCTGTATAGGATGGTCAACGTGCGCGTGGTAGCGTAGTCGGAGGAGGCGCCGGCAGACAGATGCAATTCGATTAAGGTTCTTGGTTCGGATTTCCCGCCAAGGGCAACCAAGCCTTCTAACCCTCCGGGGTCGGTGAATTGGTACTAGACTTGTCTGGTAGGGATTGGACACTGACTTATCCAGCGAAGAACTACCGCAAGTCATTGTATAGGATTAGTGATGCTGCTGTTTCGTTGTATACTGTAGGATTTCAATGCGTCGAATAGAAAACTGGTGTATAGATCAATTCGTCTATGGCCTTCGTCTTCAGTTTTTCGAAGATGCATCTCGTGATATACATCTCATTCTAAAGTGCCATCCGCCCACTCGATGAAGCCTTTCGCCCCTCTGAGGTCAGGGAATCGGTGTCAGACTTGTCTAGGAGGGATTAAACACTAGGTTGTTCATTGCCTGGTCATTGCTACTCAGCATTATGCCCAAAATAAACTCAAACTGCCTCTACGATATCCCCTTGAAGTTGCGTGACCCTTTCTGCTGGGTGATTGACTAAGGCTAAACTTATCCCTGGTCTTGGTCAACTCGGCTTTCCGATGTGCCTGTTCTTCGCTCATGATCTAATTTCTCCTTTAGGCTTTTGATGCAGTTAGCGAACGTTGGTGTAATAAATTCGTTAAGTGGTGAGCTCTCATAAATATGGTACGAATATGGCTAGTAGTGGCTAGCTCAGCTCAGATGTTCAACTCTAGGAAGGCAAGCATCTTGACGAGCGCTTCCACTGGAACTATCTGGAGAACCACCAATAGGTCGATCGTTCTGAGCAACACCACTTCTAGTTTATTTCCTACAATCATTTTAACATTCAGTACTTTCTTTGTAGGAAAATATCGGGATCTATCCTAGCCGGAGGGGACGCGTGATTTTTTGTTCCTCCATTCTCTATCTCGAGCTTATTCGGGAGCTCTAGCTGGTGCCCCACGATACTGAATGCTCATGGGCGCATTCATTTTCGATGTGGCATGACAATGCGGGCACAACTGTCACTTTAGGTTTGCCCCTTCCGATTATCTTATAACAGATCCAAATATTGTAGTTAAATAGTAATGCTCCACCATCGGCTAACATCAGCATTTTTGCGTTCTTGTTTCCTTCTTAACTTCTTGACGAGGTTACTGGATCAAATCAATTAGGGGCTACTGACTATAGTTGTGCTCCAGGAATTTTTTAGAATATTCATATGGTTCCAATCTGAATTCATTCGAATTCGAATATATTCGAAAAACGCGATTTTTGAAAATTCGGCACAGCCGAAACGTTAGCAAGTAAATCCTATTATATAAAGCGGAGATCATAATAATAATAACGTCGAGAAGAGGATGGAAAGAAGACTCATATATGAGCAGATTGTGAGCGATCTAGGATGTGATACTACTGGAGCGGAGCCTAAGCTCGTAGAATGAGTTTTATTTATTTAATATTTTATTAAAAGCTTCACCAGGTATGCTAATAGAGCGGCGAAGCATGCCACATATCGATAATTCAACCTACGGGTTCTCTTATCTCTTGTCTCTTGTGAAGCTGCAGTTTCTATTTCTCCAGCCACCGCAGCTCCTGCTAAGTAGAACTCAAGCACAAACAATTTCTTCGTCCCAAGGGCTTTGTTTTTTCAAAGTTGTTGGAAGGAGTCCTTAGCCGCTTCAGGAGATGCTTTTCCGTCAGGTGACTTCGAGATTATCGATAAGAGGGCAAGGTCGAGTCCAATAGTGGGTTTGATTCAGCTCAGCATCGAGAGAGTGGTGAAGAAAATCCAGGCAAGCATTCTCGGAGAAATGCAAGAAGTCGCTCCTTGAACCAGGCAAAGAGTGATACCGGAGCGATGGCTAACGCAACCGTCCCGTGCAATGCCAGAGAATTGTTTCACTTCACAAATATTATATAGTACGGCGACTATGGAAATTTTCGTCGTATTTGAGCTAAGCTGTTGTTGTGGATCTTCTTTGCTCATGAAGGTGGATGCGATACCCCCGCTCGCCCCTCTCAATGAAGGCTAAACTATTCAACCCCTTGTTCACAAAAGTGCAGTGGTTGTAGTGACGTCTAAAACGAAGGCACTTCCATGGAGTGCTATATGTACCTCAGCAGCGTTTCCCCCACTTCTCACATATTTCAATTCCAGAAGCGCCAAGTCCAGGATATGATCCATGGTCCAATATCACTCTTTCATCCTCTCGATCGTGTTGTGGATACGAGGGAATTCCAGCGACTGAGAGATCTTAAGCAGCTTGGCGTCACTTATTTAGTCTATCCATGTAGCACACACTGTAGATTTGTACATAGCTTAGGGTGAGTTTTTCTTCAATTTTTCCCGCGATAGGCGCTTATTTGCATGATCTTTCAGAACCTATTGGCTGGCATTCAAATTCGTTGAAATTTTGAAGCGAGACCCTTCGCTGAATATTACTGGGCAGGACCATCTTTGCGTTTCATTAGCAGCACTCTGCCATGATCTAGGTCATTTCACTAGTTTTTATTTTGAAATTTATACCATCACCTCCTTTTTCTTTATAGGTCACGGTCCATTTTCTCATATGTTCGACGGGGCATTTCGAGATGCTTCAGGAGCGCCTAAGTACACTGTAAGTGAACTCAAATATTTTTCTTCTTGACTATTTCTTGATGAAGTGCACTTTTGAGCGTGTGCTTTCAAACTGAAACCATAATAGTAGTCACCAAATTCGTCGTCATTGTCAACTTGTGTTGTGTTAGTTTTGTTTATGGTATCGACATTCACAACAGCTTTCGTTATTTATTTATTTATTTATTTATTTAATTCTATGCTTTCCGCCTCTCATGTAAAGAAATAAGAACAGCTCAGCAATCACATAGAACTTTTAAAAATCATTGCGCTCGGAGAGAACCGAATCCAAACCCATTGCTTCGATATCGTGGATATTGTGTGTTATTACATAGTGCTGTGCTTATGGTGTAATGGTCTAGCGTCCTGCACGGAAAGCAGAGGGGGCTGATCCTGTTTGGTGAAGGAGTTCTGATCGCAACAAACCGTGCTTGTAACGTAGTGTATCCTCTATTGCAACTGCTCTAAGCCCCAGAAAAGCATTAAACCAAAAAATCATTTTGAGTTATAACTACGGCGAGCAAGTCGCTCAGGTAAAATTATTGAAGATGCATATTTAAAATGAAGCATACTCACTAACAGGAAGACATAGTGAAACGTATGGTCTGAATAACGAGAATACTTATAGTGCTAGGGAAACGCCACACGCTACGAGCATCTAGGCACGAGTATGGAATCTTGCAACTGGATTTTCAAATATACCAATTCTCTGGTTTTGGGTGCAAAATAATGGCAGCTCCGAAATACAATAGCTCATTTAGTAGTTTCTATAAGAAACCTTGGGCACTTCTTAAGGGACAACGATGTTAAGAGGAAACTTTAACCACACACAATATCAAACGAGTAGTCTATGGCAGTGTTGTGGTAGTTTTTTTTGTCAAGTGTTCTCGATGCAAAGCTAACAACTTGAGCTGCTTAACTTCTGGTTTCGCATAAAAAAATATCGTACAATATGACCGGGCATCCATTAGGTAGTCCAACGAATGTTGAACAGAAAACGCTGAATGTAATTACGGTTCAAGAGCTGTAACAACTATTCATCTTTTGGCTCACTGTAAGATTATTTTGCAATGCGAAACATCCCCGAGCATCTGTCACCGCCGTGGCGCTGCCGACCAGCCATGAACTGTCTCCCACCTAGTCACACATTGCTCACCGCCGTAATATTTTATGGATTCTGCGTGATCGAACATTTGATGGCGTTTTCATTTCTCCAGCGAAATAACAGCTGTACGACGATTTTAGAAAGTTGATGTAGCTATAGCACAAGAATAGGTGCAACTCCTACAAGGTTCATTTGGAGTGTTGAGGGTGAAGGATTAAAGTCGTCACTTACCATTACTGTAAAGTCAGATACGAGGTGGAGCGTGTATAAGACCATTCATAGTTTTTGTGTACTTGTGGAGTTCGCAGGTTCATACTGCTACTTGTTTTCTTTCGTCCCATTGATCTCCGAAGTGTTTGAGCAAGCATCAGTAACGTCACCATTTGTCCCTGAGTACCTCAGTTGATACTCCCTGTTTGAGTGTCAGAAGAGCGTCATATCGTTCGTTCAGGGCTTTCATGAAGAAACCCAATGGCTCTGTTTTCCTTTTCTTCCGTTATTGTTTTTTTGATAGTCTACCGATACCCTTTGGTAACAGTTCTCGTCCATTTATATTGTCTGCTAAAAGAATTACGTGGCCGCCTCACCTAATTTCCGACGACTCCGCCCAGGTGTCCCTGATTTTTGGGCGTTGAAGAAGAACGGATCCCAAAGAAACGGATGGCAGTGTATCGATGTCTTAGGCTGTTGTTGATCGGACTGTGTGAAATCAGAATGCGACAATATATGAACTGCAGCAATACTGTGCTCCCACGGACCACGTTGGTTGCTGCTGATAGTCCAGACAGCATAGCTTCGGCTGGCGATTTCTGAGCGCTTGAACGATGAGCTCTGATACACATTTCTGCAGTAGAGTATTTGGGCTGTCATAGATCTTGGTTATGAAGGGCAGAGTTAGCCGAGTGGTTAGTAGTGCAGTTTCCTGCACAAACAACTACCTCCAGCACGCCCTGTAAAATTTGCGAAAACGTCGAATGTTCCAGCGTCAGGCTCAGGATGACTGCAGAGAGTTGGCTAACCTAATGAAGCGCTGAAGGATACATGTCTTATGTCTGCAGAGAACACGATGGAAAGGGGCAAAGGCCGGAGAAATTGAAGAAGAGGAGAAGCTCTACTGTTACGGGGAACACACTAACAAGTGGGGCGCCGATTCCGTACTAACTTCAAGGACCCCGTACCCCTTAGGTTTAACGATTTGGCAAAGAAGAAATGCATTTTTATAGCAATTCAGGGGTGGAGATATTTCATATATGATTTGTTTTCCCGTGCAGACACAGCTTCAGACCCTTCCTTCGTAAGAGGAACGGGGTCAGAATAGCTGTTGCAGAGCTCTCAAAGATTCGGTAGCTGCAATGTAAAGAATAAACGACAGCGTCATGTCATTGCATCTGTACACAAAGAATGTTTTCTAAACCATCATATCCGTCTACGCCCCGCAGAACGAATGCCGCGACCACTGCAAGCAAGCCTTCTACGTATACTTGAATAGGTCGTAAGGTCCGTACCAGAAGGCGACCATCTCTCAATAGTAGGGGACATGAGAGGGCACGTGTAGACTGACAGAACGGGTGGAAAGGGTTTGTGAATGTAAAGGGATCGCTCTGGTAGACCCAGATTGAGAAAGAATTCTCGATCTGGGTGTGGTCCACTACCTGTGTAGATCCATCTACGCGAAAGGAGAAAGCAAGCCGTAAGGTGGTGATCTATGCTACCGAAGGATGGACAGAAGTTGACCACATCCCGGTGCGAACGCTGTCCGTGCTATGAAGGCCGTTCCTCGAGAAGACGTAGCATCACATCATAAGCCACTGGAAGCCGATCCGATTTTATCGTATACCCCAGCAAACCCTATACAAGCACAGAAACCAGAATCTGATGATGGAGGCTACGGCCTCCTTAGCGCATCGAGCTACGAGGAACAGTGCTTGAAGCATTTAGATCTTCCTTGTCCAACTGATCCCGTCAGCGAGACCTGGAGGAGGGTGACCCAAATGATCCTACGACGTGCCATGGGAACCTCGGTGTAATAAAGAGAGGAACCAGGCGGGATAGAGCGCCGTGGTTTTGGAGTCAAGAGGTGCAGGTTGCGGTGAAAAAGGAGGCCTGTAAACAGTGGCAATTGAGCACCTCACAGCCTACAGGGAGCTGAAGAGCCTAGGAAAAGCATCGGTAGTGAAAGCTAGATCGGACATATGGATGCCCTCTGTGCAGAGAATCACCCATAAGATTGGTAGTAGATTTCAAGGCACCCAAGGGAAAAGCGTCCAAGAGACGCACAAAAGGAAAGATGGCAGGGGTCATCAAAAGAGATCTTGCCGAATTGGCGCCTTGGCAGATGATCCTTGAAAGGATGAGGTGGCGACGGATCACAAGAACAGCGAGCCCTGCGACTGCGCGATACTAAATGCTCAGGAGAAGAAAATAAAAAGCTCATGGTCATCCTGGAGTAGATGAGCTGGAATCAACGGCATGCCTACATAGTCACATTCGTCAGCTCTCAGCTTGGTCTTTGGGTACCTGAGCACAATGACCGACGACTTAAGCAAAACAACAATACTACCAAAGTAAACAATTACACTAAAAAAGTATTTAAAAAGACAAAACCTTACAATCGCTTCGTTCCTTCCCTTAGACGATTGTAAGAACAATGTATGATGCATAAAAGAATAGGGGTTTTCCCCGCAACTCCCCAGTAAGGTGGGAGACCCTTTTGAAATAAATGACAAGAAAAAAGTTGAAGTTTCTAGAAATCGTGCAGTTTCTTGCTACAGCTCACAATTTTATTTTATTTTCCGTCCACTTCAAGCTTTTGTAAACATTCGTTCCATTTTTCGTGCCATACTCATTTCTACATTTAACAGCCTATGCAACTATGTGTGACTTTCTCATCAAAACACTTTAGCACGAGTCGCTTTCGATCCGTTTACTTCGACGAATTGCCAGCCAACCCGATATCCGCGATCAGCTCCAGCAATATCTTGGGCAAGGTGACGAATTCGAGCAGAACATTACGTTTGCTGAAGAACTGATCTCATCGAAAAAATTTGTAAGGTTGAATTTTTGCCGACATTTTGTATGTCTAAAAGGTATGTGAGGCGCACTCGGCGGAGCATACCGCTTATAGGTCACGTATTCATTTTAAAATCGATTTCCTTCGACAAGTCAACCATTTGTTGTGGCTCATATCTAAGAAATTAAATTACTAGAAGCTATATATTTATTGGTATATGTCGCGTAGGTGAGCAGCATTAGTAGGCGAGAACTTCTAAACCAATCGGACCGCATTGAATGTGCATGCTGTTCAGAGAGGTCGTATTCAGACAGTACCATAATGGAGTGGCATGCGTTCGGGCTGTGCTCCGTTTGGTTATTATTGGCTGGCGCACTTCCACCTACCTGTGCTGCTCATCTACGCGACATGTACCTATTTATTTATTTATAGCCTGAGTAGATCCTGTTCCATAAATTTCGGCTCTGTTCTGAGCAGTAGATGGCCGCTGTGCTCACACAACCGATAGCGCCTTTCAATTAGTTGTGATTCTAAGCAAACTCTGCACCGAATCGGTGGCACCCACATCTGATCACTTCCGCCGCTGCACCTCACAGACCCTGGAGAGAACATTAATTCGAATACACGATTACCCATTTATTGTTCAGGGTTCCAATGGAACATGGTTGCCTCGGGGGCGCCCCGTAGAAAAAGCCTTTCTTTTTGACATCGTTGCAAACGACAACGACTCCTGTGACGTTGACAAATTCGATTATTTGCTTCGAGATTCCTTCAGCGCCGGTATTCCGATTCCATTCAACAAGGTTCGGATGCTCTTTTAAATCGTCGTGCCTAACCACTACCTATCAGTTCTTTCAGCACAGTGTCGAACGATTGATGGAGAATGCCAGGGTGTTGGCTGATCCTCATAGTGGATTTCCTCGGATCTGCTATGCTAAAAAGGTCCCCGATTTGTATTTTTAGGTTTATGTAATGTTTGTGTTTCGCGCAGTGGGCTAGGGTATACCATCAATAAACAGTTTTCTCTTTCTTTCCAGAGCTTCGTTTTCCTTCTCACTTTTCTCTATTTTGTCATTTTTCAGGCAGCAGACGTAGCCCTATCCGTCGGCGAGTCACGTCAGATGCTTCATAACCTCCTCTATCAGCATCGCGTCGTCACGGCAATAGAAGCTATGTGGGTGTTTTGCACTGTTCATGATATTCTGTTCAAATAAAAGAAAATTCGGATCTATGCTAGCCGGAGAGCGAACCGATAGAAAAGCGAAAAACACAAAATGTTTGAATTCTCTCGGCTAAGAAGTTGCGAAGAAACGGCCTCTTGTGGGCAACTTCTGTGTGCAATCTTTTTGGAATGGCTTACTTTAATTCTTCTGCCATTGCTAAGCAAATACTGAGAAGTGCTTCCCTACAAGAATAGATCCGGAAATCGTATTTCCGTAGAGCTCGTGTTACGCGATTCGTCTCATGAGTTTAGCAAGCTTGAGGTTCAATTTCTTTGACGGGGTCTTCGAAATTTGAATGTTTTCAGGGTGGTAAAGGCGTTGACTCTTGCCGACAAGCACTTGAGCTACATGGGTGACGACGGACGGCCGTACTCATTGTCAGAAGTCACTCTGAATCTTGAGGCCTACCTGAAGACTAGCGACGGTATCTTAAGAGATGTACGGCTACAGCTGACTATTCATTCGACATCTTCGTTTACATAACTTTCTAGGCAATTATTGGCTAAACGGCAACTTTATTTTAAGAATACTATTCTTCAAAATCTGTAAATGATTTTGAAAATACCAACTGGTTATTCCTTTGTCCGGTATTTTTTCCTTCCTTATTCGTTTGCACTCTGGCCTTCTTCTGCTGTGATATCTAGTCGATGTCGGAAAATACGAAGTACGAACCATTTCAAATCAGTTTCTTTAAGCCTCAGTTGGCTGGTATCGAGGTTGTAAGCTGTCACAACGATGTTTTGTTGCGATCAAAACTTCTAGCGCCAGGCGGGACTCGAACCCGCACCTCCCTCTGACCGGGCGGGAATGCTCTACGCCTTTACACCACCGGCGCCGTTTGATCGAACGCAACATCCACACCTCGTGGGACCGACCAGCACCCAAGCGTATCCGGGATGAGCTGGCCGCTGATATCAGCATTGATCCTGTTAAGCTGATGCTCTTGTTAGAATCAATTCAAATCAGTTTTCCGGGATGAGCTGGCCGCTGATATCAGCATTGATCCAGTTAAGCTGTTGGTTTTGTTAGAAACAATTCAAATCAGTTTATGTGGTGATATCAATGCTGATATCAGCGGCCAGCTCATTCCGGATACGGGTGGGTGCTGATGGGTCCCACGAGGTGTGGATGTTGCGTTCGATCAAACGGCGCCGGTGGTGTAAAGGCGTAGAGCATTCCCGCCCGGTCAAAGGGAGGTGCGGGTTCGAGTCCCGCCTGGCGCTAGAAGTTTGATCACAACAAAATATCGTTTTGAAGTACGAACCATTTTCTCGTCTACTTCCGCGCCAATTCCCAGCATCCCCAGCTGGCGAAGGAATACCCTCGATTTTCCCTTCAGAAGTTCGAGCTGCGATCAAGATTACGAGGAGTGGCACAGTTCCTGCCTGGTCCGGAGAACGGACCACATTTCAGCCGACCCACTTCGAGCTCGACCACATATTCTAGACTTCGTGCTCGCCTACTCCTACTCTCAAAAGGGACGAATCCCGGCAAAGCGAAGATCTCCTGTCCCTTGCAAGAAGGGCGACGGAGAAGATACTCCAAAGTACCGTCCTGCATGCCTGTTGAATGTGCTTTACAAGCTCTTCATGACGAAGGACACTGGACGAACTAGGCTGGATTTCGGAAAGGTGCAGCTATAAGGATCACATCCAGCACTCTTCGAGGATCATTGAGGTTGGCCGTGAATACCGCATGCCCTTAGTTCTCACCTCCGTCAAATACAGGTAAGCATTTGACAAAAAAAAACGAAACAACGCGAACACCATTCCGTATACACTCATCGACCGGATTACTACGCTGGATGAAAGCCGACAGTACAGCTATTCCATTGCTCCTTAGAAATCCCATTGGGAAGGGGTGAGATAGGGCGCCTCTCGAATCTTCTCTCAGCTGGCGACATCGTACTGTTTTCGAATTCTAACGCTGAAGCGGATACGATGCTTGTGAATTAAACAAAAAGCGAAAAGCATAGGAGTGCGAATTAAAGTGGGAGGACACAGATCATGAAGAATCTTGACTGCCAGGGAGAAAGAATTCAGATGGAAGGCTGTCAACCCACAGACAAGCCTATCTATCTAGCCTAGCACGTTCGATGAACGTGGAGAACGGTATGAAAGGCGAGATGGATAGGAGGCCAAGAACTGCATGGGGCTCTTTCAAGGAGGTTACAGACCATGTGATGTATTGGTCCAACAACATCCGAGCAAACCTATTCGACACCTCAGTTCTCCTAGCGCTGTGCTACACTGAGGAGAGGGACACTGCTGACACGCAAAATACGCAAAGGACCATTCAAAGAGCATTATAACAATGAATATTGAAGTAGAACAAGAGAACTCAACATTAAGCCGGACCTCGTAGCTCCGACATGAGGGGAGTGCCTTATTTTCGTGACCCAGCGAGTTACGCATGGAAGGCTAAATGCTGATGGGCTGGTCACATTGTAAGAGGACAATGCGACGTTGGACGAAAAAAGCTCTGGAGTGGACCTGCGAGACGTCAAGCGCCCTCGGGGTGGACCTCCAACAGGATGGGACCTACAACTTGATCCAACTGGCTCTTCAGTTGGGAGTAAATGAAGCCTCATCAGGCCATCATTGGGACCACATCCTGGGGCCAAATTCATCAAAGAGTTACAGCATTTTAACGGAGAAAATGCAGCCGAAATCCTTGATAGCGCGGCTGAAATTTTTCACCACATCGCTTGATAAGCCGCGCTATCAGGGACTTCGGCTGTACCTTTAAATTCAACGTTAAATTGCTGTAAGTCGTTGATGAATCCAGTCCCTGGATGAAGATGGCGTACGAAATTTGTGGAAATGATATTGTGGCCCATCCTGCAACTGGAAAAAATAAAGAGCTGCCCGTCTTTGCTTAGGAAAGTGGAGACAGGTTCAAAGAAAACCTCCTCTTGGAATACCTTCCTTTCCTGTACTGCTCACAACAAAAAGAAAACCTCCAGATGAGGGAGCTGCAAGGGGATTTGAATGTTTGAGGTCTTCAGATTGTCAACTCCACCGCACCAGAAATGGCTGAAGCTCAACGAATTCTGAGGGACATCGAGAGAAGGAACATACCAGTCAAACTCGAAGAAGTGGAATGTGGTCCATCATGCGCTGACGTGGTAAGGGCTGTTTGATTTGTCCATACAAATGCTGAAGTGCGTGAAAATGTACGACAGAGTAGGTCGCCTTGACTCCTATGGAATGCACACTTGTTGTATTGAATGCGGGGTCTCCTACACGTTTCTTCACTGTACAAAATTGTCCGCACGTTCGTACAAGGTTTCTCACAAATTTTCTGAGGGCCGTTTATCACTTGATGAGACTGAGACCAGTATTTTTAGAGGAGTGTGAACATATTCTGCACATTTCTTGTAGCTTTATTGTTGTGACTTTTCAATTTGTTGGTACGTTATGGTGTTGGTTAACTATGCTTCAGCTTAACTCCATGTCTGGTGGTTGCACAGTGGAACTGGAAGACGTCAAGGTAAATGCAGTTGCAATTTTCTTTCTTTGCCTTCTCACACCATAACTCCTCTGTTTTACCTTCTACACCCTTTATCAAAGAGCTCCTATATGTTCAAAACCAGGATTTGTTATAGCTCTTGGCTATCCTAAATTACAAAGCTCTTGTTATTGATGTGGCAAAGGTCTTACAAGGGAGGTCAATGAACTTCCCGTGCAATTTTAAAAGTGACCTATTGAGAAGCACCGTAATGGTTTTGAAATTTTCTGCGGTCATCTGCGTAGGACAAAAATTGCAAAAAAAACTGTATCGCTTCAGTGCAGGTCGATTTACAAAAATGGCCTCCTTAAAGAAACTTAACAAACTGTCAGATTTCTAACATCAACTATAATTAAATTGCTTTTGCATGTTAATTTCTGAGCATTACGAGGTCATTCGAGGTTGTGCTATCGTGACTCCAAAAGTGGAGGAGAGGTCGAAAAAAAAGTTTCTCCCAAACTTCGCCCAGTAATGTGATTATGAGTGCCGTGGACGAAGATCGTATGCATTTTTGAAAATTCGGCCGCCCATGGTAGGTTAATGGTGGCGTTCGTGTGTAAGGATGGTGGGGTCATGATCATTGATTTCGCCCTTTCGTCCCCTACGGAAACTGTTTAAGTTGCACCTCTATTAGCCCTCTAGACGAAGTTTGGGAGAAACTCGATTTCGATCCTCGGAGTCGGGGAGTACAAGTCCCTACCCCTTCGATTAGCAGGAAGTGGTGGAGAAAATGAGCAGCATCGTTCTTAAATCGTATCATCCAGGTTAAAATGATGTTCTAATGTCAGTGTGGTACTCTACGGTGTTCAAGATGCAATTAAATCGAGAGAAGATGAGCGACCAAGTCAGCAGTTTAAGATCCCAACCTCTGGATCTGAACCCATAGCCCCTTTCCTGCAAGTCCGCACCCGCATTCACTCAGCCATCCAGACGGTGCCGGATTGCTACTGCTCCACTTCGGTTACTGTATCGCTAACAAGCAAATTGTGAGATCGCTGTAATTCCGCTACTGTTCTGGAACCAAACATTTTGCCGGTCAAATTCCAACTACAACGTAACAGTTCCAGGCGTCAGTTCTGCTTCATCGACCAGCGCTGAATTGATACGGTTTCTTGCAATTTTTGACCCACCCGGATGTCCGCAGGAAATTTGAAATCCATTGCGGTGCTTTTCAGACAATCCCCTACAACCCTCAATAGGTCAATTTTAAAACTATCGTGGGAAGTTTAGTAACCTCCCGTGCGTTTAGTTAAAAGCAGTCTTTCAGTTCTATTTACCATATTACGCTGATACCTAGGCTGTCGGACACCAACGAGTTGTCATTTCAAGAAGAATTTTCACGCCACTGGGAGCGAAGCCACGAATGTGAAAGCAAAGAAAGCGCTATCCCTATTATGTTCGCCCCATAGTTCTTAGCTGATATTAGGGCTTCGTAATCCACTCCTTCTTAACCCTCCACGTATGTAATGACCTAATGCGTAATGGATCACAAGATATAAGCCCTCCTCTGCACCTACCATAACGCACCGAGGCCTTATCTCCAATCTAATCACCGGTGCTAAGAGGCAGATACTGGTACTGATCCTCTACCTTTCATCACCGTGTCTAATGGATCTGCTAAACATCCGAGACGTGCCCAAATTTGAGGGGTCGATTCCATTCCCCTATAATTAGTGGAGCGTTCGATGCGCAGATTAAAAGGAGCTGTTAGATAAGAGTTTGTTCTGTAACTCTGCTTTTATATTGCACACTGTAGTGTTCATAAGTGTGCCTTCCCCTGACCCACTTTACTGTGCTTTTAATCCTTCTCTCTCCTTATTCTTCAGTGTGTGTTCCATAATGGTTCCTCCTTTCTCTCTCAACTGCTAAAACAGATGATCGACGATCATAGTTTCAGAAACTGATCAACAAGCAACTTCGAGAAGCTCTTGGTGATGATTACGACGATGGAAAGATCTTGGTGCTGGTGGGTCTAATTTGTTGCTTATCACAGATTTTATTTATTTTATTTTATTGTGCTTGCCAATAACAATACTCAGCAAAGTGGGAAAGAAAGAATACGCGTAAGATTGGCTAGGCGATCAAAATATAAATTAGCTTAAATTCGCCAAGAAAATGAAAATGAAACAGAAACGAGTAGTAAGGAGC
Organism: Heligmosomoides polygyrus bakeri; assembly: GCA_947359475.1. Classification (NCBI taxonomy): domain Eukaryota; kingdom Metazoa; phylum Nematoda; class Chromadorea; order Rhabditida; family Heligmosomidae; genus Heligmosomoides; species Heligmosomoides polygyrus. The sequence goes on along the minus strand of OX375866.1, from coordinate 29,314,774 downwards.
TTTCTCGGATAGGAGAAGCTACTCATGTAGGACGAAAATAAAGTCACTGAGAAAAAATAAATAAATAAGAGATAGCCAAAAAAAATATAAGTGGGCGGTAAAAAATTGGGCATAAAAAAGTTTTTTTTCGCTGAATTTATTTACTGAATATGAAGCTGGAACGATAGAACTACGACCCTCCCAGCACGCAGCTGGCAGAGCCATACCGGGGCGGGCCCTGTATTTCAAGGACCTCATTGAACTAGTACGTGCCCCAGGCGATGGCTGGGAAAGGAGGCGTGCAGGCGAGGACGAATTAATGAGTGCGTCAGACAATAAATTGAGATTTTAAGGGCGTTATAACTTACATTTGTGTTCTGTCAGAATAAGTAATCGATAACTTTTTTGACTCTTGTGATTTTTTTTTAGTTTTTAGCTTCAACGCCCGGCTAAGAAAGCATCCATACATCCGAAGTGCAATAAAAGTGTAGCCGTGAGGAGAAAGAGAGGGAAATAATAATGCAAAGATTGTCAAAGACACTGAGTGAAGGCATTTAGGTAAACACTGAAAGAACCAATTGCAAAAAAAAGAATGCAAGAAAAAATGAACACAAGATGACAACAAAAAGTTTTTTAAGCTAAAAAAAACATACAGAAACAACTGCAGGAGTGAACTGAAACAAACAATAGCCCGTTAACAAAAGAAGAAAGGACGTAAGGGCCGCTAGTAGGCGAGGTGGGCGAGTAGACGAGAACAGTGTGCAGGAAGAGGAACCGTATTCAACCGCGTTGTAAAGCAACGTTACTCTCCTGTAAGAAGCATAGGTTGAAAACATCGTAATTTTGTTCAACAAATTTTTAAAACAGAGGACTTCCCTGCAATTTCGCCTGACACAACCCAACCCGAAGTGTGATACCACGGAGCAGCAAACAGTGGAGGCGAATACAATTGATATCAAGGAATGGAGTGTAAAAGAAGCTTTCCAATGCTGATCCTAATTAACGAAAAAGAATAATTGATCATTGTATACTGGAATATACTGAATGCCAATTAGATGTCTAATTTTGCGCTAAAAATTCGCCAAATGAATTTGAAAAAGAGAAGATTTTCTCCACTGGAAAAAAGAAGAATCCAGTCGGTTCCACAGTGGGACAACTCTACTCAGGAAACTTCCTTGAAAAGGCCGAGTGTTGGTTTTTTTCTGGCCTGATTCGGTATGCATGACCACGAGTGGTACCAAGAGTTTGAGATAATTCAAAGAGATCGGTCAACCTAATAGATACTTCTCTTGAGATGAATTTGTATATCAATCCAAAATCAGCTACTATTCGTCGGTGTTCAAGAGTGTGGGCTCCTATCTTTTTAAGGCGACGCTCATGAGAAATTTTAATATTTCCGATGCGAGCAAAACAACGGTATGTGAAACTTTTTTGAATACCTTCTATCAATTCAATATCTGATCGGCAATAAGGCGACCAAACAGGTGAGCAATACTCAAGAACGGGACGGGCATAAATTGTGAAAAGTCGAAAGAGAACAGTAATATTCCGAGTTTTGAACGCTCTTAGAATGAAATTTGAAATCGAATTTGCTCGGGAAACAATGCGGTCTATATGACATTTAAAGTTCAGCTCGTCTGAGTAGTGAACTCCAAGATCTCGTACACCATGAATGATATATACAGGATTTCCATCAATTTTAAAAGTGTAAGATGGGTGATTTTTTCCAATCAACATAACTGCCGTTTTTTGAATGGAGATGTCGAGCTCCCATAATAACGCCCAATTGACTAATGTGTAAATAGATTCTTGAAGTCTGTCACAATTGTTAACAGTGAAAATTTTGGCGTCATCGACAAACAAACTGCAGAAACAGCCTTCAGGTAGCGTATCGAAAATGTTATTTATATACAACAAAAACAGTAGTGGGCCGAGACAGGTTCCTTGAGGAACACCACTCGGGGTGACATAATACTGAGACTTGTAATTATTTATGACGACCATTTGGACTCGATCTGCTAGAAAAGATTTTAGGATTTCGTGGAGTCGGACGACTTTAATACCATAGGCAAAAAGTTTTTTAGCAATAACGAAATCTGAACGGAATCAAAAGCTTTAGCCAAATCCAAAATGCAAACTGAGACATAATTATGATTATCAATCTCTCTTTGCCATAATGGGACCATAGATATGAGACAGTTGATCGGGAAGGAAGGAACCCGTGTTGGTTTGGGTGAATTAAATCATTAACCTTGAGGAAATGCGTAATTTCTTGGCAGTTTATACGTTCCAACACTTTACTAGTAGAACAAGTCAAACATATTGGTCTGTAATTTGCAGCGGAGTTTTTTGATCCTTTTTTAAAGATCGGGCGAACTAGTCCAACCTTCCATGGTTTCGGCACCTGGCCTTGAATTAAACATAATGGTTGGGAGGACGTTAGGCCCAAGGCCGCGTTCTTAAGGAAGATATAGGAGATGTCATCAGAAGACGTGGAGAGTCTATTTGGAAGTTTACGGAGAGCGCTGTAAACAATGTTACTCGATATATCGATCCAATTTAGCTCAGCACGAGTCCTGAGCGGTAAGGTGTAGCTGCTCTGAGTAGGCTTTTTGTATGTTGATTGAAAGTATTTCGCAAATTCCTCAGCTTTAGCCCAATCATCTTTAAGAACGCGACCATCTGCAGCAATCATACTAGGAGTAGATTCGCACAGTTTTAATCTTTCTCTGCAAAAGCTGTAAAATCTCTTATTATTTTTCTGAAGTGCAATTTTCTTTTCTTTTTCAATATCGTTTGACAGCAGCAGTGTCGCAATAGGCAGCATATCCTCTGGAAATCCTAACTCTCTCCATAACCTCTGTCATAGACCTCATTTCCGCATATTACGGTCGAGGTGTTGTCAGTACCTCACCTTCTAGCTGTTAGCTCTGTGAGAACATTAAAGGTAAGACTTACACAACTGTATTTATGCACACTACAACGTGTTTTTCCCAGGTAATATGATATCGATCACATATGGAATGTACCTGTTCTTGTACTCATTTATTCACCGCGAAGACAAGTAGATATTGGCTCGCAGTAAGCGAGCCTAAGGAAGACAATTTAATTCGTCTGACGATGGGACGGTACTTAACTCCAAGATGCGGATCGTCTCAGTCCCTGGAAACAACCTCAAATGGAAACTCATTTCAGATTACGAAAGAATGACTTTTACTTACGGTAGTTACTTACGGCATACATGTGCATTATCAGGTGTCCGCATAAAGCGAGGTCTCAATTTATCGAAAAGAAAATCATGACCTTAGAATAGGCATTGAATCATGTCAAAGGTTTATTTATTTAGTAACCACCGTACATTCGGGACTATGCCAAAACCATACTCCTACACGTGAACAGAATCCTCAAACACTGGACCTAATTTATTTATTTATTAGTTCACCTTAAGTGCGCTCAAAAACAGGCTGAAACAACAAGGCAAGTTTGCACAAATTCAGTTAACACACATGGAGAACACAAAAAAAACATAATATCGCTATGCACTGCAAACTAGTATTGTTTATACTTTACAGACATCAGAAGCTCAAATACAAGTAGCCCGGAACAATGTATGAACCAAAAAATTATAATAAAAGTAATAGGTAAATTGAAACTAATCAAATTTTAAGGAAATAATTTGATTGTAGTAGAACGGTGCAGAGGTCTGATAGGCAACCAGTACAGCTGTATAGCTGTGGCGTGATTCCGATTGTATGAGTGAATCACTTTCGAGCAGCCTAAAAGATGGAAGCACATAGGAGTGCGGTCTTAATTCCGGTCATACCTAGGAGGGCCACAGCCTCATTACGCTTCCATTCGATGCTGCTTCCATAGGAACTGCGTTAACCTAACCGACTTGCAATAAAACGTTGTCTGAATATAGAGACTTATCTAAATTGAGCATATGAAAACAATATAACTATGTGATTAAAGGATAAAAACATCAGGGATTCCTCGGGCTTCTCCGTACTTAAGCTCCTGATAGCCGCTATCATCAGGGGAAAACAAAAAAGAAAGCAGGCATAGTGGCTCAGTAAGGAATGTAAGAAGAAGAAAAAAGACAAGCCTTCAATTCTTGAGCAACATATCACTCACATGGGATGTATCTTGAATAAGAAATTAGGCAACCACAAAAAAGGAACCATAAACGGAAAAGAGAGCAAAGAACAGGGAAGAATTCATGAGTTTTCTGCGCCTGATAGCTTCGTAGCTGATGCGACACGCACTAGGTCAAACCTGGTCGTAACCTTTCATTGTGAGCGGTTTGAAAAAGATGAGAGAAACTCAGGACTTCAAAGGCTAATGTGGGGAGAGCATTTAGTCAGAGACCACCCCGTCAAGGAAGCTAAGAGCAAAGCGAAAGAAAGAATGAACAAGGCCACGAGCACCATCTCTGTCCCATGTTCGCTACAATTTGTTTTTCTCACTAAATAGCATCGCAGTACTTTGCTCCTATCCCATTCAGTAGCGCCGCGGAAAGATTAATTGAAATGGAAAGAAATGCAGCACCTATGAGCACGGCTACGGCAGGATGACGTTCATAAGGAACGGACAAGTTTCCAAAACCCAATTATCACCCAACGGAACGAACATCTCGAAGGCTCCAGCTACGTGTACCTGGTTCCCCGAAGTCAACATGGTCAACGACCTAGCGAGAAGCTGGGCAGGAGGAAACCAGCGGCCTGATGAGCATTCAAGAGCGTAGAAGAAGTCGTGAAAAAGACAAGGAACGTCCGACTCTGTGCTCACCTATTCGACTCCACTTTTCTTCCTGCTCTAACATGCGCCTCAGAGACCTGGTCCAAACGAAGGCAGGATGAACACGCGATCATTGTGGATTCGAGAGGAGTGAGAAAAGACCTCCGAAGTTCCGAGCTTCGTCGACGTACGAAGATCAGAGACGCTGTCCTATGGGCCAAATCGTCAAAAATTAGGTGGGCCGGCATCATAATGCGCTTTGCAGACTCTCGCTGGATGACAGCCGTCACCGACTGGATTCAACGGGATGGACCCTCACCAAAGCGCTGGTCGGTCTTCTTTGTGAAAGTTCTGAACGAACGATATGACGCTCATTGTGTCCCTCGAGCTAGGAGGATCCATTGGAGCACTCTGGCACGTGACAGGGACGAATGGACACGCTGCTGGCTCTCACTCGAGCAACTCAATGATCAACGGGACGATAGAAGATGTAGATGACAGATAATCTTCTTCTTCTTCTTCTTCAGCGTCTGTCCCGCTTCGTGGCGGGGTCCGCTATTCTGGTGTTATAACGCCACCTTTCCCGATCCAGCGCTAGATCAGGGTGGACACCAGCCGCTTTCAAGTCCGTATGTAACGTATCAACCCAGCGCTGCTTCGGGCGCCCTCTAGGCCGCTTTCCTATCACCTCGAAGTTGAGGCCTATCTTGACGACGCTATCTTCCTTTCCACGCAGAACGTGGCCGTACCATCGTAAGCGAGCTTCGCGCAACTTGTCCGCTATCGGCGCGACACCGAACTTCTGCCGAATAGCTTCGTTTCGGATGCGGTCCATGCGCGTGACTCCAGCCGTCCAGCGCAGCATCTTCGTCTCCATGACGCTGAGGCGCGTTTCAACTTCCTTGGTCGCAGGCCAACACTCAGCGCCGTACATCGCTACTGGCCGGATGACTGCCCTGTAGATCTTTGACTTAAAGCGCTCTGGTATCTTCTTGTCGCAGAGCACGCCAGTCAACGAGCGCCACTTGGACCAAGCTGCACTCACGCGTGAATTCACTTCGACCATCAGTTTGCCGTCAGACGCGACTGCTGATCCCAGGTACTTAAAGACCGCAGTGCGTGGAAGCTCGATGCCGTTAACCTTGATGGAGCTGGACTCGGTAACGTCCGTCGTTAAATACTCGGTCTTCTTCACGTTCAATCTGAGTCCAAACCGCTCCAAACGATCACACCAAGCTTGCAACTCTCGCTCGAGTTCTCCTTTATCTTCGCTAGTGAGCATCACGTCATCGGCATAAAGCAACGTCCAAGGGACGGGCTTCTGAAGATCTCGTGTGATGGCATCCATGACGACAACAAAGAGGAGTGGGGAAAGCGCAGAACCCTGGTGTACCCCGACAGAGATGGGGAACTCCATCGAGGTTCCAGCCGCAGCTTGAACTCGACTCTTTGGACAAGAGTAGAGAATTCGCACCCACTCTATGAGCTCTTCGGGAACTCCATGATGTCGCAAGGCGTACCATATCACTTCACGCGGTACGCGGTCAAAGGCCTTCTCCAAGTCGAGGAAGGCGATATGCACTGCCTTCTGTTTCTCGCGATGCTTCTCTATCAGGAGGCGAGTGGCGTGTATGGCATCAACGGTGCCACAGCCAGCCACGAAGCCGCACTGATTGCTGGAAAGCTGGACGATGTCCCGAATTCGTACATCAACAATTCGCTCAAAGATCTTCATGCCGTGCGAAAGCAAGCGAATCGGACGGTAATTGGAGCAGTCTGCAGGACTGCCCTTCTTCTTCCAAATCGGGATCGTCGTACTTTGGCGCCAACACTCAGGCACCTTCTTCTCCGCCACAACCTGATTAAAGAACTTCGCCAACCACTCAGCAGGGTACCAGTACTTGGACTTCCATAAATCAGCTGCCACGTCATCGGGCCCAGTCGCTTTGCCTGGCCTCATCTTCTTCAAAACCGCTTCAATCTCCTCCACGGTGATCTTCTGAACGGGGCCGTGGGTTGGAGCCGTGGAAGGGATGGCTGGATGAGGAAATTCTACCGTAGAGATTTCCTCAAAGTAATCGCGCCATCGCTTCAATGCCTTCTTGCGGTCCGTAAGGAGATGGCCGTTCTCATCATTGATGCCGAAGAACTTCTCGATGTCCTCGGTCTGGCGATGGCGATTCTTTGCAAGTCGGTACAGATACCGCTCACCATCGTGAGACTCGAGCTTTTCGTTGACATCACTATAATGAGTGGCTTTCGCAACAGCCACGGCTTTCTTTGCAGCCTTCTTCGCCTTCTGATACTTCTGCCAGTTGTCGGCTGTTTTATCGCTGAGAAACACGTGATAGAGCGACTTCTTCTCTCTAACCTTTGCCTTCACATCGTCCGTCCACAACCATGTCTGATTATCGACCCTGCGTCGCCCAGGCTTCGTTATGCCGAGTTCCAACCTTGCAGCTTGGCGTATCGCGTCGGTTGCTTTCTTCCAAGTTTCGTCGACAGTCGTGACTGTCGGTAACCGCGCGCGAGAAATCACAGCTGCTTCCTTCTCTCTCATTCGCCACCACTTGATTCTTGCTGCACCGCATCGCTCAACCTGCTTCAGCCTCGGAGGGGCGATCTTCAAAGTGCAGATCAGCGGTCGATGCTGTGGGGCGACCGTCTCATACGGCACGATCTTCGCCTCTGTGACAAGACTCCGGTCGCGATCCCTCACAAGGACAAAGTCTATCTGAGTCTTGGTGCTCCCACTGTAGTATGAGATAAGGTGCGAATCGCGTTTTCGGAAAACGGTGTTCACTATGGTGAGGTTATGCGATTCCGCGTAATCAAGAATGCGCTCACCATCGGCGTTACGTGATCCGTATCCGAAGCCACCATGACAGCTGTACCCGTCTTTCGTAGCACCTACGTGCCCATTAAGGTCACCAGCGACTATGACGACATCTTTCGACGGTACCCCTGCTGTCTTCTCATCAAGCAGGCTCCAAAACTCTTCCTTGGCTTGATCCGAGCAGCCAGTCTGCGGAGCATACACTGAGAAGAAGTGATAGAGTCGCTCCTTAGCGGCGACAACGATCTTCATCAATCGATCGTCAAAGCGCTCGACGCTTACAATCGAGTCACGAAATCGTTCGGAGACGATTATTCCAACACCACTCATGCTCCTGGGACTTCCACATAGAACGGCCTTAAAGCCACGTCCTATGTCCCTTGACTTGCGGCAAGACCACCTCGTCTCCTGCACCGCACAGAAATCAACTCTTCTACGCTCCAGTGCTTCAACCAACTCGCACGAGCGGCCCGTCAACGTACCCACATTCAGCGTTGCCACGCGGGTCCTGCTTACGTTACGGGACTTTCGGACTAGCTCAGTTGCCCCCCGATGCCGTCCTCGCATCAGGGACCCTACTTCTCACACTCGCCGGGCTCTGCGAGTGCGTGTCGGCTCCCGCGGACGTCGTAGCACTATCTCGAAACACTTGAGCTGTCATACACCATGTGATGTGACACGGGTCTTCGTAGGCCGGCCTGTCACAAGGACCTGTCGCCTGCAATCGAGTGTCCGTATTCGGCTTAACTCGCAGAGCGAGTAGTTTCCAGTGGCACCATGTGGAGGAACGGACATCGCCACCATGCAGATGACAGATAATGAAAACGGCTATCCATACGCAAAAGTGTTACGCTATTTTCACGTCCAAATGGACGCTTTTGAAATCATGTTGAACATCATCCAAATCAAAAAGGCTTCTTCCACAATAAAATAAACTTTCGAAAAGGGCAATTTATTTTTTGTCTAAGGAAAATTTGGTATGACTCTTTGAGACTTTTTTGAGACCTACCCTAGCAAATGAAGACACTGTTTGAAATTTTATAAAATTGCTATTTTCTAGAAGAGAATAGTGAGTTGAAATCTGTCATAAACCGAAGAAAGCCAGCAACCGTTTAGGGTAATAAAAGAAGAGATCGCGCAATGCAATCGGTTAGCTCGTCGCGATTTTTATTTGATTAACGGTGCAAATGCTGGTTACATGAAGCAACGATGTGAGGATATGTGTGTTTTTTGTCATTCTTTTTGTTGTACCGTTTACAGCATCAAGTAGGTGTGACCGCATGCAAACATAATTTTTGCTATGAATTAAATAAAATCTCGGCGAGCTGGTGGAGCGTACTGTATGATCTCTTTTTGGATACAGCAAACGTTTGTTACTTTTCTGCACTTTAAAATAAAGTAAAATTCGTAATATTTTCTTAAAAATGAAATTTTCACAAAATTTCAACCATGTATCCGCTTATTGTGGCGGGCGAATGAAAATTATAAAAAATTTTGTTTGTACAAAAACTCAAACCATCTCGAGGAGTCTCTATTTTATTGTGGTGGAAATTTGGAAGACGAGAATTTGGAGGATGACCAGTTTGTTTCAAAAAAGAGTCAAGCCTGCTTATATTTAGAAAAGAACTCAGTTCTGCTGGAAAACTGCCTAATTTGACGTGAAAGTGGTAGAAATACGCGAAAGTTACCTACCATAAACAGGCAAGTTGAGAAAAGAACCAACCCGGCGCGCTCGAGAAGATGTAGCTGAAAAAGAGTTTTAGGTGGAAACGTGCATTCATCAATCCAGCATTCAAAAACAGGTCCAGTGCTGGTGTTTCAGCAATCGACTGGTGAGTCATGGCAGGGTAGTAGCCAATTAAACGGGAGGACCCAGCGGTTGCCCTGATAGTACCACCGATCGCATTCTAACCTGCTGGTTCTGCCACACAAATAAATAACTACAGTCCCCTTTCCCCTTTCGGAGTTCCTGTGTGTTTGCAAAGGACCCTTTGATGTTAGTGAATGGCAAATCTTGACGCCCATAAAGTCGAAGGTGTCGAATTTATAGGCGATTCACGATTCAAGATCGGCAGCTTCAAAAATCTAGGCGCTATGTTTCCCCTCCTAAAGACGGTTACCAGTCATTCATAACTTCGAAGAATTAAACCGACCGTCTGCTGCTGATAATGTTCGCGACTGCAGAGCTTTTACAGGCCAGCGAGATGCACCGTGGCCTCGACGGCAAGTCGAATCCCATGTCGCGAGTGCTGCTCTACGACAACAAGAAGAAAAGTGGACATGCCGGCTATTATGTAGATCACGAATGGGTAGGGCTTTTCTAAGCTTGGTTGGTACACGAAATGTTTTTTTTTCGCTTCAGCCAGTCCAGTATATGTATGAGCTAGAACACCGAAGACTTTATTTGAGCGCTGTTTTTAATGAAAAATTAGCACCTGTCTTCTGGCCGCTTTGGAATTCCTTTCTTTTCCAGGCAGCATCATCGAACCATTTTTCCATCCCGCAATGCAAACCCTTCAGTTCTACTTCTCCGTTCGTAATAATCCGCCATAGAACGTTACATCATTAAATAATCGTTTTTGTAGATAATGAAGGTTATAAAGGCATTGTCGACATTACCCCTTCAGCTACGAGGTTTTTCAGCTGCGGCTCAAAGCACCACAGGAACCAGCCATATGGTCGATTTGCCTTTACGGTTCTCGTTCGATGACTGAAGAAGAGCGATTGCGGACCAGTGACGCCTTCATAAAAGTGGTCCAGTCCGCTGGATTACGGATGCCGGGTGCTCAGGTGAGGAGACGGAGTTTTGCATGAAATTATTACATATATGAGTACATCTCGCGAAGATACAGCAGCGCACACCATCTGCGAATGAACGTCCATTCGATGCGGCCTGATTGGGTGTCGCGTTCCTACCTCTCAATGCTGCCCACCTTCGCGACTAGTACGAATAATTCTTTGGGTGATGTGGCTTCAACTAACGATTCAATGGATTTTAAGGAAAAGCAGCTGTTCTTAAGCAAACACTTCAATTAAACAAAAACTGCCTTTGCTCCCTTTCAGAATAGGATAGCATTCACTAATCCTGTGCAAAGTTGTCTTTTTATTTGTTAGTCCAGCTTAATTTCAAACTGAACAGACTTTTTACATAAGGACTTTACTTTCACAGGAATACGGAGCTTTTAAACTATCTTAGCATCTCTTATCCTTAACAATACATATATTTACGTGCGGTCAAACAGCGCCGGTGGTGTAAGGCGAACATCGCTGCCCGGAAAGCAGAAGATGCGGGTTTGAGTCCCGCCTGGCGCAAGAGTTTTGATCGCAACAAAACATCCTGTAACAACGAAATACATATATTGTTTTCAGAGAGGAAGTCCATCCACTTGAATTGGGTAACCTACTTCACCACCACACGTGCCTGCACTCGACGCTTCCAGTTTTCAGTATTTTTAAGGCAGATTTCCACTTAGAAATGTCTCCCAAATTTTCAAATTTCCATGCATGATTATGTGGGTTCTATGTACTATTACAATTCACTTGTTCGCTGTCGTGTACGCTTCTGTATAATAGATGCATTTTGGATTTATTATGCGTTACTAGCAATAAGCTCAAATTTACAAGCTCCTTAGAGTGATTCACATTGATGTCCTTAAGAAATATATCTATCCAACTGCACTAATAAAGTGATTTATTTATCTGAAAACAGCAACAAGGCGACTACGTTCAGGAACTGATGAGGAAAAAGCACATACGAATGTTGTCATGGCCTTGGTTCAGCATTTAAAATATCCTCATATCTTCTGCCGTCGAGATGAGGTAAAAGGATGCCCTACCCCAACATATGTCATGTAGGAAAGAAAACTGATCACACCTCTGTTTCGTTTATTTCTTCGCGCTGCAACTACAAGTTCAGCCTTCAGCAGTAGGAGGAGTGGCTAGCACAGACCACTATTAACTACAGCAGTTTATTTATACTCTGATCCTTCGCCTTTTGAATAATTCCACAGAAATTTTTGCAGTAGGTTTCTTAGCTAATATCAATCCGTTTCTCGCCCCCCTCCCCCCAATTACGCTCGACTCCAGGCTTTCTTCAGGAAAGAATAAACATGTTTGAAAGGCTTCTGAAAGTTCGGCAACATCGTCGAAACGCACAGGAAATTTAGTGAGAACTTATGGCCGATCTACTCGCGACAGGTTAGCGCGGATACGGCTAATGACTTCAGTGTGCTCCAAGTTGAGTTTTTCAAAACACAGAGTATGGATTGTAAAGATCTCATTGAAAAACGTAATGGTTCTTATTTCCCGTGCCCCTTAGTTGAGGTCAAAAATGGCAACAAACCGTACATAGCACGTAGTGTTGTGTCCAGGGCAAAGACAAAATGACGCCTGAAAGGCTTTGCTGTGATAAAAAATTGGCCGCCAAAAATCATGGAGCATCAGTTATAGCCCGATCACAGCAATCCGACAGCTTGGTGTCCTTCTAACAGAAGCCACACAGACCCTTAAGGCGACTCAATCATAACTGTGGCGCAAGGGAGCGGGTGCTTGAGTGGATTGCTCTGCTGACTTGCAAGAGCGACGTCGGTAGTTAGATTCCAGATTAAGCCTAGGGATTACGGGATGCAGTCTTTCCGTTTTTGTAAATGTGGAGCGGATTTCGTCTTTATTTGTCCGCTTTACCTTCTTCTCTTTAACGTTGTGAGGTGTTTTGTCAGCTAGCTTTCGTCGCGTTGAGCTGCTTCGCGCGCCCGTAACTCGTGCTTGTCCTGCAGGGAAGTACAGAACTGTTACCAAATCTGGAATGTTTAATCAACCTCGTGTTATTGTTTGCGTTGCCGGCTACTTCTGGCGTGGCGGCTCTTCCCTACTCGCACACAGGTTGATGGGGGGGGGGGGGTGAGGGAATTAGGGGAGTACTGATCACAAATTTCTCATCCGTATCTGGATCTATGGTCGATTCCAATAGGAGAAGTTGAGTATATGTGAACAGGTCAGTGGAGACAAAATAATCGACCTTCTGATGATGATTCTTCCACATTTTCACCTCAAATTTTCCACGTGGTCGGAAAAGATTTCCGACCACGTGGAAAACTCACTTTTGCGTCATCAGCTCACAGCGATACTGATCACACCATTCTTACTGTAATCTACCGTAGTCTACTCTACCACGCTGGTGAGGAATTTTTTAGCTTTACCTTAAAATAAGATATTGAAAAACAAGTGCTCCGTCACGCCTGTCGGCGTGTCTCGCACTTGCGCGCTTCGCGCGACCTTAGAGAGTCACTAAGCCAAGATCACTCACTTCAAGCAGCTGCTCTGCTTGTGCAGCCTTCTCGCACCTTAGCAGTAAAAAGAGGTATTTGAAAACCTTAGTAATTTCGAACCTTGGTCTACCTTCCTTAAGATCAGGTGAGTAGTTCTTCGATATGAAGCCGTCCAGCTCTCCCTCCATCCTCGACATCCCTTCAACGTCGGCACTACCTTCAGACAGTTCAGAAACGTAATTTATTTGCGTTAATCAGTGCTTTCGTCCTCAGACTGTTGTGGAGCATTCCTTCGGCCACAGTACACGCATGTCTCCCACCCTCCGCCCCACTACGATCGGTTAAATCTGGGAGAAAACCTCCGGCCATTCGATCGATAATATCGATCGATACTGGCCTCCACATTGAAACCTTCCACCTGATGTGGAGCACTCCTTCGGCATAATACCCGCGTGTCTCCCACCCCCTCCTCACCCCGCTCAGTTAAAACTGGGAAAAAACCACCGGCGTGTCTACCACCCCCCCCCCCCTCCCTCCACCCCAATCGGTTAAGTCTGGGAGAAAACTACCGGTCAGGACCTCGATTAGCCCCAGGGCTGAAGTTTCGTGCCGCTTGAACGACACCCACAGAAAACTGATAATATCGATCGATATCGATTGGTCGACTTCAGATTCGTGTTCAGCGACCTCGATTAGCCCCAGTGCTAAATTTCGCGCCACTTGAACGACATCCGCAAAAATCGATAATATCGATCGATATCGATTGATCGACGTGTTCAGCAACCTCGGTTAGGGCTGAAGTTCCGCACCACCTCAACGACATCCGCAAAAAATCGATACTATCGATGGATATCGATTTTCTCCCCTGTTGTGAAGGCCTTCCGTCAGTGATCATCTAAATGCCCAGGCGCGGTTGCCGACATCTGTTCAGCGACCTTGATTACCCCATGGCTGAAGTCTCGGACCGTTTGGACGACATCCGTAAAAATCTATAATTTGATCGATATCGATCGATGGTGATCTACACTTCAAAACAAACTTCATAATCATGTTCAGCGACCTCGAATACCCCAGGGCTGAAGTTGGCGACGTGTTCGGCACGTATACGGCTCGCCATGCACGGTCGCCGGCGTGTTCGGTACGTCTACGGCTCGCCATGCACGGTCGCCGACATGTTCGGCACGTCTACTGCATCGCCTGGCACGGTTGCCGACGTGTTTGGTACGTCTACCGAGTCGCCAGGCACGTTTGGCGACGTGTTCAGCTCGTCTGTCGAGTCGCCAGGCACGTACAAGGCCTCTTGGTATTTTCCGCTATTTTCTTGCCTTAATTTGTGCCCCGTCATTTCTCCGTAATTTCCCCTATTTTATGACTCATCGCGTCGATCGATAGTGTGACTCATCGCTTAGCGGATTATTATATAGTGTGATAACCTAGATATTGGAAACACTTCATTCCGACCTTCGGAGTCGTGTGAGTGCAAGGATCCATATCTGCAATTCGCCAACTCTCTTCCTGCAAACCCGCTTCGCAATCTACTTGGCTACCCGGTCGCTTCTGCGGTTCCTGAACGAATCACACAAAAATGCTTTCTTGTGAGAACTACTAGATTGTCGGATAGCCATGATTTTTTGCAGGTTGATTTTTGGGCACGACAAGGCCATTCTGGGCGATCACTTTTGCGTCATCAGCTCGCACTGAAGGACTATAGGTTTTCACCATTTTTTCCTAGTCTGATGCAATGATGCATTGCAGGAGATTTGAGAGCCATTAGCACCACTCGGCAGTCCTTTACAGCTCTTTATTTTTGAAAACTTTACGAAAAGCTGGATAAATGGATGTGAGCGTGAGCACGGTAAAATGTCGATTGAGATCTTTTGAACTCTATGGAAGACTTCCCGTTAAGAAAGCTTTCATTAGCGAGAAGAATAGGAAAGCTAGACTCCGGTTTTGTCAAGCAGCATTTGAACTAGACGATAGACGATGCAAAAAAGTGCTTTTCAGTGATGAGAGCAAGTTCAACTTATTTGGATCTGATGGACCACCCTACGTAATACGTCCAAAAGGCGCGAGGTACGGCAGAAGGTATCAACTGGCAACTATTAAGCATGGCGGAGATAGCTTCATGGTTTGGCGATGCTTCAATGCCAAGGACAGCCCTATTTACCACATCCAAAGAGTTATTTACTCCAGACGTTACCAGAGATTTTGAACAATGTCATGCCTCCACAAGTCAGAGAAACTTTCTGAACGTCGTGGATTTCCTAATAGGAACATGACCCGAAAGTTTCGAAGGCGATGAAGGACTTTTTCGATGATGATGGAATCCATCTTATGTCATGGCCTTCTCAGTCACCGGATCTGAAAACAGTCGAACACCTTTTCTAGAAGTTTAGCAGGTCTCATAGCAAAAAACATGGCCGAAAAGTCGGAACAGTCAAGGCAGAAATGGGATGATATCGGACCACACGTAGTCAACAAAATTCTAGAGTCTATACCGACGAGATGTGAACCTATAATTGAAGCAAAAGGTTTTGCAACTCATGACTCGTAAAGCTACATTGATTTATGTATGTAAAATTTGGCAGATTTCACGATTTCTTTTTCGTTTTATGTATGAAATAAGGAAAAGATCAATATAGAGCAGCAGTGATGACGCCATATGAGAAGATTTCTTAGTTGTCACAGCATGCCCAAATTTCAAATTTTCAAAGCTGATTTGATGCGAGTTCTGGAAAAAATGCGAGCGTTCACAAATTTTTGATGCCACTATATATATATATATATTTATTTATTTATTTATTTATTTTTCCCACATGGTTCAGCACCTCACCGTGGCGTGGGGTAGCAATGGGTGTCGAACTGCGATGTACAGCGGAGGTTTTTAATCTCCGGTAGGGTCTCCCAAGCTGGGAAGGAGTTCGATAATTCTTCGGAAGCTAGCGAAGTCTGAATCACAGCAAGAAAGTGGTTACACGAACTCCGCACGGGGTGAGAAAGGAGGCAGACACCATAAGCGGTTGTCGCTATGGGATGTTTCCTCATGTGATGTCCAGCTCGCCATGCCCTGCAGAAAGTGCAAAAATGGCAATGGTTCCAGCGTCAGGCCCAGGATAACAGGCCGGCTGATGGAGAAACAAACCATGATCAAGAGTCGCAATGGAATCAATGTGAAGGCTAGGATGTCACCCGGAAGTGATGCGCAGAACCCCCGCCCGAGTTCTGCGGTCACTATGCGAGGGCTACCGAGCGCAGAACGACCTCGGCCAAAGAAGCTACTGGGGACTCTGAATGTGGGAACACTGAAAGGAAGATCAAGAGAAGTGGCCGACTTGATGAAGCACAGAAGGATAGAAGTCCTGTGTCTGCAGTAAACGAGATGGAAAGGGGCGAAGGCCAAGGAGATCGGATAAGGGGTCAAGCTGTTCTGCAACGGAGAGGCACGAAGAGGAACGGTGTCGAGATAGCTATCGCCGAGTCTCTTAAGGAATCGGTAGCTGCTGTCCAAGGATAAGCGAACGCATCATGTCACTGCGGCTGGATACGAAGGAAGGTTACTGGACCGTCATGTCCGTCTAGGCTCCGCAGACCGGATGCCCCGAGCACGACAAGGATGAATTCTACCTCGCGCTCGAGGAGGCAATAAGGTCCGTACTAGAAGGCGACTATCTATCCGTAGCAGGGGACATGAACGGAGTTGCAGAGGAAGAGTAGAAAGGGTTCATGGAGGTAAAGGGGCCGGCTTGGTGGATCCGTATGGAGAAAGAATTCTTGATCTGGCTGCCGCCCACGACCTGGTTATCTGTAGCACCTTCTTCACGAAGAGGGAGAGCCAGAAGGTGACCTATGCTAGCGGAGGAAGAAGGACGGAAGTCGACCACATCCTGGTGAGAAGACCTGACCTGAAAACCGTCCGTGATGTAAAGGTCCTCCCGGGAGAAGAGGTTGCATCACAGCACAGGTCCTTCGTAGCGGATCTTAACGTTCCTCTACCCAGCAAATTGAAAGTAAGAACAGAACCCAGAATCGGATGGTGGAGGTTGCGGGGCACAAAGAGCAACGAGCTAAGGAGGGCAGTGCTCGAAGCAGGTCTTCCTGATCCAACCGGCCCGTAAACGAGACCTGGTGGAGGGTGACCGAAACGATCCTACGATGTGCCAAGGAAACCCTCGGCGAAACAAAGGGAGGAACCAGAGGGAATAAGGCTGCATGGTTCTGGAATGAAGAGGTGCAGGCTGCGGTGAGGAAAAAGAAGGAGGCCTATGAGCAGTGGCAGAAGACTAGGGCACCCGAGCATCTCACAGTCTATAGTAAGCTGAAGCGGCTGGCAAAAACTGCTGTAGCAACAGCTAAGAGCGCAGTGATGGATGCCCCATACGAAAAGCTGGACGAGACACAGGGAGAGAAGTTCGCTATTCGGCTGGCCAAGGCACGGCATAGAGCTTGCATCGACATTCGAGTGGTCAAAACGATGAAGAGTGTTGACGGTAGGGTACTGTGGAAGCAAGTCAAGGTCAGAAAAAGATGGGAGGAGTACTTCAAGGAACTGCTGAATAAGGAATTCCCGCGTCAGGAAATCCAAGAAGTACAGCCAACAGAAGGACCCATCCCGTCCTGGACGCAGGAAGAGGTTCGCAGCGCAATACGGAAGATGAAGCTCGGAAGGGCAGCCGGGCCTGATGGGGTGCCAGTAGAATCTTAGAAGGTGCTTGGAAATTGTGGAGCGAATTGGGTGACACAGTTCTTCAACAGAGTCGCGATAGAGGGTAAGATGCCGGATGATTGGAGGGACAACATCATAGTCACCATCTTCAAGCAGAAGGGCGACGCGTCCGAGTGCACCAATTACCGCGAGATCAAACTGATCTCACACACGAGGAAGGTCCATGAACGGCTGGTCGACTCGAGGCTGATGGGGATGGTCGCCATCTCCTAGGAGCAGTGGGGCTTCATGCCTGAGAGATCACCACAGACGCGATCTTTATCGCTCGCCAGGTGATGGAGAAGTATCGGGAGAAACGAAGGCCTTGCTACCTGGCATTCCTGAACTTGGAGAAAGCCTACGACAGGGTACCTCGGGTCGTGTTCTGGAACTCCCTTCGAGGGAGGGATGTTCCGGAACGTCTGATCTCGGTAATAAAGGACACGTACGAAGGCTTGAAAGCGGCGGTACGAACTCCACACAGGATGACAAAGAAGATGGACATTACAGTGGGGTACGTCAAGGGTCGGCTCTGTGTCCGTTCCTTTTCGTGCTAACGCTTGACTGCATAGTGAAACACCTGGAGGAAGGCCTTCTCAGGACCATCCTCTACGTGGACGATATTGCTCTAGTAGCCGACAGCCGGAAGGAGAGAAGGTGCAGTTATGGCAAGGAGCACTCGCAGGCAACGGCCCGGCTGAAAGTGAGGAAAACGAAGTTCATCAGTTCTGAGCAGTGCACCGAACCGATCCTAGACTGCCAAGGGGAGGTGATCGAAAAGGTGGAACAATTCCGCTACATCGGAAGCGATCTATCCGAGGAAGGAAGCGTGGACCAGGCGGTTAAGGGACGGATAAGTGCAGCATGGCTCAAACGGAGTGAGTGCACAGGAATTCTCTTCGACCGCACGTGCTCCAGGACACTCAAAGGCAAACTATATAGAACTGTAGTGAGGCCGGCCCTCCTCTATGAGTGCTGCAGCTGCACGCTGCGGAAATGAGGAAGCTCAGATGGGCATGTGGATGGACCCGCCGGGACAGAGTGCGAAACGAGGATGTTAGAGCAGTGGTGAAGACAGCTCCGATCCAGCTGAAGATGAGGGAGCAGCGCCTAAGATGGTACGGGCACATCCTGAAGACCAGAGTATCATCCCACGAAGTTGGCCCTAAATTTCGAGGCACCCGGAAAACGTCCGAGAGGAGCTCCAAGGAAAAGGTAGAGGGACGTCATTAAGAAAGACCTCGCCGAAATCGGCGCTGCGCCAGATGACGCCCTTGATAGGATGAGATGGCGACGAAAAAAAAACAAGAAGTAGCTGCAGTGGAGAACACAAGAACAAGCAAGAATAAACGTAATGTATTACTAAAATTGCAGAAAAAACTTCACATCGGACCGAGGTAACTATTTAGAGAGACCTTGAACGGCTAACTGCTGGGGAGTTGATGTGTTTTCGAAATTTTAAGAAATGAAGTCCCACCCCTAACCGATAAAAAGCGATACCTGCAATTGAGCCTCTCCCGAGGAAGGCTAATTTTTCGCGAGCTGCCTCTAGTAACATACCTTCTCAGTAAGCAAAACATATCCAAAGGAAGGTCACTTTTGCCATGCATAATATTATGAAACAAGATTAGGTCGTGCTTTTCTCCTTTATATGCTAAAGCCTCGAGATAAAAACTGGAATTTCCTTCATGAGACGATGGGATCCTGTCATATCAAAATCGAGAGCTCGACCCGTGAGTTTCTTTGGGAAGCTGTTTTGAACGCTTTCGAGTTTAGATACAATTTTCTTCTTGAACGGATTGAAGATGACCGTATCATATTCAAGTAAGGGTCTCACGTAGGTTTTATATGCTTTCAAATATGTTGTCGTATTCCTAGTTGTCAACGCTCTGAATAGATTGTAGAAAAGTAGAAAAAAGCTAAGGCCTTTTGTTATAAAGGAGCCAAGATCTAGCATTTGTTCCACTTCCTCGATAAGAATGCCATCTACACTGTAACTGAAAAATAGATTATTGCCACCTAAATGAATGACCTTCCTCTTTTCTCTGAGCAGCCCAATTGTCGACCATATTAAATGCATTTCGTAGAGCAGCACGATCATCCGTGGAACGGACAGAGTTGAATATTTTAAGATCGTCGGCATATGGGCAACAATCGTGCAACATTGGGCACCGTTACTTATAATAAAGTCAGGCAAGTCATAAGTACAGATGTTGACCAATAAAGAGGATAACACGCTGCCCTGAGGTACACCAACTAGGTGCATGCCTGACAGTCGATCCGTGGAGGCATTGACACGTACTGTAAAGGTGCGATCACAGGGAAGGGTTGTAGCACGGCCACTATCCGTGGATGGATACCAATTGTTTTTAATCTATGTATTAATTACGAATGCGAAACTCTATCGAAAGTTTTTGAAAACTCCAGATATATTACAAGTGCAGGGCTCCCTCCTTCTAGGGACAGAGTCCATTTGTTTAACACCTGCAGCATAGCAGTTGCCGTCGTTATGCCTTTCTGGAAATCATGTTGGTATGGAAACAGAGTAGAATGTTCTCGAAGACGAGTTTCTGTTTGTTTTTTAAGGATCTTTTCGAATATCCTTGCAAGAATTAAAGTCAAACTAATAGGCCGGTAGTTGTGGGAGAGTTAGCTAGGGGGTTTTGGTACCGGAATGATGAAAGCGGTTTTCCACCTAGAAAGAACTTCAGATATGATAAAACTTAAGTTAGAGATATATTCAGTGGTCAGTGGTCTTGCCAGAACTGGGGCCACCTCTTTCAGAATGAGCAAAGGAATTCCGTCAGGAATAAGAGTTAGGCCACATTGATAGGAAAGAATTTCATCTGCATGAAACCACACAGAATCATCCATTACAAGATAAAATGGGTGACCAGACAATTGATCTAGACTATCTTAGCTATCAGAGTCTCGGCTGTAATTTTGTGCAAAAATATTTGTGAATACTTCTACCTTGACATCATCTCTTGCAATTGTTGCGCTAGAATCGGACTTAATAGTACCAATCTTCGAGTTGCATTTAAGTTTGGTGTTCAATAACTTGTAGAAAGTACGCTTACTCCACGAGTTAATAATCTTTTTTTTGCAACTTTTTTCGAAATTGTTGCGGATATTATAAAACGTGTCGCAGTCCCTTCGACTATTAGACTTAACCGCAATATTCCAAGACTTAGAGCGATTTAAGAAGAGCGTTTGTAATTAAGGTGGAAGATTTCTTTGTTGTAGTTACAGTTTTACAAGTGGGACAAATAGTTATATGCAGTGGTTAAGAATGGTGATGAACAACTCATACATCGCGTCAACAGTAGAAACAGCCCCGAAAGATCTGTACCAGTCTACATTCTGCAAATAATCCTTGATCGCGTGGTAATTGGCGGAGTTGAAGTTTCTTCTAAAAATAAACTTAGGATTGTCGTTACGCATGCTTAAAGAAAACCTGGTGGTAGTAGAGTGATCGAAAATCCCTGATGGACTTTCAACCTTTACTCGGTTAACAATAGCAGGGTCTGTAGTAAGAGCAAGGTCCAAAATGTGTGCATCATGTGTATCCCTGCGTACAGTTGATGAAGACTGTAAGTGGCACAAAACTGAATGAAGATTTTGGAGACAGAAGAGCTGGCTGTCGGACCAGGGAGGGAAGTCCAGCCCATATCCGGGAGATTAAAATTATCAGTAATAATAGTTTCCTGTGTTGTGAATACACAACCTATTGTATGATCGATATAAGAATGTATAAATGTAATGTCATGTAGAGCAACTAGAGCATTGCGTATTGCGTATCCAAATGACAACCAAGACTATGGCAATAAAAGCGATCGTTGATGCCATCCAGTGCTCCATTACTACTTCAAGATAATGTCCTACATCAGGATAGTTGAACATGTTGATGTAGTTTGCGGCTCATGATGAGTGTTGTTGAGGTAGCTTTTTCCACAGAGTGTGAAATGCGAGCGCACCTGACAGCGTGATATTTTGCGGTTTTTTTCTTCACATTTGACCAAGCAGGTTTCCTTGTATTTTGGTACTGTCGCATGGATTGTTACCGTTGTTTGTGCTGCGGATTGGTTACATATGACGGCAAACATTCTTTCATGACAGTGTATTTCCACCATGATGGATCGCGTAGCGTAACAGCTAAAGGTGACGTCTGCTCCAGATAGGCAGTTGTAGCAGCCTTTTGCCGGTGAAGCCTTTATGTCGCAGGCTTCATTATCTATAATTGAAGCTGTGTGGTATCCTCCAATTGTACTGATGGTAATTTTTATCACTGCATCACGAATGACACCGTAGATTCTTCCATGGGCGTCTCGAAGGTGCAGGACTGAGGATGATAGAGGAAGACGATCTTCCATAGAGTTCATTTTTGCGGAAAGATCAACATTCTGACATTCGCAGTTGACATCGATGTCGGTCGGTGAGCAGACGCAATTATCCTCAACACTGCAGTTCGTTATATTTGCAGCACTTGAGTATGTAGGACATCGTAATGCGAGGAAGTCATCTTTTCCAACCATTGCCACTTCAGAATGGTGGTCATTGAATGCTTCTACAAATGTTGAGCTCAGCAGTGGAATAGCTGGCATAGTAACGAACTCCAGGGTTACGTTAGCAGTACTTAATTCTTGGGTGCTTTGCGTAACTGTCGTTATGATCTGCGAAGTCTTGTTTCCTTTGGCGTCAGTATAGGTGTATTTGATTATAGCTGAATCCATCCATGTTGGACAGTGGAAAACTATGAAGGTCTTCTTATTCTTTGGCTTAGCAAAGGTGCGGGAAAATAAGCAACTCGGCATGGGTAGCAGGCAACCGCATCCGATTCCTCCACATGACATCATCGTGTCCTAGATCAGTCATGTATCAGAAATTGTAAATCATCTGTTAACGTGTGGGTTTTTATGTATGTTTATATATTGATAATTGCTTCATGAACTGTTACTTTAGCTACCGCTAACTGCCCGCCCCCAGTGTTGTGAATACACAATCTATTGTATGATCGATATAAGAATGTATAAATGTAATGTCATGTAGAGCAACTAGAATTAGAATAATAGATGCTAAGACTTTTAGGCTAGCGCTAAGAGATAAGTACCATTGAACAACTCTACAGGCATGACCTTGCGGTAGCGTAAGTAAGCAATCGAGGTTGAGCATATGCAATACACTCTAGATGCATTATATCCTTTCAAGATCTGCGGTATATGCTTTTAAGATCTCACCCATTGGCAAATATGTACCCCGTTTATAGGCTCCGCCCAAGGAATTTCTGCATATATACCGCCATGTTCTGTATTATTTGTCGTGCTCTTGAAGTGATATCGTAATAAACAAATTATTACTCGTGCTCTTGAAATGATATCGTAATAAACAAATTATTACAAGTCGCTATAGACAGAGCCGTGGTGAACCACCAAATCCTGTTCAGAATAAATAAGGTCGCTGAGAGCTTTGATAAGCTTGTCAGCAGAGGAAGATGGACAAGAGGGTGCTTTATAAGCAACGACAAAGTGAGAAACATTAAAACAAGGAAATAGGTCACAGCGGAGGAACTCATAACTAAATGGTACTGATTCTTTGAAAACAACGCAAGGGGAAAGCGCGTTGCTAATGAAAAGAGCTACACCACCTCACTTTTTCCGAAAACGGTCGCGCCTAATGAGTTCGTACTGAGAAGAGAAAAAAGTCACCTAAAAGCGGCTCGCTTTCAACGGAAGCAATCAACTACGTTTCCGTTAGGGCTCTTGCATCGAGATTGTATTTTCTCAACAAAAATGAAAGAGGTAATTTGTCCTTAACTAATGACCGAATATTAGAGACAAGGCATTTGAGTCCACAAACCACAGTCCGACAAGCACTCAGTCGTTTAGTTGATTATCAAAGGCAAGAGAAATAACTTGAGTTGAAGAAGGGACAACAAATGGAGGATTATTAGATGACTGCACTGGTCTGCTTCCAGGAGCATGAACGTTACAATTCTGCGAGTGTTGTGTGCTGCGGCGAGCCTCGCGTTCGCGCTTAAGCCTGTCCCTTTCCTCATTAGGAAGGGACGGCCTGATGTAGAGGCCTTTAGCCTTAAAAAAGCGAAGTGTGGTGCTCGACGCAGCATTTATTTTGCAAAAAAAACGACGGATGAAGAACTACTTTTAACAAACTGGGATAGCTCTGGTTGAAACGGCCCATGCGATAGACACGAACAATAGAAGAACCAATATTCAGAAAATACATGATCTCACGCAGGCAACGGAAGTCGTGTACCTACAAGTCGTATCGATGCTATGTCTGCTTTACTTTCTGGAATTCCAGCGATAACTAAAGAGCGAGCACGCTCAACGTTTTCATATGTCCGGTCCGTGAGGTTGGAGGGATAACAGCAGGCGAAACCATTGACGGCGCAAATGGGTCACCACGGGGTTCGAGCGTTCTACCCCCTCGTCCCCCTAGCCCGCCCACCCCAACCCCTGGGCTTGTTCGAGAGTCCAGTGGCTGCCTTACGAGATAGTGGAGACGCAGACATTTGCCACGCGTCTGTTTAAAGGAGGGGCGTAGAACGCCACTCCGCCGGGTCACCACTCGTAGAGGTGGTCTGTGAATTGTCGCCTAGCGAAGACTTGGGGAGCAGGCTGAACATACGAATGTGCGTGACAGCCGCGGCGGCTGCTACGGAAAGTGCGACATCTGCATAGTATTTGCTGATACAGTCGCGTAGTCTAATGCTCTTGGGACTGCATAAGCTTTTTTTGCTACATCTGCTCAGCTAATTGAGGGTTCCCCGGTGCACTTAAACAGAGAAAGTGGATATTCTGAGAGGAAGTTAGATGACCTTAGCGAAGAAATAAACAATTCTTCCATTTTGAGGTTTAGTCTCCCCTTATGACAAGAATCATCTAGGTACATTACAGCATAACTCACGAGTTTGTTAGAGCTCCATTTTCCCCATGACAGCCCGTCCGGGAGGGATACGTCAGTGGCGGCTCGTCGCGTGTGCGGCAGAGGCCGCCGCGCGCGCGACGAAAACTTGTATGTTCGTACTACCAGCCCGAAGACTTTAACTTGGTGTTCTCGGCACGTAAATAAGTGACTTCCTCGTGCAACTCACAATACAAGTCGCTGACACGTTTTCGTTCCTCGACCAGGGGCCGCAATAATCAACGACATACGTAACCTTAACGGAGAATTGTAAGCGAAAAGCTCAGATAACGCGGCTTATCGCTCACCATGTCGCTTGATAAGCCGCGTTATCTGAGCTTTTCGCTTAAAATTCTCAGTTGAAGTTACGTAAGTCGTTCATGGATCCGGCCCCAGGAATAGAACGACACTCCGCAGGTAACTAAAGGTGACAGAATTGTCTCTGACCAACGAGTGGCACATCGATGTCGACAGAAGCTGACGGAAGAAGAGAAGTCTTCCATCCCACCGGAGACAATCTGTTAGGAATTCACCGACCCCGGTGGGATGGAAGACTTGATTGGCCTGGGCGGGAACTCCGAACTAGCAACCTGGTATAGGGTGCACGCGACAGCAGACACCTCCTCCGGCTGCACTACATGCGCCCATCAGCAGGTAAGATTGCTACCAATAGGACTGTTCGAGCTGTGGAACCAAGATTGTTAACCACACTTTATTCGGCTGACGTTTCGGCGTAACCGCCTTCTTCAGAGCCTGGAAAAGTCGAGCGAGGTTCGAAAGGTTACTCGTCCAAGAACTATTTCAAGTCACAAAAGTTTCCGGAATTAATAGGAAAAGGAGACGAAATGGGAGTGAGACAGCACAACTAACCTTATGGAAGCAGCCAAGAGGCTGGTGCGTTACCCTCGGATGGAGGCAGTTTGGGTGAATGAGACTACCACCTAAGGTCAACCCCTCAGCGACCCTCCGGCTGTCGCCCTAGGGGTCGAGCCCACAGAGGTCAGCAAATGGGGCCAGCTCCTGGGTTAGCGCTACGCGCTCTTCCCTCCTATTGATCGCGGGATTCTTGAAGTCAATCCACAGCGCTTCGAGAGTCTTGCGTGCTGCGATGTCGACCTCTCGAGCAAGGATTGTAATCGCGACATCAACCATTGCGCCACCATGGCTACGCTGCCTGTGCTCCCCCAACGGCGTGGAAATCTGGCATCTCCGAAGCCCGTCCATGTGTTCCTTGACCCTAACCCAAAGCGGCCTGCCCGTCTCACCGATGTATTCCTCATTGCACTCCGTGCAAGTGATGAGGTATACCACACCTAAGGCCGTACAATCCCCTTCCTTTCCAAACGGGCAGACCATGCAGGACGGGGTATCACAAGCGCGGTCATACAGCCGGTTCCTAACAAGTTGGGTCCTGAGGTTAGCAGGCGGTATGTTAGCTAGCCTGACCAGACCTTCTAAGTCAGCCTTGCGTATACATTCCCGTACTTGAGCACTAAGAGCATCCGTGATGAAGGGCACCAAGAAAGGAATTTTGGTGCACTCTTGTTCTGTGCGTCTTTGTGCTCCTGCAGGCGGACGACGTTGCTTAGGAAGGCTGTCGGAAGTGTACCCATTGGACAAAGCTATACGAGATGCCATCTCCCTAGAAGCGGACTCGAATTCAGGGCAAGGCACCCATTTTCTCAAGCGGTGCCTGCAACACGGTGTGATTCCTCGGTTCATCCGGGGAAAAGAATTGCACAAGTTATGCGGCCGCACAGAGGAGGACAGGCGGATGAAGAAGATCGAGCTTCACATCTTGAGAATGGCGATCCGAAGCAAGCAGGACCATGTGTACAGCTTGCTGAACAAATGTGTATCGAAAGAGATGTGTTGTGAACGTTTTTTGCCGAGCCTCCTTTGGAAGAGAATCGTGGATGAGTCAAGAGAGGTTTGTGATCTTATTCGTTCTAGAATTAAAGTAAAGTTGCAGCGGAAGTTTCGGGAGCTAATGGGTGGAAGGAGCAATTGCGGAGGTAAGTGATCTTCTACTTATGTCACTACCACTTCTACCCTCGGTCGTGGGGAATGTGAGGGCGAGGAGCACCATCAGAGGGTCACCGTCCTTGGCGATGTGTCCCTGTCGCGCGAGGCGTTTGCCGCATTGGAAATGGGCCCCAGGTTCGCTCCCAGCCAACGCCTGTCGTATGGCGTAGTGCGCAAAATTGTCGGCAGCCTGCAGAGGCTACGGGATCAATTGCGCTGTAGGGCAAAAATCGATGCGCAAGGCAGCCAGCTGGGTTCGGCAAGCACCGCGGCGATCCCACCCCCGCCCTTCCTCAGTTCGTTTCTCGGTACGCAGGAGCTTAACTGGGCGATCGATAAGAAGTTCCGCATACTGGCTACCTCCCTGCTCACGGTTCTACAGCGGAACATGGCGAAGCGGGTAATACCAAATTTAACAGCCGAACAGCGGATGGGTCTTAAGGAAATCAGGAGCTTAAGGGAATCTGGTGCAATAAAAGTTAGCGTTAGTGACAAAGGAGGGGAGTTTGTGGTACTCCCACAACACCTGGATAGGAGTATCACTAAACACCATCTGCAAGACACTACCGTCTATAGCCAGTCTACCTGTGAGGAGTTTGCTAAGCAGTTCCGCCGACTCAATCGGAAATGGACTGCTATTTCAAAATCAGCAAACCTTCCTAAAGCTCTGATTTCACGGCTGAGGTGTGACCATCCCGTCTGCCCAGTCTTGTATGTCCTGATCAAGACCCATAAGCTGCCTTCAGGCGAAACTCCTAGAGACCCTTCGCAGTATAAGGTTAGACCCATAATAAGTAGCGTGGGTGGCCCAGCGGACCGGATTTCCTGGCTGCTAAACTTGGTTCTTGTGCAACTGCTTAGGTATGTACCTGCCCACCTCCCTAACACTTGCGCTTTCCTGGAAAAACTCCGAGACGCAAGGTTAGAAGGGAGCTGCGTGATGGAGTCATTTAATGTTACTTCACTGTACACAAATGTCTCCAAAGTAGACGCAATGCAGGCAGTCTACGAAATGCTCGTGGAACACCAGGACCATATCTCACTATATGGGCTCGGCATAGCTCAAATAATGACGCTCGTGGACGAGTGCCTTCAGTGTAACATCTTTAGATGGTCCAACGAGTACTATAGACAGGACAGAGGGCTTGCCATGGGACAACGTCTGGCTCCGGTGCTGGTCATAGCGTATATATCAAAAAATAGAGAGACCCATACTGGAACGTAGACCGTTGCTTTACTGTCGGTACATACATGATTGTTTCATTGTTTGTGCAACGCAAAACGAAATGGATTCCTGTTTCGATTTGCTCAATCATCAGGCTGAGCATATTAAGCTCACAAGAGAGAAACCGACGAACAACTGGTTGCCGTTCCTTAATGTGCAAGTTCATCTCTCACAACGCTTTCCAGACTAGGTGGTACCGGAAGCCGAGCAACAAGAACATCATTGTTCATTGCAGGTCTGCACACCCTAGCAGTGCTAAGAGGGCCATTGTAAATAACATGTTTCGCACAGCGGCGTTGGTATCCTCCAACGACGAATTCGAGTCCGCTTCTAGGGAGATGGCATCTCGTATAGCTTTGTCCAATGGGTACACTTCCGACAGCCTTCCTAAGCAACGTCGTCCGCCTGCAGGAGCACAAAGACGCACAGAACAAGAGCGCACCAAAATTCCTTTCTTGGTGCCCTTCATCACGGATGCTCTTAGTGCTCAAGTACGGGAATGTATACGCAAGGCTGACTTAGAAGGTCTGGTCAGGCTAGCTAACATACCGCCTGCTAACCTCAGAACCCAACTTGTTAGGAACCGGCTGTATGACCGCGCTTGTGATACCCCGTCCTGCATGGTCTGCCCGTTTGGAAAGGAAGGGGATTGTACGGCCTCAGGTGTGGTATACCTCATCACTTGCACGGAGTGCAATGAGGAATACATCGGTGAGACGGGCAGGCCGCTTTGGGTTAGGGTCAAGGAACACATGGACGGGCTTCGGAGATGCCAGATTTCCACGCCGTTGGGGGAGCACAGGCAGCGTAGCCATGGTGGCGCAATGGTTGATGTCGCGATTACAATCCTTGCTCGAGAGGTCGACATCGCAGCACGCAAGACTCTCGAAGCGCTGTGGATTGACTTCAAGAATCCCGCGATCAATAGGAGGGAAGAGCGCGTAGCGCTAACCCAGGAGCTGGCCCCATTTGCTGACCTCTGTGGGCTCGACCCCTAGGGCGACAGCCGGAGGGTCGCTGAGGGGTTGACCTTAGGTGGTAGTCTCATTCACCCAAACTGCCTCCATCCGAGGGTGACGCACCAGCCTCTTGGCTGCTTCCATAAGGTTAGTTGTGCTGTCTCACTCCCATTTCGTCTCCTTTTCCTATTAATTCCGGAAACTCCTGTGACTTGAAATAGTTCTTGGACGAGTAACCTTTCGAACCTCGCTCGACTTTTCCAGGCTCTGAAGAAGGCGGTTACGCCGAAACGTCAGCCGAATAAAGTGTGGTTAACAATCTTGGTTCCACAGCTCGAACAGTCCTATTGGTATCAACGTCATGCCAAGATTCAACGACAGTCGATCATGAGAAGGTAAGATTGCGTTATTTACGAAGATGTGGTAAAAGGTGGAGAAATCAAGGGTTTGATTCCTGCTGCTTCCTTATTAGTGTCATGGCAAAAATGCTAAATAACCAAACATATTATGATCTCCAGGTCGCTAATAAATCCCAATGAAGACTGAAACCGTTACTGCCCAAAGCCTTGCCTCGAAAGTCACTGTTTAAGCTTCGCTCATATGTCGACTAAATGGTAATAAGTCTGCGTGTGCTCGCGCAGACCTACGCGACGTACTTGTGTCCGCATCAGCGAGGGTTGGACGTATGTTAGCTTTCTGCGAGCACCGGTAATGGGGTACTTGTGTCGGAAGATACACTGCAATTTTTCAAAGACAACGTTCAATGGGAGGCACGCTGCTGGGCAACGAGCAAACTGCAAGACACTGTTTTATTTCTCAGCACCTGTCGCAGTTCGTTCTCCTTATTTTCCTCCTAAAGCTGGAAAGCTTTCTGGTTTAAACTTACTTAATCCTAGATTGCGCCGGATACCTGGCGATCAACAGCGCCATTCAGAACCACCATACCTGATTCCACACCTTTCAGGACCTCAACGAG
Source organism: Heligmosomoides polygyrus bakeri (assembly GCA_947359475.1). Classification (NCBI taxonomy): domain Eukaryota; kingdom Metazoa; phylum Nematoda; class Chromadorea; order Rhabditida; family Heligmosomidae; genus Heligmosomoides; species Heligmosomoides polygyrus. The sequence continues at coordinate 29,285,144 of OX375866.1, read as the reverse complement.
CTGTAAATGTGCATTTTCCGTCACCTTCTTGTGATTACACTTCAGGTGTGTTGTCTATTGTTAGAAAAAAACGTGAAATACTAGAAAAGAAAAGGAAATTGAAGGAGCTTATCTTAGAAGTGTAAAACTACTCGATAACAAAAAGGAGTGGTTATAGGGGGGCACAACACAAGGGTATTGTAGTAGATGGACCCTGAAAACAATGTACTGTACTTCCGAAGAGTGTAACCGAAGGTTTGAGCAGTGGCACTTATTCGCAGCTCATGTTCTTTTTTTAAAGCAATGTCTTGTTTTTTCTTTTCGTGCAATGCAAGTGGAGAGCAACAGCTTATGAAGCTTTTAAAACCCAAACAAACATATTAGGTTGTCCCACACGGAATGTCGCTCCAGATTGAAAAGTTAAATTCATAAAAACCAATTAAAACCAAACTTAATTCGGTAATGTATTTTCCACAATTATCAACAACCTTTCGCCAACGTACACGCAAGTAATGGGTAATGGCCGTCTTTAAAGAAATGAGCTGGCCGCGAATCGAGGAAGTTGAATACCCAAATCCGGATTTCGTCGTATCCGGCGAACTTTTTTCTATCCAAGGCGTCTGCATAGAGCAGAATATGTGGTAGTTGGTTGGAACAATGTCAGGGCTATGGCGGATGAGGCAAAACTGTCCAACCAAGCCCCTCGATTTTCTGCTGAACGACTTTCGCAATATGAGGCCTCGCATTATCACGCAGCAAGCTAGTAGTGGGCGTGTCAGCTTTTGTGCAAGTGCCTCTGGATAGTGGATTTGAAATAACCAAACCCTACGGCATGCTCCCTAGTCGATTTTGTCGGATCAGCTTCAATAGCAATCCGTAAAATGTCGTTATCTAGGATGGGCGCCTGCCTTTCGTGCTCTTCGTCTTCAAGACTTTCGTCGACGGCGGCAAAGTCTTGAAACCACCGCCCACATTATTTTATGGAAACGACATCTTTGTTAGATGCAGCTACCACCGAATAATGGATTTCCTCAATTTGAAGTCGTAGAGCAGGCAGACGCGCATAACCATTTTCTGGTCATCTGGTGTCTGAAGGCTATAATTTTAGAAACCGATGAGGGAATAATGCAGTAAAAACAGGAATTGCAAAAGATGAAACGTCGCGAAAAACTAGGCTTAAGTGAGCTCACAACCTATGTGAATATCTGTGAAAATGAGGCCACAACGCATGCGGCATTCCGTGCGGGATACCCTAACAAATTAAGCAGTATGACTCAGAAATGGACACCATTTGAAAAAAATCTCATCACCTAGGCAACTGCAAAGTTTGTCAATTTATTTTTAAGGACTAGAAAGCAAAAATCTTCAGACTGCGGGTATCTATGCGTTCTACGCAGGCTACGCTGAGCCTTCATTTTGACTGTGAATTTTGATTGTTCAAAATCACTTCGACTGCTCTGAGCCAGATGTTTGCTTCAATGCCAAACAAATGCTTCAATGCCTGCTTCAATGGTGGTCGCATTTTTCGTTCAAGAAAAGCCTTCGTTAATCAAGACACTTTCCATGTTTATGTATAAATAACCAAGATATTTAAGTACCCACAGACCATTGCACTTCATTTACGGCCAAACTCTTCACTGAACATCTCTGAACACTCCTTCTCCACGTGGTGTTCAGGTCTGTTTGTAAGGCTGACTCGACATATGTATGGCGTTCTTGTAGAGGTGTGCAATCTTAGTGTTCCTTAGACCTGAAGACGGACTTACATATTGTTAGAGCCCAAAACGTCAGTAAAAGATTGACTATGTCGGGCTTCAGTATTCCAAAATTGAATTTATGTTCTTAAAACCCAGGGAACCAACGATTTTAGGAAGCAAGATTAATTTTCAAGCACACCACGATTGGCTATTAAATCACATATCACGACCTGTATTATTGGTCCCGTGGCCGTACCTTTGGTATGACAACAGCAATTGATTGAGGGCGAGTGATGCTAGTCAATGGTACTGTGATCTTGAATCTATGTTGCAATAAGAATTTGAAGGTTGAGGAAGCTTTTTTCTTCAACAGATGTTAGCCAGGCTTCAGTGCAGTTACATCAGTTTTGAGCAGAAAAAATAGCGATCAAGGTCAGATAAATTCTGATTTACGATATCAATCAAGTAAACATCGGAAACACTGCGCCATAGCATGGTCTTAGCAGCTAACACACCCAACGATTATCGCTTTCTCCTCTCCGTGATGGGCTATTGAGCATAGAGGTTAAGGAATTTGTGACCGATCAGACAGTGAAAATTCATTTGAGACTCCCGGTGTATTGCAATGGAAGTATTTGCATGTTTAAAAACGGTTTCCAGGTTTTGAGAAAATTTTTGGAGCGTTTTAAACCCAGCTTGCAAAAATACTACTTTATAATTCTCCCACGTTTTTAGGCTACGCTAACAATATTTCCGTGGATGACGCCTCCTTTCTACCTGCTAACAAGCAAGAAGTCATAGTTCCTAATGTCAGAAATTTAGAATGTTACAGGCGTCAATAGCCTCGTCGTGTACGTTTGAGCAAACCTCGGATGTCATCCAAGGAGAGCTGAAGCACGACCTTGTAATGAAAGATGCCGACGATTGCGTCAGATTTTGCTTCTACGACACAGACTGCACCCATGTGGCCCTTCTTCCAACATCTCAGGTACAATTGGCGCTTAAGAAACATCTAAAGGGCGTTGAGTAAGTATGTAGTATATTTTCAATTCACAGCAATTTTTAAGGGTTTTGCGCAATGCAGGATAGCTAGATTTTTCTCGGAGAAGCGTATGAACGAAAAAATTTTATGAAGAAATTATCGAAGTGACACATGCTTGACTAGTTGATGCAATAACTAAGCTTGCATGCAGTATTATTCAAGGAATGTGCAGATGATATCCTGCTTCACCTCTTAGCCCTACACAGGATTCATTACTGCAATATAGTTTAGTGATATAGTGGTACTACAGACCCGCGTTTATATACCAGGCTGTCCAATAATTCTTGTCCGAAAATTTCACCATTTTTAATTTTTTTAACTTTATTGAAAAACAAGTCTAATCAACAATATAATCACCATAGTTATCCACAACAGTGGCCCATCGATTGGGCAGGTCGCCGATGCTCTTCTCCCAGAACTCCGGGGGCTGCGACTCGAAGAAGTCCGCAATGTCGGATTTGAGGTTGTCGTAGTTGGTGAATTTTCTTCCGGCCAAATGGTGCTTCAGCGAGCGAAACAAGTGGTAATCGGAGGGGGCGAGGTCCGGGGAATACGGCGGATGGGCAACCGTCTCCCAGCCGAGCGTCGCCAACTTCTGCTGGGTCTCCTTTGTCACGTGGGGCGTGCGTTGTCGTGCAGCAGGTGGACCGAGGCCTCGGGGACGCTTTTCTCGGATGGCGGCGGCTAGTTTCTCGAGCTGATCGGTGTGGAACTCTGGAGAAACTTCTAGAAGGTTTTTACACTTGCCTGATATTATAACACTTCTAAGGAAAATTATAGAATTTTGATCATTTTCGGACAGGAATTATTGGACAGCCTGGTACAACCCTAACTAGGTCAAGTGTGGCGTGAGATAGGTTGTTTATTGGGCCAGAAGTGATCTTTGCAGCGAGTAAACAACGCGGTTGACCGCTAAGGGGCTAGAATTGATCTGGCAGCGTTTGAATGAATTTGCTTGTTTCTTTATATGAGTTAAAAAACCACAAATCACCCGAAATCACCGGTCCCGGTCGAGAGATCCATAACATCGGTGGCGATGTCCGTTCTGCACGGGGTGCCACTGGAAACTGCTCGCTATGCGAGCTAAGCTGAGCACGGACACTCGATTGCAGGCGACAGGCCCTTGTGACATTCCAGCCTATGGAGATCCCATGTCACATCACATGGTTGATGGCGTTAATTGTTTGTCGAGATAATGTTACGGCATCCGCGGGAGCCGACGCGCATTCGCAGAGCCCGGCGAGTGTGAGAAGTATGCGAGGGTCCCTGATGCGAGGACGGCATCGTGGGGAAACTGAGCTAGTCCGAAAGTCCCGTAACGTAGGCAAGACCCGCGTAGCTGCGCTGAATGTGGGTACGTTGACGGGCCGCTCGTGCGAGTTGGTAGAAGCACTGGAGCGAAGACGAATCGACTTATGTGCGGTACAAAAGACGGGGTGGTCCTGTTGCAAGTCGAGGGACATAGGCCGAGGCTCTAAGGCCATTTTGTGCGGCAGTCCCAGAGCCACCATCGATGTTGGTGTGATCGTCTCCGAACGTTTCCGAGATGCGATTGCAAGCGTGGAACGTTTCAGTGAGCACTTGATGAAGATCGTTGTCGCTGCTGAACAGCGAATGTATCATTACTTCTCTGTTTACGCTCCGCAGACAGGCTGCTCCGAGCGAGCCAAGGACGAGTTTTGGACCCTGCTCGATGAGAAGACATCTGAGGTGCCGCTAGAAGACGCTGTCGTTGTCGCAGGAGATCTCAACGGCCACGCTGGGACTGCGAAAGATGGTCACAACTGTCATGGCGGTTTCGGTTATGGAGCACGTAACGCTGATGGTGAACGAATTCTTGAGTATGCGGACTCGCATAATCTCACCATCGCGAACACTATGTTTCGAAAGCGTGACTCCCATCTCGTGTCTTTCTATAGCGGGAATACCAAGACGCAGATCGACTTTATCCTTGTCAAGCATCGCGATCGAAGGCTGGTCACAGATGCGAAGGTTGTGCCATACGAGACTGTCGCCATCTGGGCGATTCCTCCACCGATTAGGTCAATGGCTTGTACACTGTCATCGTATTGTTCCTGATCTGTACCCGATATCGTCAGAGGATCTGTATAGTGCTTGAAGTTTCGTGTGAGCGTGTGCAGAGTTCTCACGCCATTGGCTACTGCTTTCCCATAAAATAGGGATTCCATTTTGACAGAGCAAAATGGGGACCAAAGTGTTGGCCAGCCACTTTTACCAGAGAGCTCCGGTAACTGGTCTCAGGGGACCAGATTTTCCTTCGGCCGCAGGGGACCGCGTTACTAGCTTTGGTCAGTAGAGGACCAAAGCGCAGGAGTATGGAAGAAAGATGCACCAAAATGTGGTGGTTCAGTGGGTTTTGTTATACAAGTTTATTGCCACTAAATCTACAATATACGCGACGATAATGGGAAATGCTTAGACAACACAAGCGATAACGGGTGAAACTACTCCAACAGCACGGCGATATGAGTAAGTAGCAAGCAATAGGATAGATGAGTGGGTACAAGCAACGAAAGGGAATGATAGGGAGGAGGATGCCAGGAGACCAACCAGCGGAGGATGTTTAGAAGCCCAGAAGCCCCGGAGACCGCCTGTAGCCCGCGACGTCGAGGAGCAGCAAGGACTCGCCTCGCCTTCCAAAAGAAGTCGCGTAGGACGGACAGACCGCGACACAAGCGTTTGATCGTGCGAAGTGGCGCCACCATACCAGAAGAGCGGACCCCGCCGCAAAGCGGGACAAACGTTGAAGAAGAAGAAGAAGAAGAAGGGAGATCTATAACATCGAATGATATTGCCTCCCACTGAAACTTCCCAACTGATGTAAAGCACTCTGTCCGCCACAACACTCGCGTGTCTCCTACCCTAATCGGTGAAATCTAAGAGAAAATTGATAATATCAATAGATACTGATTATTTTCTCTCCTTGCTCGGAAGGCTTTCCGTCGACGATCACAATAACTTAACTCATAGGCCTTCCGTCAATAATCTTCTGAATCTCCAGTCACGTTGGACGTCTTCGGCTCGCCTTCTTAATACATAGAAGACGCATGGGTATTTTCCGCTAATTTCTCCTTTTTTCCCTATTTTATAACTAAATTTCCCCGATTTTTCCTTTCTTTATGACTCATCGCTTAGCAAATTATAATATAATGGGATAGGATATAATTTCATAAAGACCGCTTCGAATGTTGCTGGCAGAAGCTTGCTTGAAAATTGAATGCTTCTTTAAATTCTAGGCTTACAAAAAAAGCAGAAAGCTTTCTTTCTAGTGCTTCTTTTCTGAAATTTCTAAAAACTTCAAGAGCTTTTAACCCTTGCTAGCAAGATCTTTTCAGTGACATGCTGTTTATGAGGCTGAGTATGGTGAAAATTTTCCTTCCTTCCTCTTCCTCCTTTTAAAATGTAAGCGAATACGGCTCCATAGATCAGAAAGCAGGCCAGCCACAGGATCTTAGTACGAAACGAAGCGAGCATTATTTATACGCAGATCAAAGGCTAGCCACATTTTACGGAAACATTTCAAGAGCTCAAGTAAGCCTTTTGAATCATCGTGAGTCTATTTCTGTGAATGCACCCGATCTGCCAGAGACTTGAGGAACAGGGGTCCACATTTAACGATTAACGATTTAACGAATTTGACGAAGTAACGGCAATTTCTGTTAAAATCTGGCTTAACGACTTAGCGGAAATTTTTGGAAATTTAACGGAAATTTTAACGGACTTTTTTCTCAGTGATTTTATTACATTTGTCTTCACTTATGTTACAGGTCTCATCCTCCTTATTAGGACTGTAACTAAACAATCTATTGAAATCAGCAATAATATTTTAATGTTTTCATGAAATTGTTTTGAATTTTTGAAATTTTTTCAATGCATTTCGGGGGCGCATGTAGCGCAGTCGGAGGAGATGCTGGCTGTTGCGTGCCCCGATACCAGGTTCTTGGTTCGGATTTCCCGCCCAGGCCAACCAAGCCTTCCATCCCTCCGGGATCGGTGAATTAGTATCAGACCTGTCTCTTGTTCACCGGCTGGCCACCGCACGCTAGTATGATCAAATACGCATTCAAATCGCCTCTACATTTGAATATCACAATATCCCGTGAAAGTAAAGTGAGTGGCGAGGATAGTGATTGAGTAACGCCGCCCTCCATGCTCCTATCTTCTGACGGATTTTGAACCTAGAAAATTCTTCGCTGAGCCCCCAAGCACGCCAACGAATCCACAAAGATACTGGTCTAACTTCCTCGTAAGATATGCCTATCCTCATCTGGCAATGCCTATTCCAGAATTTTCCTGCCTATTGCCTTTTGTTCGCCACCTGGAACAGTCCTGACGGAGAGAATGTTTTCGGCCGCTGGGCGTATTATAAACGATTTAAGAAAACGCTAATAACAAAAATTAGGAAAGCTACTTTTTCTAAACGTTAACACGTTGACGACGTATCACACCTTTCCGGCACTTAGACGTTGCAAAGAATGGATTGGTTCCACACACCAGGCACTCGAAAATCGTGCGTTCGACAACGTGTTAACATTTCCTTGATAGGCTTTTAATTGTAAAGATACATCTTTATTTAAGCATTCTGTAATTAATGAGGTGATGCCCGCATCGAGATTATATATGCTTGCAGAACAGTCACTCAAAACGGTCTAAAACTCAAACTAAGAAGGGGAACTCCGGGTTTTGCCTAATCGCACATTTTAAGATGCCTTGTCGGTGATTACCTTGCATGATAATTCCATACCTCTTTTATACCACACCCTGTAGATAATTTGTTGCTGAAGGCATATTTGTTTTTCTGTGTTTCATGATGATGAATTGTTTATTTTACATTGCTGTGTTACATTTCATTCCTTGAACTTTAGCTGTTGACCTCATGAAGTTGAAACGTATAAGCTTTTCCTTAATTTTTTTACTTAAAAGAATGGTTAGCAGCTAATTGTACTTTTTAGCAAAATTTAACCATTTACCGGAAATTTCACGAAAATTTTCCGTTAAAAAAATGTCGTTTAAAAAATTAACGCACAGAGTTTTGTGTGCACCTTTGTTGAGGAAGCCGAATTTGTATGCGCTGCATGGGCCAGTTTTCTTTAGAGTTCTTCGTGATGTTTACAATTTATGTATCAGGTCGAAAAAAGTTTATAGTTTCGAAAATGTGCAATATAAGTGCAGCCCGGATTTGAAAACACATAGCGGCCATACAAACCGTTATCGCCCTTTGGATATTCGAACGTAACCAAAGTCATTCTTTTCACGTTCGTGAACACAACTCTTTTCAGTAAAATTCTTAACATCACCATTGCATGTATTAAACCGTTTTTCTAGGGACGTGGATACTACAGAGTTCTACACCATCTGGTTCCTTAGTTATAAAGTAAAGCACTCAGAAAAGTGCAAATGAAATAGCTGCAAAAGGAGGATCTCGTTGTATTCCCTTTCAGGAGTGGTGCGTTTTGAGGAAGCATCCGAAATGGTGGAAGACGAGCAGTTAATCTGGCAAACGAACTCAAGTTAGCCATGAGCACCCAACGGCAAACGTGTCAACGAACGACACTACATAGTTGGTTCAAACACCAGGTGGTGAACGCGTTTCGTTCACAGTCGTAATTTGCCCTTTGCCTTCTGAGCACTTTATAAACTCAATATGAGTTGAATTTGCAATGGCGTTCTAAATCTTATCAAGAAAGAGGACAATGACATGCTGACGAGCGCACAAATAAATTTTACACCGAACTAATAATAATAACGGGATGTTTTTGCGTAAATTACACGCATCCTACAAACAGACAAGAAAGAATTGTGCTGCTCGCTCCAAGATCTCTACTGATATTTAAAATTCTCATGGTAAATTGGCGTAAATCCTTTGCAATTTTTAACAGGCAAGTGAAACAAAAAGAAGTAGATTCTGACTAAATCTATTTTCCTGTAGCAAAGTCCACAATTGTATCTTCATTTTTGACGCATAGGAGGTTGCGGGGGCTCAACTTAGTGTTTGCCGACAGCGAAAATCTCCTACAACTCTCTGAGGAAGCATTAAAGAAACCGTTGTTGACTAATTATAGCTGAGGTGATTTCCAGAACTACGGTTTATTTCTGGTCCAGAGAATATGTTTTCGGGTACCTTTGGGTATCGAAAGGACGTTAATGGTTTGAATGGCTGCTATGTCGTTCTTATATGCGGCCTGTGCTTATGATGGTCTCCATCAAACTTGAAACTTTCTTGCAACATGATTTATATGCCCTAGTGCTGTTCTGTAGTTTACGGTTTTCTAAATAGTAGAGATTACGTTTTCGTCCTACTGTTTTCGCGTGCGTATCATAGCGCATTATCTATATATATATATATATATATATATATATATATATATATATATATATATATATATATATATATATATATATATATATATATATATATATATACTCTAGAAAACTCACAGCTTAATGCTAAGTCACCATGGAACTGCGACCGAGGGGTTCGGCTGCTGCAGGCTTGCTCCGGGTGAAGCGCGCATTATCACTACTCAAATAAAGTATAACCTGTAAGAAATAGTGGGTCTTTGAGAAAAGGACAAGTATTCTGAAAACCTAGCGTACTATTAAAGAATCCTTTAGAAGACTGTTTCACACCACAGGATGCCATTTGTCATGACTTAAATTGCAATGTATGGTTGCTGTTGAAGAAGAAATAGCTGATCCGTTATTTCTTCTTCAACAGCACTCAAGCTAGTGTGACTCACGCTGAACTTGAGCCAAAAAGCGAAATTTTGGATTTGAATAATTTGGCGTCACTAGGTTTCAACTTCTGTAATTTATTGGCCAGCCAGCCAAATAAGAGATCGTGCCATGCATTCAACTAGATGGCCGCGATTTCTTCACATTTGACTGATAGAGTAAATTTTGCTGACTTGTGACAGAGGTGCGAAGACATGTGGTTTAATAGCTGCTCTTGTTGCACCATTTACATCTTTGTTGCTCCACTCAAACAGAATTTTCGCTACTTGTCGAATAAAAATCGCGGCGATCTAGTCGAGTACACGGGGCGGTCTCATTTTGTAATTTTTCATTTTTGCTTAAGCCTAGAGCGGCTGGTATAGAAGATAGAAGCTGTTAGGAGGATGTTTAGTTGCGATCAAAACTTTTGCGCCAGGCGGAACTCGAACCCGCATCTTCTGCTTTCCGGGCAGCGATGTTCGCCTTACACCACCGGCGCTGTTTGACCGAACAGAACATCCACGATATCTCCCTAGCAATCTCGCCTATCAGCACTCACCCGTGATATCGGGATGAGCCGGCCGCTGATATCAGCATGGAACCGGTTAAGCTGAAGGCCTTCGTAGAAATGATGTTTTTCATTTTTGCTTAAGCCTAGAGCGGCTGTTACGCTGTTACGGCTCATCCCGATATCACGGGTAAGTGCTGATAGGCGAGATTGCTAGGAAGATATCGTGGATGTTCTGTTCGGTCAAACAGCGCCGGTGGTGTAAGGCGAACATCGCTGCCCGGAAAGCAGATGATGCGGGTTCGAGTCCCGCCTGGCGCAAGAGTTTTGATCGCAACTAAACATCCTCCTAACAGCTTCTATCTTCTATAACAGCCGCTCTAGGCTTAAGCAAAAATGAAAAACATCATTTCTTCGAAGGCCTTCAGCTTAAACGGTTCCATGCTGATATCAGCGGCCGGCTCATCCCGATATCACGGGGGAGTGCTGATAGGCGAGATTGCTAGGGAAATATCGTGGATGTTCTGTTCTTTCAAACAGCGCCGGTGGTGTAAGGCGAACATCGCTGCCCGGAAAGCAGAAGATGCGGGTTCGAGTCCCGCCTGACGCAAGAGTTTTGATCGCAACTAAACATCCTCCTAACAGCTTCATTTTGTAATATTTTTACTAAACTAAGCTAATTCGAATTGTTTTCTTCAGGCGTTTATAGCTACTCTGTTTTATTGACGGGCCTAATATGTAGTGACATTCAATGACTGATAAGTGATATTTTATCGTCTTTTTCAATCATATTTGTTTCAAAGTAATGCTTATATTTCTTCTTTTCAATTTCCTCTTTTCTAAAAAACTTAAGAAATAATAGACAAGGAAAGGGAGAAAGGAGAAATAAAGCATCTGCTGATACCTTTATACTGGCTAATCAATCCAATTATTATAAGGACCTGGGTAAATGATTTGTGTGCTTCTTTTAGCTAGCTATAGTACAATTTTTTAGGCGCTATTGTGTTGTGTTAATAGTTTTTTGGTACATAGTTAACGTAGGATAATTAAATAAATAAACGATTGCTGCTTTTATGGGCTTTAAAACAAAATTAATTTTTTTAAAATTAATTTTTATAAAGTTTCAAACTATTTGTTTACGGTGAATCTTAATAAATTTCAATGAAAGTTTCACTAAATTTTTCTTAAACAAAAAACTATTCTAACCGTTTTCGAAAGTTACAATTTAATTTTCAAGATGCTTGTTTTAATCTGTTAGATGTTCAGCTTGATTTCAAAAGCGTCAAGCTTTCGAAGAAGAGTGTCCAACTTAACTTGAAAATTGTATATCGTTTCATGTTTTTCTAGTACATACAATGGCGTCTTTTCATGAATTTTTAAGGGAAACTCGGGTGGAGTAGCGTGCATGATTTACATGGCTGGTCCTTCTCTGCTTACGCCAAGTACTACAGTCTACAAAATCATTAGGAATGAAGCTCATTCGTGGTGCCCAAAGTCCGTAAGCACTGCTGTTCCGATCGAGCCAACTTCGGAGTCTCCGGATGTCGACACTCCGCTGGAAAAGCCCTACGGAGGAGCATTCGGGACGCGCCATCTGGCTGCCTCTGTAAATGACAAAGGATGTCATGCTTACTCGTCGCTTTCGTCAAGTGTGCTATTGCAAACAAGTGGTTATACCATTTCGTGCATGTAAGCGGCTTTCTACTGTAGCTTCTTCAGGCGTTGTTGTGCCAACTGAATTTCAGAAATGCAAGAACAAATTTTCAGGATGATCTTGTTCAATGAAACGATTCAGGGTTGCCATTCGATACCGGTTTTTCTTCGAGGAGGTTAGTTGCTTGCTAGACTTCTTGGTACTATATCAGCCATAGCGAATAGAAATTTATTGAGCCAGCAGGATTTCCTTTCTCGTAGTAGGATATCCAGAAGGCTCAGACACTGTCTAAGTGGTGATCATTTGCCACTGAAGGTGATAAGTGATCAAGACCTTTCAAACCCCTTGCTCAGATCAACCGATTTGATAAAAAAAAAGCTGCTTGGAGATCTGAGCCAAACGTCTGGTTGGGGGCTTCGCCCCAAACACGGAGAATAGAACACCCCTAACGTCTTCTTGTCCTCTTTAGGCCTTCTCATTCATTACAGTTTAAAAAACTGGTTTTACTATATGGAATGTTATGGCGGAACACGAAAGCGCAAAATCTTCAAAACTGCTCCTACGGTGCCTCACCCCTTGCACGTACGCGATTCATTCTCTGAAGTACTCGTTCTATTTATTAGTCATGGTCCCCCTTTATTGGCTCTATTATTGGATCCTTTACTGAACCCCCTTAACTGGTGTTCCCTTTATTGGCACCCTTACTGGTCCCCTTTGACTGGTCCTTCACTGGTACCCCATTTAATGGTCCCCTTCACTGGACCCCACCCCCCTCACTGCTCCCCATTTCTGGCCCCACCTTCACTGGTTCCCCCTTCACTGCCCTCCCCCTCTCTTCACCGGTCCCTATTGCTGGTCCCACCTTCACTGGTACTCCCTTTACTGGTCCCCTCTTCACTGGTCCCCCTTTATTGGTCAACCCTTTACCGGTCCCCCTTACTGGAACCCCATCCTTCACCGCTCCTCCATTACTGGTCTCACCTTGCCTGGTAATACGTCGTCTGAATCCGGGCAGGCCTTTCGCGACATCATTGACACCGCTTCTGAACCCAGGCACCTGATGAACGACGTCGGTGGCATGTCTTCTCAAGCCGGACGTCCTTTGCGTGACATAGCCCAGACAGACATTACGCGACATCAGTGGCACGTCGTCTGAATCCGATTACCCCTTGCTCGACATCGGTGACACCTCTTTCCAACCTTGATGTCCTTTGCGCGACATTGGTGACATGTCTTCTAAACCCAGACGCCTGTTGAACGACCTCGATAACAACTCTTATGAACTCGGACGCCCTTTGCGTGACATTGGCGGCACGTCTTCTTACCCCTCCCAACATGACGCAGGTGACACCCCACAACTAAAACCCCTTCCCCCGCCATTCCCACACTTCCTCCCAACGCATTCCTCCAGCAGTTCTATGCAAACAAACAAACACACTCACTCACAAGCTGACAAACCACCGCTCTCCCTTATATATAGTAGGATTATTGAGAGCCATTTCTGCAGGCGGTCATAGCGAAATAAGTGAATTTGCTACTTAATCCCTGCTGATTCAGAGTACGACATGCGGCTTTTTTTTGGTGACGAGTACAACCGGACCGGTTACTTTTTCACAGGTGCATATGTGCACTTGAATCGTTGTATGCTAGTGTATGACACGACGTACATCGGGATGTCAATCCATGAGTATAAAAGCAAGGACCGCAATGACTACGTCTACATGAGCTCGCCGCCAAAGGGATACGAGGAGACGGATGTCAAGGAAAAGTTCTATGTTGGGGTGAATTTTTGTTATTAAGAGCGATTCAGTAGCCTGTGCACTGTGCTGAGTTCACTGAAGGAATGCCGAAGATGTGTTTGTATTGTTTGTTAGGTAGTGATGGCTCTTCAAGCTTTTACCCGTGTCAGCTAGTAGTGGTCCACTTGTTTGTAGTGCAGTTGTGCTCAACGCATTAGACTGACGCTTCCTTAAATATCGTTACTCTGCTAGGTTCTCGGCCAATAAATATGAATAAATGCTAAATTGTTCGAGTGTGTTCTTGGCGGCATTTGGTGCAGCAGCCTCTGAGAATTAAAAATGCGATGGTAGTGTTTTTATTGAGCAGAACAGCTGTTGTTACTTCTTACATAGCTATGGCGAAGGTACGCTTTCCAGCCGGTTCACAAGCCAAATCGCAGAGATACAGAGTATGATCACATTTATACTCTGCGAAACAACCTGACGCTGTGTTACGTGATCACCTTTTAAGCATAACATGTCGGTGTAACTCTACTTGCTCAGGTCACACCCTGCTTAATTTTGTATAGAGACGCGTTAAAGAAATGGAACTCATTAAGGAATTGCTCGAAATTATGAAACCTTATTTTATGGTCAGGTCAGCACAATAGAAACTTCAGAGTTTTGCAGTTTTTTATCAACGACAAAAACGCGCATTGAAAAAATACAAAAAAATTATATTCAGCATCTTAAGCAACATCGCTGCACAGAAAATCGCAAACTTTGAGTGATAAAATCCTTCAACTTAAGCACTACTGCTTTAAGGCACTGGATGCAGAGAGACGAAGGCAAAGGAGAGCTTCATATGACTCACATTATTCTGCAGAAACCACAACTCACAGATAAACTAGTAAGCGTCACACATTCGTTAATTAATTAACGAGGAGCATTGACAGCATTGAAAGACGAAGGCGCGTGTAGCGCAGTCGGAAGAGGCGCCGACTGTCGCGTACACCCGATACCAGGTTCCTGGTTCGGATTTCCCGCCCAGGCCAACCAAGCCTTCCATCCCTCCAGGGTCGGTGAATTGGTACCATACGTGTCTGGGAAGGATAAAGCGCTGACTTGTTCATCGGCTGGCCACCGCAAGTCATTGTATGGCCAAATACGCATTCATATCGCCTCCACGACATCCCGTAGAAGTAGAATGCGCTGGCGCATCCCAAAAGGGATTGAGTAACGCCGTACTTTATCCTTATCCTTATTGACAGATGCATCAATTGCGGAAGCCGCATTCTAAAGTGCGCCTTCGTTGATTAGATATAGTAGGAGCTGCCGATTTTTAATCAGCTGGATGTCAAGATAAATGAAGAAGGATAAACAACAGCCTAATCAACCCTTTTTGGAATGCGCCACTCATCTACTTCCACGGGATACTATGGAATACATCATATTTGGCCTGTACAGCAAGTTGCTGCAGCTACCAGCTAACCATTTACGGTTTAGTGTTTCATCGTTCTCAGACAAGCCTGGTACCGATGCGAAGTCAAGAAAACCTGGTTGGCCTTGGTGGGATCCAGACCATGAACCCTACTTTAGGAGGGTGCACTCGGCAACAATCTTCCTCCGGCTGCGTTGCTGCCTGCATGACATATGGTGATCACTTTCTAATAGTTTCCTAGAGTTCACGTTATACCCGATTCACACCAGTCTGGAGCACTTTCAAAATTTCGCAACCCGACTGCTCGGTGGGAAGAGCGAATGTTAGCGTTTTGTTTAGCAGGTCAAATTTTGCACTGATTGCGGAGTTTGCACTGATTTATTTTCAATGGGGGGATGATGAATCCGTCTTGGCTACCTAATAGAAATAAGGATTAACTGGGCTTTCACATTGACAGCCGCGACCGTAGTGCAATCGAAGCAGGACCGCATCTCGAGCCTTAATCGACGCACAGTTCGCTTTGTCTAGAAGCGATCCACTCGTTCACGAAAAGAAAGACGGTGTGACTTAATTTAGCTGAGAGAGAATTTACACACAGGGTACTCCAGTTTTCTCCATTTACCGTGAAGTGCGCGTCCCTGTTCCGAGGGAACAAAGGGGTCGAGTTGGCGCACTTTACACTCAACAAACGCAGGAGCACATCAGCAAATATTCAACCTTGAATAGTGTCAGCAAGGTGTCGAATCGCTGCAGAAAACCGCTGCAGAATTTTGCAGAAAACACTGAAAACTGCACCGAAGAATTTATGAGGCACACGATAAGCATGCCGCTCCCACCAGCAGAGCACATTTAACGGTTAACGACTTAACGAATTTAAGAAATTAACGGCATTTTCCGTTAAAATCTGGCTTAACGATTGATGAAAGCGTTCAGAAATTTAATGTCATTTTTAAAGGACTCCTTTCCAATAAGTTTACCACTTTTCCAGTTACAAGGGAGTGGCCTGAAACGTATGTCTGGACGAGGAAGCGAGTCATATAGGGAGAATCCTCACCCCTCAATTATGATACAAATGTGTTTATTTTCTGCCAAGTCGTTCAACCCAAGAAGTAGGGGGTCACAATGGATACCGCGCAGCACGAGTTTGTACGCCCGCGATGCCGCTGGCAAGCGGCTCGGAGAGCAGTGGAAATGGGCTTGCTGCGTGCGAGGAAGTTCAGGGGTTTGCTTCTTGTCCGATGCTGCATTTTTGCATTTCGACTGACTGGTTGAGATTTGGGGGATTCTAACGTCTATACCATTTTCAGACGTTTTCTGAGAAAACATATCTTCTTCTGATCGGTCCTAAAAACCCGCAGCAAGCTCCTAAAACCCTATAAACCGTGCCCAAACTCCGGAATACCGAATTAACAGCCAGGTTTAGCCATGACTGATGAAGTTGGAGATCTTGGCTATATAATAAGAAACGGCCTGAGTTTTTCTAAGCGTTACAGTCTTTTAGTAAAAAAAAGCCAATTATCGCATCTATATCCTCTTTAGGGATTTGAAATTCGATCTTCTTGAGGTTTACAGACGTGGTTCCAAAACCTATGAGAGGTTTTCAGTGGAAAGTGGGACGTCAGTATTTCCAACGAAAAAGAAAGATATACACCCTTTAGAAAGCATTCAAAATGGTGGCGATGTCCGTTCCTCCACGTGGTGCCGCTGGAAACTGCTCGCTTTGTGAGCTAAGCTAAGCACGGACACTCGAATGCAGGCGACAGGCCCTTGTGACAGGCCGGCCTACGAAGACCCATGTCACATCACATGAAATGGTGTATGAATAGTCATGTTTTTCGAGATTGTGCTACGGCATCCGCGGGAGCCGACGCGCACTCGCAGAGCCCGGCGAGTGTGGAAAGCATGCGAGGGTCCCTGATGCGAGGACGGCATCGGGGGGCAACTGAGCTAGTCCGAAAGTCCCGTAACGTAGGCAGGACCCGCGTAGCAACGCTGAATGTGGGTACGTTAACGGGCCGCTCGTGCGAGTTGGTTGAAGCACTGGAGCGTAGAAGAGTTGATTTCTGTGCGGTGCAGAGACGAGGTGGTCCTACAGCAAGTCAAGGGACATAGGACGTGGCTTCAAGGCCGTTCTATGTGGAAGTCCCAAGACCACCAGTGGTGTCGGAATAATCGTCTCCAAACGATTTCGTGACTCGATTGTAAGCGTCGAACGCTATGACGATCGGATGATGAAGATCGTTGTCGCCGCGAAGGAGCGACTCTATCACTTCTTCTCTGCGTATGCTCCGCAGAGTGGCTGCTCCGATCAAGCCAAGGAAGAGTTTTGGAGCTTGCTTGATGAGAAGACAGCAGTGGTACCGTCGAAAGATGTCATCATAGTCGCTGGTGACCTTAATGGGCACGTAGGTGTTACGAAAGACGGGTACAGCTGTCATGGTGGTTTCGGATACGGGTCTCGTAACGCCGATGGTGAGCGCATTCTTGAGTATGCGGAATCGCATAATCTCACCATTGTGAACACCGTTTTCCGAAAACGCGACTCCCACCTCATCTCATACTATAGTGGGAGCTCCAAGTCTCAGATAGACTATGTCCTTGTCAAGGATCGCAACCGAAGCATTGTCACAGACGCGAAGATCGTGCCGTATGAGACGGTCGCCCCACAGCATCGACCGCTAGTCTGCACCTTTAAGATCACCCCTCCGAGGATGCAGTAAGTTGAGCGATGTGGTGCTGCGAGAATGAAGTGGTGGCGAATGAAAGAAAATGAAGCAGCTGTGATTTCCCGCGTACGGTTACCGACAGTCACGACTGTCGACGAAACTTGGAAGAAAGCAACCGACGCGATACGCCAAGCTGCAAGGTTGGAACTCGGCATAACGAAGCCTGGGCGACGCAGGGTCGATAATCAGACATGGTTGTGGACGGACGATGTGAAGGCAAAGGTTAGAGAGAAGAAGTCGCTCTATCACGTGTTTCTCAGCGATAAAACAGCCGACAACTGGCAGAAGTATCAGAAGGCGAAGAAGGCTGCAAAGAAAGCCGTGGCTGTTGCGAAAGCCACTCATTATAGTGATGTCAACGAAAAGCTCGAGTCACGAGATGGTGAGCGGTATTTGTACCGACTTGCTAAGACCCGCCATCGCAAAACCGAGGATATTGAAAAGTTCTTTGGCATCAACGATGAGAGCGGCCATCTTCTGACAGACCGCAAAAAGGCGCTGAAGCGATGGCGTGATAACTTTGAGGAAATTTCCACTAGGGAATTTCCTCACCCGGCCATCTCTTCTGTGGGTTCTGTTCACGGTCCCGTTCACAAGATCACCGTGGAGGAAACAGAAGCGGCTCTAAAGAAGATGAAGCCATGCAAGGCGACAGGACCGGATGATTGACAGCCGATGTTTGGAAGTCGAAGCTCTGGTATCCTGCTGAGTGGTTGGCTGAGTTCTTCAACCAGGTAGTAAAGGAGAAGAAAGTACCGGAGTGTTGGCACAACAGTACGACGATTCCGATTTGGAAGAAGAAGGGCAGTCCTGCAGGCTGCTCCAATTGTCGTCCGATTCGCTTGCTTTCGCACAGCATGAAGATCTTCGAGCGAATCTTCGAAAGACGAATTCGTGAAATCGTCAGGCTCTCCGACAACCAGTGCGGTTTTGTGTCTGGTTGTGGGACCATTGATGCTATACACGCCGCCCGCCTCCTGGTGGAGAAGCATCGTGAGAAACAGAAGCCGGTGCATATAGCCTTTCTCGACTTGGAGAAGGCCTTCGACCGCGTACCGCGTGAGGTTATATGGTACGCCTTGCGACAACACAACGTACCTGAGGAACTCATAGAGTGGGTGCGGATGCTCTACTCTTTCCCAAAGAGTAGAGTGCAAGCTGCAGCTGGAGCTTCAATGGAGTTTCCCATCTCTGTTGGGGTGCACCAAGGTTCTGCGCTTTCTCCACTCCTCTTTGTTGTCGTCATGGATGCCATTACGCGAGATCTTCAGAAGCCTGTCCCATGGACATTGCTCTATGCCGATGACGTAATGCTCGCTTGCGAAGATAAAGATGATCTCGAGCGGCAGGTGCAAGCTTGGTGCGACCGCCTGGCGATGTTCGGACTCAAATTGAACGTCAAGAAGACCGAGTACCTAACGACTGACGTAAACGAGTCCGGCTCCATTAAGATTAACGGTACTGAGCTTGCACGCACTTCGGTGTTTAAATACCTGGGATCAGCAATAGCGTCTGACGTCTGAACTCACATGTGAGTGCAGCTTGGTCCAAGTGGCGTTCGCTGACTGGTGTGCTCTGCGATAGGAAGATACCAGAGCACCTGAAGTCAAAGATCTACAGAACAGTCGTGCGGCCGGTAGCAATATACGGCGCTGAGTGTTGGCCTGCGACTAAGGAAGTTGAAACGCGCCTCAGCGACATGGAGACGAAGATGCTGCGCTGGACGGCTGGAGTCACCCGCATGGACCGCATCAGAAATGATGCTGTTCGGCAGAAGTTCGGTGTCGCGCCGATAGCGGACAAAATGCGCGAAGCTCGCTTACGATGGTACGGCCACGTTCTGCGTGGAAAGGAAGACAGCGTCCGCAAGATAGCCCTTGAGTTGGAAGTGTCAGGAAAGCGGCCTAGAGGACGCCCGAAGCGGCGTTGGTCGGATACGTTACACATGGACATGAAAGTAACTGGCGTCCACCCCGATCAAGCGCATGACCGGGAAAGGTGGCGTCATGACACCAGAAGAGCGGACCCCGCGACGAAGCGGGACAAAAGCTGAAGAAGAAGAAGAAGAAGAAGAAGAAGAAAGCATTCAAAATAGCTTCACTAGGCCGCTCATGATGAAGTAGGTTCTCAGTAGGTTATAGTCTATTCCAAACGGTACTCAATGAGCTTCACTGCTTGGTCTTTCATCGCTGAAAATAGAACGAAATTCGCTGACTTCGTCATTATGTACAAAATCGTTGCAAATAAGATTTCCATTGACTCAGCTAAGTTCCTTGATGGGATGCTGACAAGATCAGTGAGTTGGAAAATGAAACTTCGAGTTTTAGTTGCTAAATCGCCTTCAGATCAGATTTCTTCACCTATCGAATTCAAGGAATTCAACCTATTGGGCAAGTGTGAAGATTTAGTGAGGCTCTCTGCTTAAGCCTGCAGAAAGTTTGTCAAAGGTTGAACACCAAACAGTGCAAGAAATGCTTGCTGTGATCTATTGCTTACTTGGCTAGTGTTCCAGTTGTCTTCTATGTGTGTTGTTTTCTTTGATGTTTTCTTCCTTCCATCTCAATGCTAGACAGTTGTCTGTGCCTGCTATGCCTTGAAATAAATGACTAAATGAATAAATAAACAACCATTATTAAAAGAAACAACTAAGAAAGGCAGTGGAAGGGACGCGAAGGAATGAAGTCAAGATAAGATCAAGATTGATCAGCATGAAGATGGTACCGTCAGGACAATCAATTTTTTAGAAGAGAGTAACGAGTAATCCGCCTTTGGCCACCAATGGCGCCAGCAAAGGAACGACTCCCTGACAATAGAACGCATACCTGACCCTACATCAAGAGCGAGAGGCCCTAAATTTTGTGGGCCCACTCCGAGACCGAGATAAGAAAATTTCGAAGAAACATTTAGGCTTGAGTGGGGTTCTACCAAAAAGAATTTCGTAAGCCATAACCAGGTCATTTCTTACTCTCCTATTATGGAGAGAGTGCCATTTTAAAACAAGGCGCCTATCTACGCTTATTGAAATAAAGCGGTATTCGACTCCACTACATCGCATCACAAGTTTTCTGGAGAAATTGTTTTGAACCCTCTCGAGGAAATTTATGTCTTTATTGAGAGAAGGATTAAAAACCATAGTCCCGCATTCCACAACAGGTCGAATACGTGCTTTATAGGCCTCTATGAGAGTGATGGAATCGTTTGTCCTTGCTTCGCTGTTAAGTTCACTTGTCGACTAAACGGTAATAGGTCAGCTCGTGCACGCGCTGACTTACGCGATGTACTTGTGTCCGCAGTTTCGACGGTTGAGCATAAGCTATAGTTTTACTTCATTGCACTGGTAGCGAGGTACTTGTCTCGGAAGATACATTGCAACTTCCAGAAGGCAAAGTTCCTCAATGGGATGCACGCTGTTGGGCAACAAGCGGCAAAGCGGCAAAGGGCAAGACACTACAGACACGCAAGACACCTGTCGGACTCACATCCTTTTCGTTCTCCTTGTTTTCTGTTGTCAGCCCTGATAATTCCTCCTCAAGCTCCAAAGCCTCCAGGTTAAAGCATGGTTCAAAGTGCACAGGATAAACGGGATACAAAAATTTGGCTGAGGCTGTACAAAACGTATGTACTACGGGTGATGGAGTATTGTAGCCCCATTTGGAGTCCACATCGTATCAAAGATATCAATGCAATCGAGAAAGTCCAAAAGATCGTCACAAAAATTCTCTACTGCCGTGTTTTTAGTGAGCAAAAAGAACCGCTTGTCGTTCCAGGATATCGTGAAAGATTTCAAAAATTCAACTTGCACAGCCTCTACTATCGGCGTGTCTTTTCAGATCTGGTTTTTGCCTTCAAAATCATCAAAGGAATGGTGCGATTAAGGGGGTCGAAGTATTGGATCTTCAAACCGACTTTTGGGAGAAGGCGATCGTGGAGTATGGCTTATCATAAAACAGGCCGTTTCAACCAGTGTCTATGGACGAATTCCTTCATAGTGCGAGTCACGAGATGGCTTGAAAGGCTCCCCCCACAGCTCCTAGCTTGTTCTAACGTTTCTGTTTTCAGAACCACCCTGTCGAAAATCAATATCTAAGACACTATAGGATTGACAGATGTCTCCTAACTGGGTAGTTTCGATTGGTTGTAGGTGTCCACTTCACGGCCCAATGTTTGAGTAGACCCAGCTGTGTGTTTGACCACTAGCTTGTGTTTTTGTTCTTTGTTCAATATTTCCCCCAATTTTTCAGTCATAAAGAGGTTTTGAAGCAGCCGACCTCTTACTGAAAAAATAAAAAAAGGTATGATATTGCTTTCGTAGGCCGCTATTCAATGTGATATTATGTTTTTTGTTTTCAAATTTCTCTCCATATTCCAGCTGATAAGGTTAAGCTAGATTCCTCAGCCAATTGCCCTACGTTACTTCGTATCTGGCCTACACAGCATTTGTAAGCCCAGCAGTTTTTCAGTGTGCTCGGATAGACATGATACTTCCTGACCGTCACCCGTGGTGCGTGCCAGTATAATGAGGTTCCTGAGAAAAGGAGCCCGCCCGGTGATGCGTGCTCAGGGAGTTCTGAAATCGCCTTATGTCTTGAAGGGCATCGTATGACTGTAATGTCCGGGTGGCTGGGTGGCTCTAAAGGCTCCTGGTTCTGCTGCTTCATTGGGGCCTTTCTCAATGGCCTCCATTTTATGGTCTCAAAGTGACTTATAGCAAATTTGTTTTTACTTTGCGGATATATCTTTTTTCAATTGCGGCAAGAGCATCATGAACAGCAAGGAACGAAAGTTTTATGATGAAGTAGGAGGGTGCTTCAAAACCTCTGTTCACCAGTAGTCGGATGTTCTTTTAGTGTTTTCGGTCAAGGATGGTTCTGTTGTTTTGTGTTGCTCTGGTTTGTGTTTGAGCTTGGGTTAGGTTATTTCTTAGGTTAGGCTGCTTTATGCTAGATCAGCTAAGGTTTTACTCTGTTATCGTAATGCTTGTTTTTATTTTGTTTCTACTCTGATATGCAAATTGATGTTTGATTTAGTTGCATTTCCGTACGAGCACGTCTCTCGCGACGTAACAAATAAATAAATAAATAAATAAATAAATAAATAAAGCTCTTGTCAGAACCATTAACTCTGACTCCACACCTTTCAGGACCCCATCGAGAGGTAGATGTTCAGTCCCGTCACGTTCTTGTGACTACGCTTCAGGTGTGTTGCACAAAAAAAGGGAAAAACTGGACAAGAGAAGGAAATTAAAGAAGCGTATATTTCAAGTGTAAAAACTATTCGACGGAAAGGAAATGATGGTTATAGAGGAGGAAACCGAAATAGCATAGTAGTTGCTGGACATTGAAAGTGCGCTTCTGAAGGGAGGAATCGAAAGTTTGAGCAATGATGCTTATTCGCAGTACATGGTCTTTTTTCCAAGCAATGTCTTGTAATTTTTTCTCGAAAAATGCAACAGAGAGCAGAGGAGGCTTAATGCAACAGCTTAAAGTTTTGAATTTCATAAAACCTAAGGGAACATAAATTAAGTGTACAATACATCTCAGAAATGTATACATTGTTTAGCGGGCACTAAGATCTTATCCCCTAAGCAAATGCAAAGCTTCGTAATTTATTTTTAAGGAGAAGAAAGCAAAAATCTGCAGTTTGCGTGTACTCATGCGTTCAGCTACACATTTCACTTTGACTGCCAATTTTGATTGCTCAAGATCGCTTCGACTGCTCTGAGCCAGACGTGATGTGCTTTTGGCAGAAAAAGACGTTTGGGTGGTCGTGTTTCTCCTTCAAGAAAAGCCTTTTTTAACCAAGACACCCTCCAAATTTATGTAGCAGTAGCTCTTTTAGCACGCCGCGATTGTCTATTTCGCGCATCACAACCGGTGTACGTGTCACGATCTGAATTCTTGATCCGATGGCTGTACTTTCAATACTACGATGTCGATTGATTGAGTGTGAGCGATCGGTCAGTGGTACTACGGCACTTGAATCCGTAATGTTAAAAGAATTTGAGAGAAGGGAAACTTCTTTCTTGAACAAATAATAGTCCAGCTTGCCAAATTTTTTGCTCATATCAAATTTTGCAAGTAAAGGAAAAAATGGCGGAGTCAGATAACAGTGATTTATAGTATCAATCAAATAAGCATCACGAAACTTTGTTCCGTAGCATGGCCTCAGCAGCTAACACACCGGAAGCTTATCGTTTTCCCGCTCCTTGTGATAGGGTGACAGGTTGTTGAGCATAGTGGCTAAGGGAGTTTGTGACCAATCAGAAAGCGGATATTTATTTGATACACCCAGTATATTGGAATGGAAGCCCTATCATGTGTAAAACCGATCTTCTGGTTTTACGAAAACTTTGGGGGCATTTTAAACAGTGATTGGCCGCGTTCCTGATTTCTCTCTCCCAGTTGGGTATTTCTTCATCTAATTTTATTCTCTATTCTTCCGTTTTTTTTGATAACATACTTTGCCCTCGTAAAGCATCCTATTTGAGGTGTTTTTCTTCCAATTCCAGTACATCTTCGTGCAGCTATCCACTTTCCTTGTTTTGAGGAGAGCGCATCGACGTATCTTAATCGATTGTCTTGATCACGAACAACAGGTCATGTCTCAGCGAAGCAAGACTACCAAAAGAACATCTGAAGTGTCGACGAAACTTAGTAGTAAGGGTCAAGAAGTGGGCGATGGTAAGCCGAGCTCTTCTATCCCTGTGGACTATCTAGTTTATCTATAAGTGAGCTCATAAACGCGGTCCTTGAAAGAAACAAAGACCCCGTAATTGAACAAATGATGTATGCATTAATCTCCAAGCTTCCTCAGGAGATGTCGGAGCGAATCGAAATGGAAAAGAAAGAGAGGAGTATCGTTATTGAGTGGCTGCCAGAGCCTCCAGCCGACCTACCTCCTTCAGGAAAGCAGAGAGACCTTGAAGAAAAGGTTGGTGAGATTTTTGATGTACTTAATCCCGAATGCCGCCCTTTAGAGATATATAGAATGGGCAGATGCGAACGCGGACGTGTCCGCAAGGTGAAGGTAGTACTACCTTCGAAGTCACATTAGGCTACAGCCCTCTCAAATTCTTGGAGACTTCGAAGCTGCCCTGCCTTCAATAAGGTGCGCATCCGCCGCAGTATGAACTCAGATGAGCGGAAACGAGAGTATGAGTTGAAGCAGGAATGTAGGGAACGTAACAGGCAATTGAACGACAGGGTGTGGGTGGTTTACTGTGGCGAGTTGAGACGTGTAGAAGAACTACCAAAGCCGAGGGCTTCGGGAAACGTCTAGCCGGACACGGCATCCCTCCTCCATTTCCGGTCGTGAAATGTGCCTTATTCAACGCACGAGGTCTCGTAAATAAAATACGCCATCTTCACTTGTTTTTGTCCACTTGTGAGCCAGACCTACTGTTTGTTACGGAAACATGGCTTTCTAAAAAGACATCGAATTCGGAGGTTGTCGCTAACTTCCCCTATTCGCTTTTCAGAGTGAACCGTATAAACCGAAAAGGTGGTGGTGTTTGTTGCATTGCTAAAAATTCCATTAGTTTGACTTCTGTTAGTGTTTCCTCCTGCCTCAACTCTGACGTTCTCTGTGTAGATGTCTTTGACTCAAAATGCCTGTCGGCGTTCAGAATTGTTTTAGTCTATCGTCCTCCAAACTCAACTGTTCATGAAGACGACACTCTTATAGACACTATGTTAGAACTATGCCTTTCGAATAATCAGTTAGTCGTACTTGGTGACTTCAACCTTGAGATCGATTGGCTTCACCACAGTAGGCCTAAAAATCAACATCTATCTAAATTTGTGGAATTTTTTGAGTGCTGTAATTTGTGCCAGCAGGTAATGAAACCTACTCGAAGTGATTCAATTCTTGACATAATTCTAACCTCAGCACCCATCTTGAACAATATTTCCGTCCTTCCCCCATTTGCTTCATCTGACCACAATATAGTCTCCTTTGAAATTCATATGCCATTGCTTAAGCAACGTGAACCACCTCTTCCAAATTTTAATAAGGCCAATTACTCCGCCTTAAATCTACACTTCAGTTCTATTAACTGGTCGCCGATATTTAGACACCGATGATTTATATAAGCGGTTTTGCCAAGTGGTATATCATGCCTTATCCTTGTATGTTCCCTTCAAAAGTATAAGAACATCTGTGCAACACTATCCAAAACACATCTCCAATTTGATTGCCCAAAAATCCCGTCTTTTCAATACATTGGTGAATCCCCTCTCCCATCCATTTTACAAGAAAATATGTCAGGAATTGGACCACCATTTGATGAGGTTTTTGGCTTACAAAGAGAAACTAAGCTCTAGAAAAAGTAACAAGCAGGCATTATTTTCTCTCATCCGGTGTAAGATGAAATCGCAATTGGAACTGGCTGTACTTGAGGATGATGCTGGTGTTCTGTTTAAGAATGACCAACAAAAGGCTGATGCTTTAGCAAGTTTTTTTGCCTCAGTTTTCATTCCTCCTTCGCATGCAACTTCCGATAATTTAGAGAGCCACACGACACAAACATGTACTGATAAATGCCAAAGTATAGGTGAACTTATGATACATCCCAGTGATGTACTAAAGGTATTGAAGCGGCTCAAATGCTCAACATCGGCAACCTTTGATGGTATTCCACAAATTATTTTCAGGAAATGTGCTCATTCCCTTTACGAGCCGTTGTCAGTGATTTTCAATATTTCTTTGATTTACGGTGAAGTTCCTAAAATTTGGAAAGAATCCATTGTCACAGCTATTCCGAAAGATCCAAATTCAGTGTTAGTGTCTTCTTTCCGTCCAATAAGTATTACACCAATACCAGTGAAAGTAATGGAGAACTTTATTCGTGACAGAATTGTAGCGTGGTTCACTAAAAACAACACTATTCCGCTTGAACAACACGGCTTTATAGCAGGAGCTTCTACTACTACTCAGCTTGCAGACTGTACCTTCGATTGGAATTTTGCACTAAACAATGGAGAGTCCATTGATGTAATTTATGTGGACTTATCGAAAGCCTTTGACAAAGTGAATCATGAAAAACTTCTAAATAAACTTCATCAACTTGGCATTAGAGGGTGTATCTTGAGATGGATTCGTTCTTATTTGAATGGAAGACGTATGTGTGTTAAGGTTGGTAATTCGTTCTCTAAGAGTTATGATTGCAGTAGTGGAGTTCCCCAAGGAGGCGTACTGTCACCGCTTCTTTTCCTTGCATACACATGCGACCTTCCTGCAAGATTGGTTACCCACTCTCGGGTGAAGGTGCAAATGTATGCAGATGATATAAAGATTTATGGAATATACAACAACAGAAATAAGGATGAGGTCTGTGAGGCGTTATCTCGCTCTATCAATACAATGGTGGAGTGGGCAAATACTTGGGAAATACCAGTGAACCTCTCTAAGACCTTGGTTCTCCACATTGGTGAACCATCTAATGTGGAATACAGCATCAACACCTGTATGATCACACCCACACCGGTGGCTCGCGATCTTGGAGTTTTCATAGACCGTGAGCTTAATTATGTAAGTCACATTGACACTATAGTTCGGAAAGCATTTTCTACTCTTTTTATGATTTTCAGAAACCTGAAGTGCAGTGACAGCTCGACAATGATTTGTTTATATAAAACTTACGTTCTGCCAATATTAGAGTATTGCTCTCAGATTTGGAGTCCGTTTACTAAAAAGAGTCAAGAAAAAATAGAAAAGGTTCAAAAGGCCTTCACAAAGATCTTGTTTTATAGGTGCACCCCTGTCACCAATAATGCCAGAGTAATCCCTTCATATAGCGAGAGGCTCAAATTTTTAAACCTCAGAAGTCTTTGTTACAGGCGGGTGTTCAATGATTTAGTTTTCTGTTTTAAAGTTCTTAAAGGAGAATCCAGACTAAGAGTAAGCAAGTATTGGACCTTTCTGGCAGTACAAGGTCGTCGAACTAGGTACTGTTTTCACTACCCGAAGTTAAAAAGAATGAATCGTGAAAAGGTGTTCAATTCCATTTTTTACCGTGGTGCTCGATGGCTTCAGATGCTGCCTCCTAACCTATTAGATGCGCCGAATATTTCCGTATTCCGTGAAAGATTGAAGAAGGTAGATTTATTTTCAATTTTGCATATTTCTGACATCACCTAGAAACATCATCTTGCCCTATTTCGTTATTCAATTGGTTTCATGTTTCTAATGTGTCCGTGTTCCTATTGAGTTCGATTGCACTACACATTCGTTCCTACATTGTTGCACTATCTCCTTACGTAAGCTTTTTTTTCATTCGTAGTTGTTTCATTAGATGTTTTTTCTAGCACTTTGTCACTGTTCACCCTGGTATTCTAAGGCACACTAAAGACTTCTTGTTTCCCCAATGCAGCTTTGGATGGGAGTTGGTGAAGTTGGCGGACCTACTAAGTTGGTATCCGGAGCCGTTCTCCCTCATGTCGACTTGCAGTGTTGGCGGGCCATTGCCCTTCTTCACCTCTTCCCCATCCTCCCCTACCGGACAACTGTCTGCGATAGTTGTCATGCCTTTTTATTTTCATTACCCTTTTTTCTAAGAGTTTCTAGTCTCACCGAAAATCATTTATGATGGCTCTGTTTCGTCATATTTGTTGAATTTGTTTTGAGTTTTTTTTTCTTTCATGATTTCTTTTTCGCCTAATATGCTGTGTCCGTAATTAGACAATTTTATGCGCACTATATTGTGCAAATAAATAAATAAATAAATAAATAAATAAACACAGCTTTCAAGACATGCTACTTTATAAATCTTACACTTTTCAGTGCTACACTAACAATAGTTCAGTGAAGGGCGTCGCTGTCCTCAACGCAAAAAAGTGGTCATACTCTCTAATATCAATAAATTTAGAACGTTACAGGCGTCAATTGTTTCTTCGTGCACGTTTGAGCAAACCTCCGATGCCATCCAAGGAGAGCTGAAGCACGACCTTGTAATGAAAGATGTCGACGACTGCGTCAGATTTTTCTTCTATGACATAGACTGAACCAATTTGGCTCTTCTCCCCCATCTCAGGTACAACTGTACGGATATCCGAATCGAAAATGATTCATCCGGATCCAGTATGTACTTGCGGTCAGCTGTGCCACGTCAATTTGTACACTTCGACAGTTAGCGTGATAATAGTTCTGCAGGTTCTGCGTGATAATAGTTTCTTTTTGGAACAAACATTTGAAGGGCTCTGAGTACTATGGTGTATCTTGTTGTTATTGTCAATAATGTACCAACCTGAGACTTTGAGGTGGATCTCTATTTCGGCCTGTTTCGACTAATTCTTCGTCTTCCTGAAGTACTGAATGTGGTGCAAGGTCTTTTAATATGGAATTTACACCACCAAGCGCTTTAGCTGCTTTGACGGTTTTGACATACATAAATCTGCGCCCAGAGTAAAAAGTCTAGGAGAGGGGATAAACTCGTGCGTAGATCCACCAATACTGTTAGAGCGCAGTCGCCCTCTATGTATTAGTATACCAGTAAGAGACGAAATCTTTAGTAACTGTAATGTTAGTCATACGACAGATTGCACGGCGTGTTTCAATCGCTCAAATAAATAAATAAAATGTTGGTACATTATTGCCAATAACTACAAGAACCATGCCGGGGTTTCAAGAAGAGAGAGGGTGCACAATGTGTAGTATACTTTTAATTCGCAGAAGTTTTAGGTGTTTTTGAAATACAGCACAGATGGCTTTCACCAAGGAACTGCTGCCGTTGGGTTCGGCTGCTGTAGACTTACTCCGGGTGAACTATAACACATACAGCGGCTCGTTCTCGCTGTTTTCTTGGCTACAAACTCCACCTCTCTAGCAGATCTATCATACGCACACTTTTGAGATGCGTTGCATAGCTGTAGTGTCCTGCCTAATAGCAGAATTTTTTATTCATTTTTTAAAGAAAATAATGAATTAAATCTTTTAAAGCACACAAAGTCAACAATCACATAGTGTATTAAAAGAAGAGATTTCATAATGCACTCGACTATATGACCGCGATTTCTATCTATATGACTTATATTGTAAATCCTGCTTCGGTGTGAAGATACGTGCTTTCTATAGTTGTTTTAATTATACCGCTTACACGTGTGTTACTCCAGTCGAACAGAATTATCGCTACCAAAGGAATAAAAATCGCTGCTACCTAGTCGAGTGCATAGCTCAGTTTCCTCTTATAGTAATTTTACTAAACGAGTACTGTTTCCCTACGCTTCAAAACAAAATGGAATTCATTATTTTTTAAATCAATTTTTATGGAATTTCAAACAATGCGCTTACTCAATGGAGCATGTGAATTTAAAAATTTCAAATAAAGTTATTCTAAATTTTCCTTAAACGAAAAATTATTCTAACCGTTCAAATTGATTTGAATTGTTTCTATCAAGACCATCAGCTTAACTGGTCCCATGCTGATATCAGCGGCCAGCTCATCCCGGATACGGGTGGGTGCTGATCGGTCCCACGAGGTGTGGATGTTGCGTTCGATCAAACGGCGCCGGTGGTGTAATGGCGTAGAGCATCCCCGCCCGGTCAGAGGGAGGTGCGGGTTCGAGTCCCGCCTGGCGCTAGAAGTTTTGATCGCAACAAGACATCGTTGTGACAGCTTATTCTAACCGTGTTGGAGAATTTTAGTTTAATATGAGTAACGCTTGTTTTAATCTGGATGATGTTTGCCTTCAAAAGCGTCACGTTTTCTTGCAAGAGTGTCCTGTTTGAGTTGAAAGTTGTCCAATTTGACGTGAAAATGATATCTCTTGTCGTGTTTTCCTACTACACACCTTGGAGTCGTTTTATGAACCGTCCAAGTTCGGTTTTCAATAAATCTTGGCATAACGTTGTCAATCTATAGATGAGATTGTTCAGCTGTTGACCAATATTGTCATCAACTTTATTACTTTTCTTTTCTTTTCCAGGCTCTGAGGAAGGTGACGACGCCGAAACGTCAGCCGTAATAAAGTTGATGACAATCTTGGTCAACAGCTGAACAATCTCATCTATAGATTGACAACGTTTCATGAACCTTTTAAGGGAGGCTCCAGTGGAGTAGCATGCAAGATTTACATGGCTGGTCCCGCTCAGTTTACGGCTAATACAACAGTCACCAAAATCATTAGGAATGAAGCCCATCCGTGGTGCCCGAACTCCGTAAGCACTGCTGTTCCGATCGAGCCAATTTCGGAGTCTCCGGATGTCGACACTCCGCTGGAAAAAGCCTACGATGGTGATTACGGAAGATACTATCTAATTGCCTCTGTGAGTACCGAAGGATTTCACACTTACTCGTTGCCTTGGCAAGCAACACTATTAGAAAAAAGTGGTTACACCGTGTCGTGCAGGTAAGCGGTATTCTATTGTACCTTCTTCTAGTGTTGTTGTGCCAACCGAATTTTAGAAAAGTAAGAAAAAAAGCATTTTTTGGATGACCTTTTTCAATGAGACGATTTAGTGTTGCCATTCGATACCCGGTTTTCTTCGAGGATGTTAGTTGCTGGCTAGACTCCTTAGTTCTAGGGCAGTCATGGCTTGTCGGCGTATGTGTGGAAGCTAGACTTTGGATCCGATACCGATTCGGGGAATTCGGAACCGCCATCTTCTCAATGCCGGTTAAAAGAATTGTACGAATAATGACATCCCTGAAAGGCCCGGATCTTGGAATGGTTCAGATAAGAGTAGCTTTAAGAAAAAGAATTTCCCTATAATCTATAGCTGATTTATCTCAAGATCTCCAATCGGATATTCGAATCGTGGGATAGGGCATTAGATTTCTGACGAATATCAGTTATCTAAATTATCCGAGAATTCGACCAGATGAAAACCACTCCTATCTGAATCGTCCCAAGATCTGCGCTTTTCAAAAATACCGTTGTTCGCACAAATTGTTTAACCAGGGTTTGGAAAAAATGACGGATCCGAATTATCCGAATCGGCGTCAGATCCAATGTCTAGTAGAAACATTTTGAGCTCAGCAGGGTTCCCGTTGTCGTAGAGGAACCCTCCAGAATGCTCAGACACTGTCTAAGTGATGATCATTTGTCACTGAAGGTGGTTAGTGATCAAGACCTCTCAAACCTGCTGGTAAGATCACATGATTTGATAAAAACCGCTTGAAGATCTACATTGCCATCAATTATTGAGAGTCATTTCTGCACGTAATCATAGTGAAATAAATGAATCTGCTAATTAATTTCTGCTGATTCAGAGTACGACTTGCGGCTTTTCTTTGGTGACGAGCACAACCGGACCGGTTACTTCTTCACAGGTGCTTATGTGCACCTTAATCGTTGTATACAAATGTATGACACGACGAGGAGGCAATCCATGAGTATAAAAGCAAGGACCGCGATGACTACGTCTACTTGAGTTCTCCGCCTAAGGGATACGACTAGACGGATGTCAAGCAAGCGTTTTATATTGTGAGAAATTTTTGTCTCTAAGAGTGATTCAGCAGCCTGAGCACTGTGCAGTGTTCACTGAAGTGATGCAGAGGATGTGTCTGAATTGCTTGTTGGATAGTGATGACTCGTCAAGTGTGAGCTAGTAGTGGTCCAGTTGTTTGTTGTGTAGTTGTGTTCAACGCATTGGACTGACGCTCTATTAAATATCTTTACTCTGCTATATTCTCGACAGATAAATTTGAACAAATGCTAGATTGTTCGAGTGTGTTCATGGTGGCATGTACAGCTGCTACAGCTACAACAGCCTCAAAATGCGATACTAGTGTTTTAATTGAGCAGTACAGCTGTCGTTACTTCTTGATTAGCTACGAAGAAGGTACGTTTTCCAGCGCGGATCACAGCCCAAATCGCAGAAATGCGGAGCACGACCAGGTTCTTGACTAAGCGCAGCAAACTGAAGTTGTATTACGTGATCACCTTATAAGCATAACATGCCGGTGTAAATCCACTTCCTCATGTCACACGCTGCTCAGTAATTATGTGTGTAGGGACGCTAAAAAGAAATGGAAGTCATGAAGATACTACGCGAAATTATGGTGCACAGAAAATCGGAAACTTTAGATGACAGAATCTTTCAACTTAGGAAGTAATCACAACGCACAAACAAGTCAATAAGCGACATACATTTCGTATTTGTTAGGTTGTTCGAGAATCAATGTCTTTTTTTATATTTTCAAAGTGAATGTATTTCTATTAACAACAAACGTTAATCAATGGTGGAACTGAAACAACCTGGTGGAACTCTATTCACTATCCGCATCTTATAAAATTTCTTATTGTAATTGAATTAAATTAAATAAATTAAAATTAACTAACTTAAATTAATTAGTAAAGCATACGAAAAGTGACAAGTTTAGCATTGAGATCCAGGTGTTTTCGCTTAAGGTTTGTATGACTATAAGGTTTGTGAAACTGTGCAATCTTTACTAATGTTAAAATAGCTAAATGTTGCCCTGTTGACGAGAAAATGTGCTCTACAACTGAACCTGGTCTTCGTTGTACAACTAACTTCAGCGCCCGTACTTCGTAATGTAGATGTACGGCAGGGGTGTGCGTAATTACGATTTACGATTTACGATTTTACGATTTACGGTGATTTTTGGCAAATTTTTTGCGATTTACGATTTACGACATTTTGGGTCGTAAATCGTAAATTTTCGTAAATGTGATCTTCGGTCCACGGATGAGAAACGTCCACGTAACGTGATGTAATTCGGATTATGATGATGTACCCACTATTAAAGACTTCCCTCATAGCTCGTTGCTATTACCTATCTACTTTTTTATGTTCTGCTGTGGCGCTGTGACAGAAAAACGTAGCATTGTGGATAGGTCGATCTAGTTAATTCCTGGCAATGGAACTGGGCTAGCCTAATTTTTTGGTCGCACTCTAGCACAACATCTCACATTCGAATGGCCTGAAAGCATTTCGTTCCAGTCCACAGGAAAACATGAAAATAATCATTGCACTGGAATGGAGATGATTACTTGCTGAACCATGTTCTATGCTGCAACCACCGCCTCGTCAATTTGTAACTTTTTCACTTGTTCACCAATTAGACGACTCTTTCCAATGCACACGAGTAGAAGTCATGCAAAGCCGTCAAGGAATATTGGACTTGATTGGAGGCTGTGGAGTAACAGCTAAACTGTTGGAAAGAGTAAAACAATCAAGTTTCAATCTGATTATCACTGCACGTCATGACGCGAAGTGTATTCACATTTAAGGTGCAACTTAAGCAAAACGTCTGACATTTTCATGATGAAAATGAAAAAGTTTGGCACTTTTGGTCTCGTTTTCAGTGGTTTGATTGAGGTTATTGTGTTCGCCCTATGCGATCCGTTAAGAATGCTAAAGACTGGGCAAAAGATACGATGACGTTTGTTACAAAGGTAGCAGAGAGCAGGACTGGCGAATGCAAACAGTCATTAATTAGTAATGCAATATTTTGGAGTTTCCGAAATTTGACCAGTGCAGACAAACCTGCGAGCGAAGTACAGGGTGCGCCAAAATTATGGCGACAACGTATTCAAATCGCCGAAAGCGAAAATGCAGCACTTTCGAGAAACCAACGATGCGATAATGTTTATTAGTCTATTGTAAAATATACACTACATTGAGATTCAAAAATATCTCCATCGGCGTCGATACAGGCTTTGAGGCGCTTCGGGAAGACGTCGACGGCGGACGCAAGTATGTGACGTCGAGCTCATCCCATGCTTTCTGAAGAGCCTCCTTCAAAGAATCCACAGAGCGGTGCGGTTTCCTGCAGGATTTTGCTTGCAGAACTGACCAGACGGTGTAATCCATCGGGTTCAAATACGGAGAGTTGGCTGGCCAGTCATGGAAACTGACGAAGTCCGAGAGGTTGTCCATGCACCAGTCCTGCACCATTCTTGCCCTGTGAGCTTGAGCTCCGTCCTGTTGGAAGGTCCAGGAAGGCTTCTAAAGTGAGCACTAGCCCAGGGTAACAATTCACTCTTTGGGAGGTCCAGATAGTTCTGACTGTTCACTTTCACTCCTTGAGGAACGAACCACAGCGGCGTCTTTCCGTCGGCCGTTACACCAGCAAAAACCATGGCAGATGCAGGGCATGAAGAGTGGCTCACAGTCACATGTGGATTCGAAACAGCGTAGACACGGTCTTGTTGATCACTTCTTCAACTGTGAACAACTTTTCACCGATGAAAATAATCAAGCGGTGTCGTTGGTTTCCGAATCTTCTAAGCAGCTGTTTCGATCACTGCTTTCTCTTATTTTTCTGAACTGCCGTCCGTTTTTGGCATGTAGCCTTCTTGTTGGCCTTAAGATCCAGCTTATGAAAGATTCTTCCCAGTGACGTCTCTTTGATATCCATTTCTTGCGACATCCGGCGGACCGAGTGCGCCGAGGTTCTGCGAACTCATTTACGTAACCTTCTGATGTTGTCCGTAGTTGTGACAGATACGTGTCTCCCTCGTCCGGACCTATCACCCTCGGTTCCCAGTTCCTCGTAGCGTTTGATGGTTCCATATATGACACTTTGATGAACTCCAAGACGGCGGTGAATGTCGCGTGCCGAGATGTCTTGACGGTAAAGCTCAATGGTCGAAGCACGGTGGCAAAGACGTTTCACCATCGTGAAAAACAATTTATTTCTATGCTTGGTTGAGATAAGCATTAAAAATTTGACGCAGTAAAAACATCAAAGCACAGAAAAAAGCAGACACTCCAAGTAGGAGGTCAAATTGTTCGCGAGTGTGTTGTCGCCATAATTTTGGTGCACCCTGTAAATGCCGAAAGTAATTACCTGGTATCGTCAACGACGATCTTTCATTCCAGAAGTTGTGGTTGCCTTCAAAAATGATAAGGACAAAGCACGACGTTAACCAGTCCCTGTTTTAGATGCGCCATCCATTCTTTCTACCTCTGTGGGATACCGTAGAGGTCATTTGAGCGTGGGTTTGCCTTATAGAATGAATTGCGGTTGCCGCCGATGTAGAGGCCAGTGCTTTATCCTTCCCATACAAATAAGGTACCAATTCACAACCCAGTAGGTATGGAAAACTTGACTGCCTGTGGTAGGACTGTAATCAAGAACTCCTATTCTGGAGCATTCAATAGCCATCCTCCTCCGACTTCCCTATCATGTGTACCCCTATACGTTTAAAATGCACCTTGTACGAATTACTTAAACCACTCTCAATTCAAGCTGCACCTTTCTTCTCTATTTTACTCCTAAAGAATGCCACAAAAATATCTTCTTTTATAATTTCAAGTCAAAAATCCGACTATGATGAGTGTCCAAAAATGTGATCAGACTCTTTCAATCGTCACACAATTCCTTCCCGTCTGCTACAAAAATGCTGTTGGGTAAAAATCAAGACGTGGGAAGGCTTAGAACTTTAGGTGTGTCATGCCATAGAAATGTGCCATGCGTTCACTCAGTAGGAGATGCTTGTTGGATTATTTGTGCAAAACTGTTTCCGTCGAGTTGGCCAGCGATCAAATTATTTTTTTTTGTTTTTGGATAGAATGGTTTTTGTTGATTTATTCGGAGTTGTTGCGGTTGTTTCTACAAAGGCATAGTTTCATATGCAAGCCAATGGCTAGTAGAATGATGAACATTTTTGATCGTCCAAGCAGTGTAAGCTTTTTATTCGGGCACCCTGTATAGGCGCCTTTTAAGATAGTGTTTTTGAACAAGCGGCTTTGAACAAGCGGTTTTTGGTCCTCCAAAAACTTGTCCAGCTTGATTTCAAAGGTGCTGTTTGATTTTAATGGCTTCCATCTTTATTAGAAAAGTGTCCAGCTCGAGCTGAAAATGTCCCAACAAAACGTAGCTTCGATTAGATTCAACATGATGAAAAAAACAAGGAAATTAAATGTAATATAAGTCAGGCACTTCTTACGATTTACGGTTTACGATTTACGATTTACGGCGATTTTTTCGTAATTACGATTTACGATTTACGAAATTTCGGATTTCATTTACGCACACCTCTGCTGTACAGTTACGGAACCAAATGCAATGCCGGAGGTTTTGGTCAAAATTTTGTGAACTAGCATTAGATCGAGCTTCTTCGTAACACGGGTTGAGGACGAAAGTTTTAGTTTGATACTCCTAACGTCCGATCAAGGTATACCATCATATGTGAATCCAAAGATCCTTGTAGAAAGCTTCCTTGTAATACTGCTTTGCAACTTCTTCAGCCTTTCAATAATTTTCTTTAAAATACAAAGAATGATAAGGGGCGGCGTTAATCACTCCTCTTTAGAAAGCGCAATGCATTCCATTCCTACGGTATATCGTGCAGACAAATGATTGCATACCTGACTAACACAATGTGCTGCGGTAGCCAGCGGATGGACAAACCAGTGTTTCGTGTCCTCCCCAGAAAAGTCCGGCATCATTTCGCCGACCCCGAAGGAATGGAAGGCTTACTTGGTCCGGCGGAAGTCGAACCAAGAACTTTGATCCGGAGACTCGACCATATGTAAAGAAAAGTGCAATCTCCATTTATTCAGTTTGAAAAATACTAGCTTTAGTACCCATTCCAGCACAAAACGGCTCGGAAGGAGTCACCATGTGAGACAGCCTTATTAGACATTTTGTGTCACACTAAATTAAAAAAAAATTGCACAGCCTACTTATGCGCTCTACCCCTGTGGCGAACTTCGTAATGACGAAGATTAATAACCACTGAATGCAAGGTCGCCCCTCCAAGCTGCTTTGCGCCTCCATTCCTTACTTTTGCCAATGTTTCTAGTTCGATTTTCAAGCCGCCTTTATTAGGAAGCATTTGTTTTTCAGATTCGGTACGGTAACACGCGCGACGTTGTGCAGTTGCGTCATCTGCACAATGCGACGCCTATTATGTTGTTTTTGTCATTTTTTACAAGTTGCTGAATAATTGGTGGGCGACGTGGGTTTCGGGGCCAAGTTTTTATTCCAAATAGAGCGTGCTCTATTAAGTAGCGGTCTCATGAACTACGTTCTCAAAGTATGTCGCCATCGTTGCGTAGACTAATCCGGATGATGACTCATTGTACGGTGAAGCCGTGGTTTGAGCTGAGAACTAGTTCTCGAGGGTCTGATGAAACCTGGGAACGGTCTAGACCCACGGGACAGTTGTCGAGGTGCCGCGGTCTGCCGTCCCGCTGGACAGCGGGACGTGCGCTCTTCCTCCCGGATGACTCATTCACATCGATTGCAAGTTCGAGCCTGATGCTCTGATAGGATCTCTTCTTTCCTTTGCGATCGTATATTGTATGCCTGCGCTCAGATCACTAGCTATTCTTGCCTGGGGATCATTTACCTACGGAGTGCTCGCACTATCCCCGTTACAATCTTGTTCACGCTGAGCCATAGCCCCTCTGGGCGTATTTCTGTAAGGGTCACGACTCCTCGTCATCGTTAGCCTAATGGTAAGACGTAAACTCGGCTCGCTTTTTTCACAAGAAAGTTGTCTCCTGGGTTCAGCACCAATACCTGTTTCCCTGCCGTGAAACTAATTGGCTGTTTATGACCCTCACGCTTGTAAATCATCCTTTGCGTGGTTGTACTGCTTCAGGCAGGTTGACGAGAGAATTTATGCTTTGTTCTGAATGCATCACCGCCCCGCTATCTTAAAGGACAAGAGGATAAAGGTCTGGGTGCAATCCTAGTTGGTGGTGGCCGCTCTTAAACGATTTCTCGACATAACGAAACGCAACAATGGGCAACAACTCGTAGAAACAAGTAAACTACGCAAACACGGTTGCCCAGATAGACTCAGTTTCCGAGTTCTTAGTCGGGAGAGGTGAACCTAAAAAAGACCTTTCTCTGTGCAAATCTAGTAAGGAAGTACCCCCTTACTAGATTTCCATCGAGAGCAGATCATTTTCAACCAGCTAAAACAGTCAATATCAAAAGACACCATCAGTCAACGTTTTCGACAAAGGCAAAACAATGTACTTCACGTTCTAATCATTTGCAAACTTCTCGGCGTAGTTCACAAATCCTGCTATATGTCATATATTCTCATGTTTTCTGTGTTATTTATTTTGATTTCGTGAGCGCAGTTGTTTTCTAAGGAAGGATAAGTTTAGTATATTTCAGTACTGAACCCACTCAGCTTCTATGAAATCGTTTAAGAGTAGATGGAGGCAATGCGAAGGCGTTTTAGGCCCATGCAATGACCTACGGTCAACACCCGCGACTCTAGAAAGTATACATTGAACCCGATTTCGACTCCGGTAATTCGAATCCGTCATTTTTCAAACCCCAGATAAATGGACGATGGGAGTAATGCCATTAAAAAAACCGCACCTCAGGATGATCCAGAAGAGTTATATACACTAGAACGGATTTCTGTATGATCAAAATAACTGATTTCCCTTCGGATCTGATGTCAGACATCCGAATCGGAAGGCATATCAGAGTTCGGATCCAAATCAGTTACCAGAATTATAAAAAAGTGAAAATCACCTTATCTGAATCATCTTGAGGTGCGGGCCTTTTTAAATATTCCATTCTTCGCATGATTCCTTTGTCTGGGGTTCCGAAAAAATGACGGATCCGAATTATGCATACTGGCATCGGATCCAATGTCTACAGTGCACGGACTCAAGAGGTATGGAAGGCCCTTGAAGCCGCGCAACACAGCAGCCAGCGCCTTCTACGACTGCGCCACCACGCGCTCAGGGCTATTTTGCTTATCTATAATCACAGGAGAAATACAATCAGCATCTCAACAACACTAAGACAATTTCTGTGATAGGATTTCTTATCTTTACCACAACTCTGCCTCGAAAAGAAAGAACGGATGGAGTAAGGGGCTGTAGGTGAAGTGGTTCCAATCTGTCAAGAGCATTGGAGCACTAGAACCGGTTAGCTGTGGCTCTGACCTATGTAGACCAATACATGTTACAACGAACTGTCGAAATCTTCCTGGCTAAGTTTCTTGGCGTAGGTCTCTCCTCTTTATTACTGTGCAGAGCATATATAAGCTGTGTCGAACGGATTCATCGTAATCGCTGTCATTTTAACTCCTTTACTAACAATAAATTAGGTGCCCTCCAGGCTAGAATTGCGATTATTTTCTCCTCTATAGTTAAACACTTTAAGTCTTAGACTGGACTTTCTCCTCATATGCACGAAGATCTTTCAAGGACGCTTTTTTAAGGAAAGTTCTTGTCCTTTTCGTAAAAGCTCACTGTGTTAAATATTTGACATTCTGCTGGCCTTCAGTGATGTCGTGTTTATTTTCTTAGATTTGCTATCTGCAGTACGTTTTTAGATGAACAGCTACAGCTTCCTAGCTGTACCACTGAAATCCACCAGCGATGTGGATTTAGTGAAGCCGTTAACCACATATATAGACACCGTCTTCAACACATCAGATGACAACAAAGCTGAAGTGGCTGAGGCTGTTCAGGTGCGCACCCTCTTGAACTTTTCATCACTCGCACTCATTCGCTGTTTTCATTTACTGCTCTGCGGGCAAGTCAGATTCTTTACAAAGAGTGGTACCATTGTACTTTCACAACTCAGTTGCTGAGGAGCGGTCGAAAAAACTCGCAAAAGCGTTGCCCGGGGGATATTTAAGGTGCTGATCACGAATATAATACATTTGATATTTTGGTCGATTACGCTAGATTACCTTAAATTTGGATGAATAAGGGCGGCTGGGCCATGAACCACTCACTTTACCTAAGGAGGTTGTTTAAGGCGCTGATCGTGAATATGATAACCTTTGTAGAATTTTGTACAGTTGCGATACATTGAAGTAGGTAGGGGTGAGTAAGGTTGGTGAGCTATGCTCAGCTATCTCGCTCAAACGTTGCCTTAATGCTCCTTTAAGGCGCAGAGTATAATATCAGTTTTTAATAGTAAGGTGGAGTGTAGGAAACTGTAGGCCACTTATTTGGTCAAGCTTGTTTTCCGAACTTCCACTTTGAGATGAAAAACGCAGATTAATAAATGCAAGTCCATTCTAGCTGGGAGAGAGCCCATCTGATACTCTCGCAAGAATCATGGTAAGAACAAAAAAACATGCAACATAAAGTACAACACTGCAGCTTGTGTAGTCTAGCCTTGATAGACGGGCGAACTGATAAAACTGCATTCCTAGTTGGGAGGGGGGGGGGGGGTGGAGTGTGAAAAACGCGGCAGAATGAAACAAAACTTGGAGCAAGTTCAAAGGACTACGCTTTTGCCTCTACAGTACAGTGAAGCAGTCGACACGCACTCTTGTGTCAGGGAACGCGCAAAGACTGGACGTGACAATAGGCGGTGCTGAAGCGAAAGCGTAGGAGGATCTACTGATTTAAACGAAAGTATCAGGTGGACTCCGCTTCTCCGGT
The DNA here is from genome assembly GCA_947359475.1 of Heligmosomoides polygyrus bakeri. Classification (NCBI taxonomy): domain Eukaryota; kingdom Metazoa; phylum Nematoda; class Chromadorea; order Rhabditida; family Heligmosomidae; genus Heligmosomoides; species Heligmosomoides polygyrus. Next base: position 29,244,355 of record OX375866.1, on the reverse strand, counting down.
TCGACTTGCACCCAATAACGCTATTTCAGAGAAGAGAATAGCAGATTCACGATTGAAACCCCAATACCCTCTTTCTGGGCGAATTTCGAGACCTTGAGCTACCTCTCTGAATCTAGCGTTGTCTCCAGTATTTTAAAAACGGGACTTTAATGGAGATCGTCATACAGAGTAACCTCTTAGGTGATGGCCCTAATAGTCATGAAAACAGTGTACCGAAGGAGTCAGTGATGAGCCTCATGTATGCTCCTAGTTTTTGAAAGATTGCGTTTTGAAGATGTTTGAAGAAAATCACACCGGCTTCAAGTTTGCACGGGTTCAGTTTTGTTCCCGGACTATTCATTTATTTCTACCAATTTCTGGTCAGTCTTTAATAGGGTTAACCGTGAAGAAGCCCTTGTCCAACGGAAGACCATATTCTTCTGAAATCGTTGTGCCGCAGAAATGAGTTCATTGTTAAGGGCTGTATTAACATTTATAGCTCCCTATGTCCTTCACTTAGCACAGAAGCGTTCCTGTCGTCTGGAGTCGCCTTTCTTCCTTTCACGTTATACAGCCGATGAGAGACGTTTTACTAGAGGTAGCAAGGAATTAAGGAATAAGAGCGCACTGGTTCAAGGCAAATGTCATTCATATCGCCTCGATATTCCTTAGAAATAGAATAAACGACAACCCAAAGGATTGATAAACGTTGACCTTTGTTCTCATTTTTCGGAGGAAAAATCATAAGTGCTTTATTATGGTGTGCAACGTAAATGTATTTCTATTCAAAAACTCATGCAGTTTTTTATAGGAGCTGAACAAGTTGAGGTCGAAAGCTTGTTGTCAACCACTTGACAAGCATCAATCAGCACTCGACATCGTTACCCGGTAAGTTTCGATTTCCTCAACATTTACATGGTGTTCCCTCCTCTTCTAGATTATAGTGATCTCTATGCATGTGCACAGTTGATTCTGAATCTTCTCTAGAGTGTGGCAGACAAGGTGCGATGAGAATATGAGTAAAGGAAATTCTGGGAGGTCCCTCCAAGGTTGGATATTCAAGACCTCATACTCTTTGAAACCCTGGGGTTAAAGCAAACTCCGAGTACTTATCCATGTTTTTCAAATGTGTTTGGGTCTGAAGAAAAAATCCTTCTTTTACCCAAATTAACATATACAGCTCAACATAAATAATGCGGTGTATGGTGTTTAGGGGAGCATGGAATCCAGGAGAACTACTAAGGACCATGTAGCAACTATAGTTTTGTTCGCCTTACTTCCATGTGAAACAGCGTTGTCAATCAATGATCCAGTATCTCTCTGATTTGTCCGAAGCGGATTCTTCGCATCGTAAATGCCAGAGAAAAATAGTTGAGTACATGTAAATGTGGGTCGCTAATAGCACGATTCGGAAAGGCGCCACCTCTCTCCAGCCCTCACAATCGACTCGAGGCTCAGGAACCTCAGGCCCTCTATCGCGTACGCGTACGATGGCGAATGGCGAATTAGTTTCGAACTTGTAGATTATTAAAGGAGTCACTCTTCCGTTAAATTGCCACTGCAAGTCGTCATATAGGTCACGCATATATGAGGTTCTGACTGGATTCGGAACTGTGCTACATAACTGCTGTTCAGAAAGGCGATTTTTCTTGGAGAAAATGAAAGGTTGCCTTTGGAGATGGCTTTAGACACACATTTTTGCCAATATATTGAAACGAAGCAGTTCTGCCTTGGTTACTCAGCGAACTCACTATTTGTTTGAGTGTTCTGAACCTAGCCTTGGTTATTCAAATTCGCTTCACCCATAGATCGAATGAAGAGTCAGCCTTTTGGTGTTGCCACATGGTCCAATAGAAAACTGTATTACCCCAAGTCAGTCAGTTTCACCTTGTGCTTTTCTTTCCTCCGAACAACTGAGTTTCGTAATGTGCAGTATTTAGTTTGTGATCGGTGAATTGTAGCGGTTTTTGGGATTCTTTCGTTGTGTAATTCAGCTGAAGATATAGGTCCCGTAAGTGGAGGGAACACTCAAAGATAGCTTTATAGTTCTTTGAGTTCGCTTTCAAATTCTCAGTCAGAAAAACTAATTCCAGCATTCATCTTGATTCAGTGGTGCGACCAGGAACTTTAAAGGTCTCATTTTTCGTAAATAAACATTTCGTTAGATTTCCTGATAGTCGATTGTTAGACGGTGTATTTTGTTGCAACTATGCCTCTGTGAACCTCCATGAATGCACTGAAACCTGCTATGTAGCGCCTTCCAAATAGCAGCTTTGGTGAAATTTTTTCTGTTTTCGGCTTATTACTGCATTTGTTCCTTCTTTCTACAATATTTTCTATGGGCACTCACGGCGTGATCGGCAGCGAATAATTTGGGGAGGAGGAAGGTGGACAAAACACTGACTCCTTAACTGGATTACTCTCGCATGTCACGCTGTGATCCCTCTGTGATTTGCGGTTGCCCTTCTGATCCTAGAAGTATTTTATGCGGCACGATAGAGGACATTGTTCGTCGCCCACTTTTATGTCAGCTGTACCCTTTGAATTTCTTCATGTCATTATTTTATTATTTTTGTAGTAACCGCTGCTGAAAACGGTGAGACTCACCCTTTCAGGTACTATGATCAGCTGGTTGCGATTGAGAATAAGATTATCATCTCGGCTACACAGAATCCTGTGGTCTTCAAGTGGAAGGATGCCTTCGACAAAGGTAGTCTATTCTTCAGCAAGGTATGATATAGACATTTTTAGCTTCTTACATTTCGATTTGTTGTTGTAGGTGCTTTCTAAATACTGTGAAAATGACAGCGGAAAACTGTCAGACGTGCTGTGTGTAAACAACCCCTCGAAGCGTAGTGTTATGCATAACTAAGTGGTCAGCTTCCCCTCGAAAGCCAATTATGGATAAGCTAACATTTTGTACCCAAGCGATTCATTTCATAACACCACATCTCGTTGCACCCAATTTCGAGCAGTTCAGTGGCGCTTGCCTGAGTTCTGCCATTTCTGCCAAAGTGCCGGTCTTGAAATTAGCCGTGGCCTAAAACCGCACCTGAAAGACATCCATTTAGGCATCTCTATCTATATCGGACGGCTCCTTTGAACGTGCGGCTGTTCTTTTCAACTGTGGTGCCTTAATGTCCCATATTGCTGCGTCACAACCATTTCTTACTGACGAGGAGATGAAAACTGCTGCGAAGCTTTTTCAGCAGAGCGCAGGTGAGAACGTTTCCTACAGTGGTATTCTGGCAGGGTTTACAAGACCTCATCCATTTCCCTGTTGGCTTCTTGAAGTGTAGTACGTTTTATTTCTACTCATTTTAACTGGCTATTGGCACCTGTGCTCCGTCTGTGAAGTTTTTATGGCCTTATCAGTATGCCTGCCATTACCATAACATACCTGAAATCACGGGGAAGCAGAATGCTTACATGACCTCTTCGCGGATTGAACAAGATGGGAAACAAGCACACGCAAGCGATGACTCCAGCGACGGGATTTATTCTCCTTGTTCGTAGTATAGTGTAGAGTTGGTAATTTGAGTATAAACAGATTTCAATCCACATCTTTGGTACTGAAGGTGTACTTCATGTGTTCAGCGGCGGCCGGAAAAGTCGGATTGACGGTGTCACTATTGTGTTACCTCACCACATAGCAAGACCGTTGGAGCCATCACGGTTTTCTGTGCACCTCCTACTAAGATAGCGTCAAGATTTGTTGCGACATATAATTTTCACTTCACTGTTTTCAATCAAACTGATCCTAAGCAAATAATAAAACAAAATAATTGTTCTGAAGGTAAATCAGATTATTGATTCGAAAAAATTACTTATTGTGGCCTTCTTTGGAAATTCAGAATTTGTCTGCTCTAAAGAAGTGAGATAGTGCCAAAAATTTCATATTCTCTCCAGGACAGGAATTGTTTTGAACTTCTTTTAAAGTTCAGAGAAGCGGCAATTTTTAACCCATTGACGACCGCGCGGAAAATCGCGTGTGTGCCGCGTGGGACCGCGCGCTGGGACCGCACGGACGCTGCAATCTCGTGAAAACACTAATTCACGATATTCCGAATGAAGCTCCCTCTCCAAAACTCCCTCTGATATTGGAGAAGGCCGGAACAGGTTTGAAGCAAAACTTAGAAGCTGAATTTGCTCTTGTAAGAAGGCCTACGAAGAAAAAGGACGCACGTTTGCCTCGAATCGTGCAAATAAGGTGACTACATGTTGTAGCAGGTGTTTGACATATTTTTGTCTAAACTGTTTTCAAAATTTTCACAAGAAATATGACTAGTTATTCTCTGCATGACTATTTTTACAAGATGTGAGTAGCTGTTTGTGAATAGTGCCGATCTTTGCGCAGCTTGAATAGTGTGTGGTGCTTATTATTTGATTTTATCAGTGCTTAGATGTAAATAACTGCCGGACCACAGCACAGTAGCATTGTTAGGATCCAAAATATCTAATGATTAAACGTAAACTACGGCAAAAGCGAGAAATAGGCCGTACCGAACAGTTTTATAACCGCGAGCCAAAATCGGCCCGCGCGGTCCCACGCGACAGAAAAACTGCAGGTCGAAAATCACCCGCGCGGTCGTCAATGGGTTAAGTGCAACGTAAGAGGAGGTCGCAGCGTCGCTCGTCCTGCAGTGACCTTTTCTTTCAGAACGATAATGTAAGTGTTCCTTATATCCTGCATGTTTTCCGCATTTGTTTTGTTGTACCATTGCCTAGTGCTTGATTACCTTAAACAATGTGTTTGCTGCCAATCAACTGAAAATCATGACGCGCTAGACGAGTGCATGAAAAGATCTCTTCTTGCGATGCATGAAAAATGCTTATTTTTGCGCATAACCATAAGTTAAAGACCACTTTTGCTGCTAAAAGAATAAAAAATTTCATGTAAGTCCTAATATTTCGCTCGGTGAAGATGATTTACAAGTTTTCAAAGAAAGTCACAAATAAACTTTTTTATTCAAAAATTTATTTTCACCTCTATAGAGTACCTAGTTTAATTTGGAAAACGTCGGTTTTGATTTGGAAGATGTTCAGTTTCATTTCAAAAGTGTTCGCTTTGTCGTGAAAATTTGTACCAGATTTTTGGGACGAGTAAAACGCCCACAGTGGTCACTGCGCGGGTGATAGAGACGGCTCAGCGACGTCATGTAGAAGAGGAATGCGTGGAGTATTAGCTAACACTGCCCTTAGTCCTTTTATCGTTGTACCGCTTCTTTCATTCATCACCGTTGCTCTTCGCATAGGATTCCAAAGATTTTGAACAATGTGGCTATCTTTGACAGGTGTTTATTATGGCCTTGAATTAATCATTAGAATCAGTGGGCTAATGGTGAGTGTAGCGTAGGGTTCTCGATGACAGTATATTCCGGCGAAAGCTCTAAATGCGTAACGGCTCTTACACTCTTCGAGGAATCCATTCATGAGGAATGCAGGAGATAGATACGCTCGATCAACAGTAGTCAGAGCTTTTCTGTTGTGTTATTTGACTAGTATGGGGGAATGTCTTCTAACGACGCCTTTTCTCTATATTATTTATTAATTAATTTATTTAGACGTGCAAATAATTACAATTACACGCAGTGAAGAAACACTCAGCAGCAAAAAACAACAACAACACTACAACACAACTCAGAACGCATATTTTTGAGAATGTGTAAAAACTCAGAGCCGGCGCTTTGGGTAAAAAAAGAAGCACGGATGAAGCTCTTGGCTTTGGAGGAATGGATTTTCTTCTGGCTACCTCTTGTGTTGGAATTTTGTAACGTGTAGAACTCATCAAGTTTTAATGCTACCAGTTCAGTAATCCTTTTTAAAATCATCAGCAGGTCATTCCGTTTTCTCCGCGTCTCAAGGCAGGAGGTGTTGAAAATGTTGTTGCGATTAGAGGCAGAAGGTATGGTGGTGTAATCATACCCATATATGCGTATCCAGAGACCTCTAGTGAAATCATTTTGAACTGCTTCAAGCCATTGTACACTGCTCTTCAAGTGGTCACTAAAAACTGGTACCGTATTCTAGTACAAGAGTTTTTAATTTAACTAATTTCAGGTGTTTTTGCTCGACTGCGAGATACAGTGCTGGGCATGGTCCAGCAAGATCCGACCCCCGATCTTACTCCCGATACGCTCTCCGCACTTAGCGCGTTAATGCTTGCCCAAGCACAGGAATCGATTTACATTAAGGCTTTCAAAGGTGAGCGCGATGTATAATGTTTTGTTGCGACCACTGTTTTTATGCCACTCGTAATAGTTGCTGATGACGGCTATCAGGATACTAAAGCTCCGTAAGAAGTCCTTACAGCCAGTCTTTGCAAACTATAAACGACCCAATTTATCCGATAAATTATAGGGTATCGCTCTGGGTGATTCTTTGGCAAATTATAGGGTGCTGAGAATTGGTCATTCAGTGATTTTTCTTCCCACGTGCAAGAACAGTGATGCGCTTTGCATGTGGAAACTGGACTGTTTCCCGCCCTGTTTAGTGTCTATTAGCATAAATTGGAAAATAGTGTAGTTCAACGAGAGGTATTTTCCTGTCCCTTGCTCCTGTGAAAAGCATCGGGTATTCGGTTTGAGTTGCTTCTGTCAGAGAAACTTCATCTATGCCCGACAAAGTAGACCTATACATATATGAGCACTTGGATGGGCGGGAACGCAATTTTTTATTCTGTGGAGGAAGCTTGGTATCAGCTCGGAATTTCAGATAGCATGAAACCCTCTGCTCTTGTGAAAATTGCGGCGCAGGCGGCGGACTTTTATCTAGAAGCTCAGAAGGCTATGAATCGCGACTCCGTCAAAGGACTCTGGGAAAAGGTCAGAATGAAGAGGCAATTTCGCATTGTTTTGCATCACTGATGTATCTGTTTCCTTCAGGAGTGGCTTCAAGTTGTAAATGGAAAATCTTTGGGATTCCAAGCGATTGCTCAGCTCCATCAGGCCGCGGTGAGTTGCAAGTGGTGTCTTCAACCCATTCACATTTGCGACAGTGATGCGCTTAAACGATACGCTTTGCAGATCAATGCTGAACAGCAGGAGATGAGTGAGCAGCTGAGCAGACTAACTGAAGCGCTGCGCCTGTCTGAACTGGCCAGCAAGTACCTGCCGCCCGGTTGCCTGTCTGAGCAGTTGAATTCGATCCAGAAGAGATATGCTGCAGCGAAGAAGGACAACGACTTTATTGTACGTTTGTTAACAGCCTTGAGCATTGTGCTGCCGTCGATGGAACTTTCCATGTGACCAGCATCAGTCCTGACCTTTCAGTACCACGAACGTATCGCCGATTTCCGTTCACTGCCAGCCTTGCCGCGAGCTGCCTTGGTTAAGGCGCTTCCTGTAACGCATCCAATTTCGCCGCGGTTCAAGGGTTTGTGAATTCGTTATATGGCTAGAGATCGTGATATAAAGTTTAAGTGATTGTTTGCAGATATGTTCTCCAGCGTTGTCCCCGTACAGGTTCATAATGCGATGCAGTGCTACGAGGGACGGAAGGGAGAGCTGGTCAACATTGAGACTGGAAGATTGCGAGAACACACGCAACTGATGAATGGGTATGTTGCACTTTCTATCGGGTGCTTTCTAGGAAGTCAACATTTGATGGCACAAAATCCCAACTGCTGCTCGTTGTACTCAACCAATTTGCGCGATCATTTCCTGGATAATTGGCATCTGTGGGGGAATGTGCGGAGTCCATTAGTCACTGTAAAGATAAACAACTTTTCAGTTCTTCTGGATCCTGCAGGTTTGGAATAGTGTGGCTTTATTATGTTTTATATTTCGACGATATAGCTGTTATCAGAGGCCTGGAAGGGGTTTGAATTTTATTGGACCATGCGCTCATATCGTCAAAATCTCCAACTGTTTCCATCACTGATAGTGGCAGAGGGATTTCAAGAATGCCGAGAACAAGCAAGTTTACTACCATCGCACGTCAGCGCTGTTCTAACAGTACCGACATATTGTCCAACTACAGGACAACCATTGAGCTGCTTATATACTGAGGATTATAGTGTCTCACACCTTTGTGAAGGGAACCATGAGGCGATTTGCTTAGTGTTGCGGCCTCGAATCGATCAGCAAGGTTGTTTTTTCATCTGTAAAGAGGAGGCCTTTAGGTTGCAAGTAGGCGGTTCTTGAAATTTTCACACGTGTGTGCGTTCGTGGGACACCTCACGCATCGACTCTAGCCTAGCGATTACGACCAGTACTTCTGAAGAGTTTCTGGTTGTTTTTGCATAGTATTTTTTTATACATCCAATAAGTCATGCTCTGCGATATGACGAAAATGAAAATGAGAATAAAATCGTGCATAGAAAGGAAGATGAAGCTTATTTGCGTCCTCTTCTCATTTATCTTTTTGTCGGCTCCATTTGCACACTTCATTTGTTTGTCGGCGCCAAGAGACTCTGGGAGGAAGGATTACCTTGTCTGTAGTGGTCACCTTCTTCTTTGTAAGGCAATTTAACATCGACATATAACATAACTGATGCTGTGCTGTCCAGCAGAGGTGTGAAACACTTTACGTAAAATTTTCACATTTTTTCAAACCAAGCAGGATGTGGCTGCCTTACGAGGTGACTTTCCCTCCCCCGCCCCTCCCGTAGTAACTTGGCGCCAGTTACCAACATTGCTTATGTTTCAGTATTCTTGCCTCTCTGAACCTTCCTGCTGCTCTGGATGATGTAACATCAATGGATACACTCCCGGAGTCGATTAAGCAGAAGTCAGCCAAGGTATGGTTTTGCGGACTGTTGAAGATCCAGAAACTCACGTGAGTAGTGGCATTTTAGGTGAAACAAGCTGGAGGCATAGCTGAACTGGAGCGATTGTTCAAAGAGTTGCCAAGCCTGTATAAACGAAATGAGGAGATCCTGGACGAGGTGAGTAGTAGAACGTAGGTGTTATTTTGGGTAGTTTTACCTTTGAGAGCAATACTTATAGTTGAACTTTTCCCTGTAGGTCTTGTAGTTAGAGTTCAATAGATTTGTCTTCTTTAGACGAACCGTATGCTGACAGAAGAAAAAGAGAGCGACGACACTCTTCGTCGCCAATTTGGCACCAAATGGCAGCGAATGAGCAGCGAACAACTAACTGGGCCACTGCTGCAGGTAAATATAAAATGCCTCCTTGTTCTCATAAATTAGCATGCAGTGATACAAGAAATTTTAACGAAAACTCTCTCATTGACAGCTGACTAACTTTGATATATCTGCAAAGATTCAGATAGATGACACATGGAGCCGATTAGGTTCACTTGTTAGTCAGTTGTCGACCGAGATTAGTAGTGTTCCTTAATTGCCTGACTATGATTTCGCCTGGAAAGTTCTAGATTCTGCACGAAGTGCTTCTCTGCCAGAGATTCTCTAATCCTGCAGGAGAAGATTCGAGGTGCCAGTAACTGTAATGACGATGAAATTTGAAGTAGTCTTAAGGCAAGCTTTTTGTGTTTACTCAGAAGGAAGTCGGTGTCGGAATGCGTTAAGTCTGTAGGGTCCACGCATGCTGGTAACCATGAGGGTCCTTCTACACTATGCTGTCGTAGTTGAACAGTCACGACTGCTAACAGAACATGTCACTGGGAGATCGTTGTAGTGTAGGGTGGTTCCTGAACCTCTCAACTTCACTTTACTGGTGAAAATTAATTCTGAACGGATTTGTATTACTGCATGCTCGGGATGATAATGTTCGATATACCGCACTTTGGTGAATTCAGCAGAAGGCGCCTATTTTGCGAACACTTCCAACGGGGCTTAGCTGTGCGCGCGTGTCAAAGCATTCATCCTTTTTGATTAGATGACGTGTGTCATTGTTTTTGTGAATCAGGTCGTTTCACCTTTGGAAGTGCTACACATTCTACTGCGGTTGTATTCCTTGGATAATTAGTTTGCCGTTTTGGGAGTGTTCAGTCAGCCAGGTGTCCTCCTCTTTGATCAGTATACCACTATTCTGAGAAGGTCGGTGTTTCAATTAATCTTACCACTTGAAAGGACTGGCTGTCCGTGTACTTGTGCGCTAACCAAGCCTCCCCGCTTTCCAAGGTAAGGCCTTATCGTTAGTATCAAACTTCGAGGAATAAAGTACCGACTACTATTGGATGAATCTCTCCATGGCATTGACGAAATGTCCATCCGAAGCGTACCTACGGGTTCATGTTCCTCTAAACTTCTAATCCTCTAAACATTATGGTCATGTATGACAACAAACTGTTTTTTTTTGTCAGTAATGGTTTCTGTGTTGTTCAGGAAATCGGAAAATATCGTGGAATTTTGCACACTGCTTCGAGTGCAGACAAAATGGTCAAGGATAAGTTCGAAGCTAACCGAGCTGCTATTGAAATGCTCAGCAAAAACGAGGTTGTTATTTGTTACAGTCCATTTTTAGTACTGCGTGAAAACGTTTGTACATAACATATAAACTCCAAGGTTGAACTGCGAAACGCTATTCCTGGCCAAGCTCAACACTCGGTGGAGGGCGCCTCTGAAGCGGTGAAGAAGCTACGTGCATTAATGAACCAGGTGCAGGAAATCAAAGTGCAAAGGGAGAAGTTAGAGAAGGTGAGAGACATTACGAGATTGTCATGCTGTTGTAGCGAAAATTGTGCGAGGGTGTGGCATTCGTTATTTTTTGGCTAGGGTGCTCACCATTTCACCGACACGTCTTGTCTTGCACCATGAGGGAGCGGTATTTTTCACATTGAGAAACGTCCAAATGTAGCGCTAAAGATTGAGAATGACACACGGTTTAGCAAAGGTAAGAAGCAAGATTGTTTTAAGTATTTTTGCTTTAGGATTTCAAATCGGTTCGCTCAGACATCACCGATGATCTTTTGCGGGCGATGGCTGAGAGCCAGCTGCTGAATGAAGAGCAGATCTCGAAGGAGAAGATTCAGCAGGTAAACCCAACGGGACATGCTTTCGTTTCTTGCGTATCTCCTCTATTAGGTCTACTTAAGATATTCGGTCCGCTAAAGGAACAGGTGGAAGCCAGCATCAAGCAGCAGGATCATGTGATGGCTGAAGTTCAGGTCAGTTTTCGGAAAATTGAAAAAAAAAACGGAAAATTGCTTTGGTCTTAATTAGCTGCTTCTATTATATTAGGTCATCCAATAAGTAATGTCGTTTTTTGTGCACTACGGTTTTAGTTCATTATTTGCTGGCAGAGTTATGCAATTCGAAGGTGCGCTTGAGTGATTGTAAAGTAAATGAGACTTGCTCTTTTAGAATTTACCATTCGCTGAATTGTTAGCTTGTTCAGGTGAAATGGCTTGGAAAATCTCAGGGGAGCATGTTAGGCATTGCATGCTGTTTGAATTTCGGAAGGGTAGTAACGCAACGGTTGCTACCAAAAATATCTGCGATGTATATCCAGATACATTGGACGTTCGCAAATGCCAGCGATAGTTTTCCAAGTTCAAATCCGGTAATTTTGACATCTCCGACTTCTCTCGATCAGGAAGACCCGTAACATTTGACAACGACATGCTGAGGGCAAAACTGGAAGCGAATCCTTGTCAAACAGTGGAGGAACTTTTGAGTACCTTCAACGAACCTAAATCAACCATACATTTTCATCTACGCCATATTGGCAAGATATGCAGAGCAGGTGTTTGGGCACCGCACGATTTATCCGCCGAGAACCGTGCCAGCCGATCGACGCTTTGCAACGCACTGCTTCAGCGACACCGTACAGACCCGCTTTTTGATCGACTGATGACGGGAGACAAAAAATGAATCTTGCACGATAATCCGAAACGCAAGAAGCAGCGGCTTTCTAAAAATGAACAACCAAGAAATACTGCGAAGCCGAATATTCATCTCGGAAAGGCACTGCTCTGTGTTTGGTGGAATATCCGTGGAATTGTCCACTTTGAAGTGCCTAAATCTGGACAGTCTGTTGACGCAGATCTCTACCGTAAGCAATTGGATCGAGTGAACCACGCTTTACTGGAAAAGTATCCGACGATCACCGACAGAAAGGGCGTAATTCTCCATCACGACAATGCAAGACCGCACTGTACAAAATGGACGCTGGAAAAGAATCAACGAATTAGAATGGCATGTTCTGCCTCATCCACCGTATTCTCCCAATCTCGCACCATCGGATTACCACTTACTCCGGTCTCTATAGAATTTTCTTTGTGGCAAGAAAATTGGAAGTTTGGAGGATATTCAAAATGCTATGTCAAAATATTTTGCTCAAAAACCACAACAGTTTTATTGTTCATGTATTAAAGATTTGCTCGTTAGATGTAGAAAGGCTGTTGATAATGATGGTACCATATTACATTGTTGGCTAAAATGGAGTTTTGTTGAAAATTTGTTTAGTTGAAGTTAAGGTTGAAGAACGACATTACTTATTGGATGATCTAATATATGCTCGATGTTCAGACCTGGAATACTCGGTTCACGAACGAGAAGTCGGGATCAGGCAGCGGCGCCGAAAGAGAGCGTGTACTGAAGATGCTCGCCGCTGGGCATGACTCCTTCAACGAACTGAAGGGTAATCTGGAGGAAGGAACTAAGGTTGGTTTTCGGTTAGGATGTTAACCTCCTGCCCTGCTCTGCTAGATATCGTAATAATGTGTTCCAGTTCTACAACGATCTCACGCCGATTCTGGTTAGGCTTCAACAGAAAGTCAGCGACTTTTCTTTCGCACGGCAGACTGAGAAGGAGGATCATATGCGACAAATGCAGCAGAACATCATCTCCGGAGGTTCCAGTGGAGGCGGAGGTGGAGGAGGTTAGTGCCTGAGTAGGTTTTTTTGTGTTCGAAAGCCTTTGACCGCGTTTTCAGGAGCCGCTAGCACTCCTCCGCCGCGTCCTCCTCCACCCGCTCCCAGGACAGAAGTCGAGCCACCAGTTCCGCCACCACGGACTCAACAGAGCCTCCAGGGTTTGTGTTGTGAATTTCTTCTTCTGCATGGCTTTAGAGAATAAGTGTTAAGCAGCGACATTGAGTGCTGGTGTTTAAAGGTTTTTTCTAAGGAGATCTACAATTATGTAGTGTTGTGCATCTAGAGCAGGGTAGTCCACCCCTCCTTTTTCGAGGGTCTACGACGCTTTTATAATGCTTTAGAATTCGATGAAGAAAGAGGGTGTTAGGTGTAACAGCACCATTTCGTCCTGTTTGTTGTCTTTAGAGGAGCTCTGATACAACTCGTGGCGTAGGGAGTAACAAACGATGCATCTCAGGACCGCAAGTGATGGAAGTGTTCGATCCCAATAGCTCGATCATTTTGGCTCTCCCAGTAAGAACGGAAGAACAGTGTTGTTTTGTCCTTCTTGAGTTTAGCCGAAAGCGTGTGTGCCTTAAAGCGACGCCTTTCTGATGTCTAAACCCGGCAATTTTGATCCACATCTTATATCAAATAAATACAACGGTGTGGCTCGTTTCTCCCAACGAATTCTCCGGGAGAGGTCCCTTTCTGAACAGTAATTTCAAATCAAAATTGTATTGATCATTAACAAGGAAGTCAAACGGTATGACCTCACCACATAAGTCAGCAACACGTTTGCATTTACCGATATGCGAGAAAATCGCACGTTTGTGAAATTCGGATTTTTTGTGGTGGTGGTCGGAGAAGGACTGGTCGTTTTTGACATGTTTGAGGAACGGTACTTTCTACCCTCTAAAACTTTTCAGGCATGAACAAAAGAGTTTGCTGCCTATTGGGCTATTGTCTGGCTATATATGCGCTTGAGGTGAAACTTCCCAGCCTAATTGGGTAATTTTTCCGGTCATTTTTGCCAGGTGTTAAAGCGATCCGTTGGTCAACTCTTCATGTGCAGGCGATTTCGCCGTTTGCGCTTCATCGGCGCACTGTGATTGGCACACGAAAAGTGCTTCACTTCTTCACGAAGGTACAACACTTCCATGGTGATGAATCTGCGGTGCGCATGACCCATTCTCGCATAACTTCCCACCAGTCAACTAGGGTCTCCTTCCTAGTCACTTCTGGCAGCGTGCACCGAGCAAAGTTTCAAAGTCCGTGTCTTTTCGAAAGCTCTTGGGCTATCGCCGAGCATTTCGAATGGCGATGATGCACTCGCCAGATCTAATACTAATTCGAGTGGAGGGCTCTATAACATGTAGTCCAACTCGGAAGGCACTTTGTGGCTGTTCAATGGTTCCATTGACGCCCAATTAGCTACTGGTATTCCCAGTGTCTGCTCGAAGTGAAGACTGGCCGTTGGCTATTCCGCGGTACGAGGAACACAACTTAGATAGCAAGTTTATGCTGAACACAAAATCAATGGTAAGGCAAACAGTGGAGCTGCTGGAGCCGTGTCTGAGATCCTTGTCGCTCGAATCTGCTCCTTATATGCACATCCGTTCATCAGGGCGTGGCTAAATTCAAATAGAAGAGTGGAAGACGGTGGGGCAGGCGATGACCTCTCCCGACGGTGGTGTATCCGCCGGTCATTCCACCGTGGGCACCGTCAACAGCATGGATTACGGTAGGGAAGTGAGCCCAACCCAACATGGGGCCCTCTGGAAATAGACGTTTCCACCACGCCGAACCAACACTTCCCGGGCTTTCCGCGTCTTCCGCGCATAGATTTCCTTTCACCGGAATATCATCAATCTCCTGAGGCACACTTACCAAGTGGTCGGAAGAAAGTCTATAATATTCTTCATTAACACCGACTGAAGCGATTAGAGCGGGATTCGCGCTTGCTTCTACAGTTCTGAGAGGACCTGACCGATCCGTTACCAACTCGGGATGTCGAGGCCTTCCCTCCTCTCCAGGGAGCTTCATGCAAACCCTGTTTCCGGGCATAAAAACACCCGCTTTTCCGGTTATTAGTCGTTCGTCGTAGTCCGACTTCATGTGGTCATTTGATAGGGTAACCCCATCTCTCGATCCCATATTGCAACAGGGTATCTTGACTAGCGTGACTTCTGGTGTAACGAACACTCCTTTAGTAGCATTTGCTACCATCACCGGGCCTACCGCACTCCGCGGAAGGGCCTGCGTTGTAGAAAGATTAAGCTGGATGCCTAATGCACTTAGAACATTCGTTCCTAATAGAAGGGTAGCACTCCTGCCTTTCTGAACGTGCATGATTACTCGAGCTTTGCCAGCTCCATGGATCCTTACATCGGCTTTAACCATACCCAAGAAGTCCATTTGCGTACCTGATGCGTCAAACACTTTCCGCTTTTGGTCATTGCTAACCAATTCTACTTCCTTATCGATGTCGAAGCCTCGACTCTTCGCCAGTTTCAGAAGGCCTGCTGGAAGGATCGAGATTACCGATCCAGTATCTATTAGGGCTTCCACTTCGATTCCGAAGATCACCGCATTAACTAGGGTCGGTTTACCCACCGCACCAAGTTCTTGAACATCGGCTCTACTTCGGGCGCTCACTGCACCACACCATTCTTCAACAAATGTTGACATCGCTCTACTTGTCGAAGGCTCCCTGGTGGGTCGCCTATTTGACCTCTGCCCTGTTTCGCCAACGGGGTCATGTCTTGGGGGCGTCCTGGGACGGCAGTTTGCAGCGTAGTGGCCTTCCTTCCCACATTTGTAGCACTGCTGGGTTCTTTCCCCATGATTTGACGTTTCCGCCTCTTCACCAGATACACGCTTTTTGGAAAGTTTTGGTTCTTCCGAGGATTCGTATTTCCTAGGCTTCACTACGTGGGTCATTTTCCAGGCGAAGTGCAACGCCTTTGACCATTCCGTACGCCTTGTCACCATGTGCGTCGAGTGCCGCTAACATGTGATACGAATCCTTCCAGTCTTCCAAGATGGAGTACAACTTTGAAGCGAGATGGAAATCCCAACTATCGCTCGGGTGTATTTGCCTGGAAATTTCCTCCATGCGACAGCAAAAATCGCTAACCGATTCGCTGTTACCTATTGCAAGATTGTCCCAATCTCTCATCAGTTTCAACTTTTCGCAAGGGTTCCTTCGCGCTTCTTTAAGCGCGAGGACCACCCTGTTGAAACTGCCTTGCCTAACGCGGTCCGGTAGGCCTTTGTACGTCGATCGTGCCGATCCTACTAGGTGATTCACCAGTATGTCGCGCCGATCCCGGTCTGACCACACTGTAGACGGATATTTCACATCTACTGAACGAAGGAAATTACTTAGTGAATTCTTTCCATCATACTTGACGATAGCCGCCACGCTCTGTGCTTTAAACACTTCCTTAAAAACACTGAGCATCCCATCGACAGAACGGGAAATGGCGCTAGCTTGTGAGCTCCCCTCACTACCGTATGCGCTTTGCATAGCTGCAGCGGACTCAGCTACTGTCGATCCGCTGGAGGAGCTCCGAGACGATTGTGTCAACCTCTCACTGGAGATTGACCTCTGGTGCCTCTCCCTCCTAACGTTCGTTGCCTGGAACGCAACCTGAGTGCTCTGAACTGGCCCGTTCTTAACTTTCTTCAGTGTTGAGAGGTGTTTCCCGAGAGCTGACCAGTCAACTGGGCGTTTTTCCGCACCGCGAGAACAGTTCGCCGGCGATCCGCACGGTTGTTGTTCTCCTAATTTTTGTCCGCTGTTCATCAGCCTATTCGTGAGCTCACTCACTCGGTCTTGCAATTCGCTGTTTAGGGTCCTTAGAGTCTCCAAGGTTGATCCCTGTTCTTGCAATCGCAGCCTAATCGCGTCTGCTTCCAGACCTTGTGCTCTTACAACCGTAGCTACTTGCGAAGTCTCGCAGCCAAGTTCTGTCGCTAAACATTCCATTAGTGCGCTATTATGACCCGCAATTGGAAACACTGTGCGCAATTCTTCCGCTGCCATATTAATTTCCGCAAAAATGCTTGTTCCAGCTTGGTTTTGGACTAATCTAGCCCTTTTCTTAGCGATGTCAACGGTACCGCGGACAGCATCCAGAATGTTTTGCTTCTTCTGAGCAGAAATGTTCCGGATTTGGTCGTCAAGTGTCTCATCTAACCGTGAGACAATATGGTCAAACGCGGCCTCTAATCGAGCATCGCTTTGACTCATATCGACTTCTGTCCTGGCATCCGTGGTGTTATCCACTGCCATTTGTACCGGACTGAGTGCTCGTTCCGCAGCGATGTTGCCGCTCCTTCTGCTCATGGCAGAAGGCGCCCGCACACTACGGTTATCTTGGCTAGTCGCTCCGACTTCGGTAGGATTGGCCCCCATGTGGCTGTTCAATGGTTCCATTGACGCCCAATTAGCTACTGGTATTCCCAGTGTCTGTTCGAAGTGGAGACTGGCCGTTGGCTATTCCGCGGTACGAGGAACACAACTTAGATAGCAAGTTTATGCTGAACACAAAATCAATGGTAAGGCAAACAGTGGAGCTGCTGGAGCCGTGTCTGAGATCCTTGTCGCTCGAATCTGCTCCTTATATGCACATCCGTTCATCAGGGCGTGGCTAAATTCAAATAGAAGAGTGGAAGACGGTGGGGCAGGCGATGACCTCTCCCGACGGTGGTGTATCCGCCGGTCATTCCACCGTGGGCACCGTCAACAGCATGGATTACGGTAGGGAAGTGAGCCCAACCCAACAACTTATAAATTTGCGCGACACCGGACCATGACCTTAAATAAAGATCTTAATAAATAAGCAGAGAAATTGAATGTCAGTAACTCCATTAATGAACAAACAACATCTTAAGCAACAGTGTTCAGCAAAAGAGTTCAAATACTAGTTTTATGGTAACCAGATCACTACAATAATCACTTTAGAAAAAAGGCCTGAAGTGTTCCTGTACCAACTAATTTTCTCGTAGCTTTATATCAGGTTAGCGCAAGCTTTGAGTGGAAGCCAAAAGGTTTAGGGGACCTTGGGATGGTCAGATGTTGTAAGCGCATTAATGTAACTTCGAAAGGATTTTCATTTGTTGTTTGCTCTACGTCAGTAAAACCGATAACGCGATTGTGTCACTGGCATGCTTTTTACTTGCAAACTGTGTGTCGTGCTTGCACTGGATGCTGATGTTCAACAATAGTTAGTTTTTCTGAGAGTACCTGTTTTGTGAAGTGTTTATAGATCTGATGTCTGTTTAATGTTGTGATTTTCTCAACTGATTTTGCTGCAGCTGTGCCCGGTGGAACATCATCAGCGCCATCGATGCATCAGATGGCTCCAGCTCCTCAACTAGGACATCCAGGATACTATCAACAACCTGTACCATATGGTACGGTGCTTTGTGACGTTTTAGAATTTTTGCTTCTAATAGTCTAGTTAGTGCTTGCTCGAGTTGTGACTGAACTACGTGTCCTTTGCCCTGCTGTGCTAACTATGCATCCCGTGGTCGATTCAGGACCCTAATTACAATCGTGCGTAATTACGATTTCCGACATTTTGAGTCGTAAATCGTAAATTTTCGAAAATGCTATCGATCCACGGGAAACCGACGCCCAAATGACGTGATGTTGCCCAGGTTATCAAGAGGTGCCCATTCTCCTTCCTCTAGTAGCTCATTCTCACTTCGTTTTAGCGTAGTTTTTTAATGTTTTGATGTGGCACCATGGCAAATGACACCATGTCGTGCCCAGTCTTTTCGAGTTCAACTTCACTTTTTCAAAACTTTCGGCGAGGCATTTTAGCAACATTTGGCTGAGCATTGTCGTGAAGAAAGTTAGCATTCTTGCCCTCCCCCGTGGTTATTTCTGGTGCGTGGCCTCTCTCAACTTTTGCAGTTGTGCAGCGTAAATGTTCGCAGTCACTGTGGTACCGGCTTCAAGAAATTCGTGGTAGACCATTCCGTTGCAGTCCCAACAACAGCAGAGTGTTAGCTTCTGGTGGAGGTCGGAATTCGATTGCTTCGGAGGTGGTTCCCTGGGAGCCCTCCGGATTGATTTAGAACACTCAGGACTCATCTCCCATGACTACGTTCTCAAGAAAGTTCTTAATAGCGGAGAAAGAGCGCAGTCGCGACGACCGGTCCGAGATTGTGGGCAATCAAGTCTAGAATATTCTAGAATGTTCGAGCTATAAGTTTGTGGTACTAACAAAGACCGTAGGAAATTCTGTTAAATCTTGAAAAATGATTGAATATTTGGTTGCAGGACCTTTCCGACAACTTAGCGGAAAATCTAAGACCTTTTGGCTCATTATAGAATACAGATGCGTCATGCATTAGCTCAGAACGCGATATTTGTTGAAATGCATGTGCAGCTGCTGGTTTCCCCAGTTAATGAGCGATAAAATGACCCTTTGTTTTTTGTTCTGACAGTGACCGTTTGCTATCTTCTTCTTCTTCAGCGTTTGTCCCGCTTCGTGGCGGGGTCCGCTATTCTGGTGTCATGACGCCACCTTTCCCGATCCAGCGCTAGATCGGGGTGGACACCAGCTACTTTCAAGTCCGTATGTAACGTATCAGCCCAGCGCTGCTTCGGGCGCCCTCTAGGCCGCTTTCCTATTACCTCGAAGTTAAGGCCTATCTTGCGGACGCTGTCCTCTTCTCCACGCAGAACGTGGCCGTACCATCGTAAGCGAGCTTCGCGACACCATGTGATGTAACATGGGTCTTCGTAGGCCGGCTTGTCACAAGGGCCTGTCGCCTGCAATCGAATGTCCGTGTTCGGCTTAGCTCGCAGAGCGGGCAGTTTCCAGTGGCACCACGTGGAGGAACGGACATCGCCACCTATGACTGTTTGCTATCGCTTCTGCCAAATCCCAGATTTATGCGCATCTAAGGAGCAGATAAGACGTTGGAGATTCAATGGTCATCCAAACGATGAAAGCTTTTTGTTGAAAAACCATGCATAGGTCAAGGTAAAGTTTTTGAATCAACATTATTTTCGACTATCTGAAACGTGTAAGTTTGCTTTAAAGAGTGTCTGACCAGAAGGAAAAGTGGAAGTAAAGAAAGGGGGGGGGGGGAGAGTCAGAAGTTCATTAACATCGTTAACGAGACATTTTTTCAAACGTTCTTTATTGTAAGGAGCTTCGATAATTTCAGTCTCCAAGCTGTGCTGAATTGGCCGTGGATGTGTATGGCATGAGGTTCTGAAGTTTCTCCGAGTTCCAGTCCGTTCTAATTGCTTTGTTTCAGGCCAGCCTCAGCCGTTCTTCTACCAGCCGCAGTACCAGCCGAACTTTGCCAATCCATACCCGACGTTCCCAGGAGCTTTCCCGAACTACCAGCAGCCGTACGGCCAGTTCCCTCCGCCGCCTCATCAGCAAAATCCTTTTGCTCCCGGATACAACACTCCTCAGCAGCAGCAGCAGCAGCAGCAACAACAACAACAACATCAGTAACATGACTCAGTACTTGCGGTTCTCATCCGATATTCTTTCGTTTTCTGCAGCTGAATTTGTCCTTCGTATCCAGTACTTCAATGAGAACATGATACATTCCTTGGTTTCTTCCGTGCTATGTCCCCTATTAGTGCAAGGCTGTTGCCATTGTATGCTGGTTTCAGTATAAGACGGTGTTTTCGATACCAGGTAGCTCCCTGTACTGCTTAAAGATGTGTTTTCCTTTCCTAGCACTGTGCATGATGGTGTTATTCAGATTGTAATGTTCAAGCTGCCCGTTGAATGCACGTTAGTTTTACCGACTTCTCCTACTGCAGTTGTTTGAAAAGCTTCATGTGTTAGATTTGTATTATTGTGATACGTTCTCTTGTACTTTGCAAATAGTGATATAAACTTTCATCCGGTAGTGAATCTGAAGCTGAACAGGGTCATTGCATGTGATGAAAAAGGAGCGTTATCGAATAAAATATCGCCAATAATGCGCCTGGTAGTCTTGTGCCCTTTTCTTCGTCTTACTGCCGTTTTCTTACATCAGAGGCCGCTTGACTTGATAGGACCCTCGTTGTCGTAGCCTTGAAAACCTATGTTTGTGGCGTCTTGTTTTTTTTTGGCGCAATTCCACAAGATTTTCGATTAAGCCTTGGATTTTACCTCCATTGGTTCGAAATGGAGAAAGGGGTTGCTTCCATGCTGGATTTCATCTCCTCATCAGGGTCTCTCATATACATGAGAGTACGCATAGTGGACGAACTTTGTTCTGAAGTTCATTCTCTGGTCTGGGAGCTTTAACAGAGAAGAAAGCTGCAGATTTAAACTCTTTCCAATGGGTCTTGAAGAAACATTCGAAGGAAAGCCAAAGAAAGGCTGTAAAGGTTTTCCTGGTACTACGGTATACGTTTGGTGCACAGAACTTTTTTGAAAGCTTTCTTTTTTAGATTTTTTCAGTGCTATCTTGAGAGAACGCGGTAGTAATGCTTTTGAAAAGTTTTTCTGGTGCCTGAGGAGCGCTTAATAGACAACTTTTCAAGGTTTCTCCACGTTGCGGTGGAACGTAGGTTCAGATGCTTCCGGAACCCCCTCCCTCATACCCATCCCAACATTGTAATCATCGTGTCTGAAATGTTGTGGATCACTATAGTACAAACCATGCTCTAAACAATTCAAGCCCGACTCAGTGGCTAGTTCACCAGTCGTTTTCATGTAATTGGTGAGAGAATGTTATTCATAAATTTATTTGAGGGGAACCATCCATAGTTTCATTTTATAGTCACTAGTAAAAGCCCTTTTGAATTCACCCAACTACATACAGTCGAGCGGCACGTACAGCAGTCGAAGAAACTGCTGTCTGTTGCTCATTGTATTGGCCAAATACACTTTCAAATTGCTTCTACGATATTCCATGGAAGTAGAATGTGTGGAGTTTCCCAAACATCAATTGATTATTACCGACCTTGTTCCTATTAAACTTCATATTATTTACAGCATATTTTGAATGCGTACCAAATCACCAGAGAATTGGTCCGTGGATGCGTGTTTACTTCCACCTTCTTCTTTCATGATTCGATAAGAGCACAATTCCATTCGGGGCCAGACATTTGTACTCGAACGGCTTATGCGGAAGTGTTCGAGCATTTTCTTTCGAAAGCTCGAAAGCTTGCAACTGCTCACTCAAATTCGAAGAGTTTTGGGAGAGTATAAATATAGCTCCTCTCTTCTGGAAATGCTTTGTTCAACTGCACAAAACTGTGAAAGGAATATTGGTCTAGACCAAACATTAATTGCAGTTTTTACTTTCCACAATGTTTTTGGTGTCGCTTTTGTACGCCATCTCAGTGTTCTCCCAAGACTAAAGTACTGCATGACGCTACGCAGGAATTCTTCCACAACGCAGCTATTACTCTCCATGTTCTCTCATCTTGAAACCTCGGCATCGTTATCAGCTGTGATGTTTTTGCTTCTGTGACAGCGAGGTTGGTAGGTGGAAACTTTATTCTAGGCCTGACGTTTCGACCGTTTCGTCGTCTTCAGAGGCCTAAAGATGGCTCGACGTTTTTTAGTGATTTGAAGGCTACCCGACCAAACGCCTCCCGCACTGCCATTTTTGACCTAAAGTCAAGAACGGCGCGAAACTCAAGAAATGTTGAAGATGAACTCACACGACTTTCCACCACTGAGTGTAGCAATCGCTACAAGTCGATGTTAGCAGACCAGTAGCGAATGAGACTCACTGGAACCCCATTTCACTCCTGGTCGTTGAGCTCGCAGAGCGGTGCAAACGGGAGCAGATCATTTGTGATAGACAAGCACTCATTTCTGTT